>JABWTJ010000298.1:1312869-1750985 GCA_016801875.1 Solanum sitiens
CATCATCACTGGTTGCCGGACATGGAGAAATAATATTTCCTGATTCAAAAAGAAAAGTTTAGTTGGGCCTGAAGCGCTGCATACCTCTTGTTCTCTGCCTCCTTTGATGCCGCAATCTCCACCTTTCTCTTCCTTTCTCTGTAGACTAAAGCAGCAAGCTCGGCATTGAGAAAAGCTATCTTACCCTCTATTGCAGATATTGTCTCTTTATCCCCGCCATCGAAGAATAGGATGATGAACCACAATACTAAGCCTGCTTCTTTTGATATGTCTTTTCTGGATAGCCGTAGATTGAACCTGTAATCGGTTCACCTGCACTTTGTTTCCAAAGATTCGCACTTTCTTCTTGTGAAAATAATCTGTCCCGGCTCTCAAGAGGTAGAGTACTACGATATTCCTGAGACATTCGTATAAACTTATCCTATAATTTAAACAAAGAACTCTACAAATAAGAATGTAATATATACAAGAAAAAGAAAAAAAGATTAACTTGAATAAAGTTCTTACATATGTCTCTTGTGCACGTGGCTCAATCCATCTTTATTCTTTTTCAGGGTTCGTACTCTTTTTGACATGAGTAACCTTGAACATCTCTTCTACATGTAGCTACCGGCCTACCCAGTTCTTTTTCCTGCAAATAACACAAGTATAATTTAATCCCCAAAAACTACTTATCAATAAAGAAAAACAAATATTTTACAAAATTAAGAAAGTATACCATTCTTCCCTTCCTAGTGACTAGGCTAATAGCTCCACCGGTGTGCAAAGAGCCTCCCTTTTCTAATGCGCGAGCCATCTTCCCAATCTCACTCCTCTTTATAAACTTTTCATCAGTACCCCAATGTTCTAGCAATAGATCCCATCGAGTTGGTACCATAAACTTAGGAATTCTATTATTTTTCCGACATTCACTAAATGTGCTAGAAAGCAACTTTGAAGCTTTAACCTTGAAGTTTGCTTGAACTTCTTCCTCATGTTCGGGAGCCCAGACATAATATTTCTGTAATGAAAAATGACTAAATATTTATTGTTCAAATGAATAGCGAATTTAAATGTATATGACGTGAATTTAATTGATACACATTCGTACCTTAAATTCATTAAACATCTCCCCCTTGTTGTTAATTGGAATCGAACCCCAAGTCGGGTACACACCATTATAGTGAGTACCGATTCACTTTAAAATAATCTTTGACAAACCCACATCCGGACGGAAACTGAAATATGATTTCATTGACAAAGAATGGTAAACAAAAAAATAATCAATCAATTAATTAAAATATAAAAATACAAATGAAATATGAAACATAATTAAATCATACTTGTATCCTAACGACTCGATGACAAGTCTCCAAAAATTGTCTCTATCGCCTGGCTGAGGACCACGTGCATCTGAGTGCTGGGTGGTGGGAGTATTAGGCTCCGAGACATTGGATTCAAGATGAAGATTTCAAAATCCAATTTATCTACTATTAGTATTCAAATTATTGCACTGACTAGCACTAGCTGATGGTATGGTAGACTCACGACCAAGATGTGAATAGCCCTGCAATGTTTGGTAACATGATCTAGGTACCACAACAGGTGTAGATATAGTATAACCAGATTGTGGAGCCACATGAGTAGAGGAATTATGTGCCTGGTGTGCAGAATGAGTAGGTAAAAATGAGGATCGTTTTGAAATATTCACTCTAGAGGGCTCATCAGATATCACCCCCCAGTGGACCTTCTCACATCATTGGCCTTAAATTTATTTTTTGGATTAGCTGACATTTTTTATTTACCCTTGTTTTTATCTACCATCTATATCAATTAAACAAAAAGATTAAAAAGAATAGTACAAAATAATGTCACAATGTCAAACAAATATATCAAACAAAGTTATCATAACATAAGGCTTAATCCAAATAGTCTTTCACAATGTCGAACAAACATTAAAACTATTAAAATATAAAGTATACTAAAATATGAATAGCTAAAAATCCACCAAGTAAACATAAAAATTGTTATTCATCATCTTCGGATGTTTCTTCATCATCTATCCATTCATTTGCATCATCTTCGGATGTTTCCTCCTCATCTATCCATTCATCTTCTTCAAAAGTTTCCTCTTCATCCTCTTCCATATTTGTTGGCGTATCTAATTCTTCTCTATTAACTTCTTCTAAAATGTGACCAGGATGCTCCAAATTCATTTCTAACTCAGCATCCACCACTTGATGAACACTTGATATTTCATTTTGATATGCAACATCCAATTCATTCTCAAATTCCACTTGCCCTATTGGTTTTGTTTTGATTATAACCCACCAATCAGACTTGTCCCTACGCAACGGATAAGGAGCATAGTACACTTGCTTAACATTCTATGCAATAATAAAAGGATCATAAGTCTCATACTTCCTAGTATACTTGACTTCAATAATATTATGCTGCTTAAGCTCAATCGTACCTCTTGAAGTTGGATCAAACCACTTGCATTGGAAAAGTACTACTTTTTTGATTGGCCAACCTGAATACTCCAACTCTAGAATCTCCTGTAGGACGCCAAAATAATAAACATTCTCGTTTTGATTTCCATCATCACCTTTAACCCAAACACCACTATTATTGGTTTTCTTATTCTTTGAGTATTTCTCTGTGGCAAATTTAAAACCCTTAACGATATATTGGGACATTGTGTGAACAATAATCGGTCCCCAAGAAATATCCTTGAAAAATTGATCAAATGTGGCGGCATTTTCTTAATTGTAGACCTATATATGGTTAGTTAATTAAAGGATGTGTTAGTAGAAAGAGGAGTAAACTAATATATTAATAGGTTTATATATTACAACACTTACCCAATTAGTATACCACGGTATAAATGATGTAAACACTTGATCATGACCATATTGGCTCACAAAATAACTGTAGAATCACATTCAAAATACAGTTAGTTTCCTTGATAAAATTGTAGTTGAATATATGTTTTTTACATATTTAAATTTACTCTAAGAAGGTTGGACTTCTGGACAATTCAACAAGACATGAAGCTCTGCAGAGTTTTTCTCCTTTTCGGTAAGTTTGCGCAATGTACGCTTTTTGAACCCTTACCCTGTTGGTTGAAGATTGATAATGATTGTACTGTAGGATCGTTCTCAGTATCATCATGTCGATTAGGTCTATTTCTCAAACACGACACATAATCATCAAAGAGTAAGAACAAAAGTGGGAACTTTCTTTAGCTAGATATACATGAACTATACATCCCTCCACTCTATGTTTATTCTTAATACCCCTTTTAGACTTGCCAATGCTCCTGTAAAATTTTCTATTAGATATATAATTTCAAAAGATATATGAACCATTTATCAAATAAGAATAAATGTGGTATAGTTACTTACCGCTCAAAAGGATACATCCACCTATATTGAACTGGACCACCAAGTAGGGCTTCATGAATAAGGTGAATGGGAAGATGTTCCATCACATCAAAGAACCCGGGTGGAAGAATCTTCTCCAACTTATTGCTAATGACAACAATATTTTCGTCCATTTGAACTAGATTCTCTGTTCTCAATGTGCTGAAACACAAGTCTTTGAAGAACAAATTGATCTCTGCCATCGGTTTCCATATGTTTTCAGGCAATCCACAAAAAGCAATCGGAAGTAATTGTTCCATGAAAACATGAGAGTCGTGACTTTTCATCCCATGTAATATTCCACGCTCCATGTCAACTCTCTTTCCCAAATTTGAGGCATATCCATCTTGCATTTTCAAGCTTTCCACCCACTCACAAATTTTTCTCTTCTGTTCAATTGTGAATGAATAACTAGCATTGGGCTTAAGTAGCTTGTTGTTGGCAGACTCTTGTAAATGCAACTCCGGTCGTCTATAATGTTCTGGTAAATCAAGTCTAGCCTTAACATTATATTTTGTCTTGCCAGTCACATCCATTACAGTGTTGAACAAATTATCAAAATAATTCTTCTCAATATGCATGACATCAAGAATATGTCTAAGCAAATTATCCTTCCAATAAGGCAACTCTCAGAATATACTCTGTTTAGTCCAATTATGTGCAACACCATAACCATCAAATTTGTACGATGGTTCCTCAGTTACCTTTGGAAAATTTTGAACCCTTTCCCAAGTATCATCACCCGTTAATATTGGGGGTGGACCATCTCGTTCAGTTTTATTCTTTTTAAATGCATATTTCTTACTCCTAAACTCATGATCAGGTGGCAATAATCGACGGTGACAATCAAACCATGAATTTTTCCGGCCATGCTTTAATGTGAATGATTTAGTATCTTCCATACAGTAGGGACAAGCTAACTTTCCGGCTGTCATCCATCTAGATAGCATCCCATATGCAGGAAAATCATTAATAGTCCACATTAAAGTAGCACACATATTGAAATTTTGTTTACGAGAAATGTCACATGTTTCTACCCCCTCAGACCACAACAATTTCAACTCATCAATCTAAGGTTGTAAGTACACATCGATATTGCTTTTTGGATTACTCGGACCAGGAATGACACAATTTAGAAATATATATGGACTTGTCATACAGATCTCAGGTGGAAGATTATACGGTGTAATAAACACAGGCCAACAAGAATATGGTTCAGCCCCAACTGAAAAAGGGGTGAAACCATCCGCACACAAACCTAACCTAACATTCCTTGGTTCAGCGGCAAAATCTTATCTCTGCATAAGTTCTATCAAAATGTTTTCAAGCCTCTCCATCATATGGATCACACATGATCCTGGAGGCCTTCTATCTTCATGGTGTCATCTCATATGAGGAGCAGGGCTATTTGATGCATACAACCTCTTCAATCTTGGAATAAGAGGTAAATAATGCATAGCCTTAATAGCAAGTTTCTTTCTGGTAGAACCAGTCTTATAGAGAGGGTGACTACAAAACTTACAAGACTCTAGATCGACATCCTCCTTATAGTATAACATACAACATTTTTCACAACAATCAATTCTATCGAGGACAGTCCTAACTTAGACACCAATGCATTATCTTTATAATAAGAATCAGAATCTTTACATTGGGACCAACTAATTCCTTCATAAGATCTATCATAGAGTCCATTCTTCCTTGAGAAATATTGTTGTCAGATTTGATACTCAACAATCTAACTGCAACAGACAATTTAGAGTGTTGACTCCCTTTGAAAAAAGGACTACTACAATCACGCAATTGTTCATAAAAGATGTTTGCTTCTTCATTGGGAGCTTCTTCTAAATTTTCCCCAAATTCAGAATCAGAATGCATCCCAAAATCATCATCAACCATATCTGACATTCTAGAACCTTAGAAATAATTACGCTCTGTAGATTTACTACTTTCACCGACGGCAAAGTTATTAAACATAGTGTAATTTTCAACCTCACCATGACTAGTCCAAACTGTATACCATGGTTTGAATCCATTTCTCATAAGATGCATAGCAACAGTCTCTGTTGTATGATATCTCACATTTTCACAATTCACACACGGACACCTAATCAATCTTGAAGTTTAAAAATCATCAAGTGTCTTTGCATGATTTATAAATCTAGTGACACCATTTGCAAATTTTGGTATCATACCCGCTCGACCAGGATTGTTTCTTTTATACATCCAACAACGATCAGGATCCATCTACACAAACAATAATAATAATTTTAATTTTAGTTTTAACTTAATTCGAACACTATATTCACCAACTAAATAACATTACTTATTTGAAGAACTTAACAACTTTCTAAGTCTAATTATTTTAGTTTTAACTTAATTCAAACACTATATTCACCAACTAAATCACATTACTTATTTGAAGAACTTAACAACTTTCTAAGTCTAATTATTTTAGTTTTAACTTAATTCAAACATTAAATTCACCAACTAAATCACATTACTTATTTGAAGAACTTAACAACTTTGTAAGTCTAATTATTTTAGTTTTAACTTAATTCAAACACTATATTCACCAACTAAATCACATTACTTATTTTAAGAACTTAATAAATTTCTAAGTCTAATTATTTTAGTTTTAGCTTAATTCAAACACTATATTCACCAACTAAATCACATTACTTATTTGAAGAACTTAACAACTTTGTAAGTCTAATTATTTTAGTTTTAACTTAATTCAAACACTAATTCACCAACTAAATCACATTACTTATTTGAAGAACATAACAACTTTCTAAGTCTAATTAATTTAGTTTTAACTTAATTCAAACATTATATTCACCAACAAAATCACATTACTTATTTGAAGAACTTAACAACTTTCTAAGTCTAATTAGTTTAGTTTTAACTTACTTCTAACTCTATATTCACCAACTAAATCACATTAACTTATTTGAAGAACTTAACAATTTTCTAAGACTAATTATTTTAGTTTTAACTTAATTCAAACACTATACTCACCAACTAAATCACATTACTTATTTGAAGAACTTAACAAATTTCTAAGTCTAATTAGTTTAGTTTTACATTAATTCAAACATTATATTCACCAACAAAATCACATTACTTATTTGAAGAATTTAAGTCTAATTAGTTTAGTTTTAACTTAATTCAAATACTATATTCACCAACTAAATCACATTAACTTATTTGAAGAACTTAACAGCTTTCTAAGTCTAATTATTTTAGTTTTAACTTAACTCAAACACTATATTCACCAACTAAATCACATTACTTATTTTAAGAACTTAACAACTTTCTAAGTCTAATTAGTTTAGTTTTAACTTACTTCTAACACTATATTCACTAACTAAATCACATTAACTTATTTGAAGAACTTAACAACTTTCTAAGTCTAATTATTTTAGTGTTGGTACTTATGCTTAACAAATATATTATTTCTAAATTTAAAGCTAAGTGTCAACACTAGATGGACACAAATCAATCTTGCAAGAAAATTAATTTTGTCATCAGTAGGATCAACTAGTGTTGGTACTTATGCTTAACAAATATATTATATCTAAATTTAAAGCTAAGTGTCAATACTAGATGGACACAAATCAATCTTGCAAGAAAATCAATTTTGTCATCAATAGGATCAACTAGTGTTGGTACTTATGCTTAACAAATATATTATATCTAAATTTAAAGCTAAGTGTCAACACTAGATGGACACAAATCAATCTTGCAAGAAAATCGATTTTGTCATCAATAGGATAAACTAGTGTTGGTACTTATGCTTAACAAATATATTATTTCTAATTTTAAAGCTAAGTGTCAACCCTATATGGACACAAATCGATCTTGCAAGTAAATCGATTTTGTCATTAATAGGATCAACCAGTGTTGGTACTTTTGCTTAACAAATATATTATTTCTAATTTTAAAGCTATGTGTCAACACTAGATGGACACAAATCAATCTTGCAAGAAAATCGATTATGTCATCAATAGGATCTACTAGTGTTGGTACTTATGCTTAACAAATATATTATATCTTAATTTAAAGCTAAGTGTCAACCCTAGATGGACACAAATCGATCTTGCAAGAAAATCGATTTTGTCATCAATAGGATCAACTAGTGTTGATACTTATCCTTAACAAATATATTATTTCTAAATTTAAAGCTAAGTGTCTATACAAGTTTAGCACAAATCAAGTAGGTGGATGCAAACACATTATATAAATAATTGTACTTGAACTTTAGAGATTAGAATCACCAAACCTTATCTCCAACAATGATGAAAGAAGCAATATAATATTGTTTAACTTTTTTATATGTTGACCTTCCTGAGTTGCCTAGCACGAAAAGAGGGGAAAAAGTTAACACTAGAAAAATAGAGTTTGAACCTATTTACACGCACATGTTACATTCAAGAAGATCAGGTAGGGCATGAAGTCATAATGTTAAGTCATTTGTATTTTTATTTCAAAATAGTTCAATTTGATTCACTAACATCAATAGCTCAACTCAAGTATGGATTTCCACCAACCTACTAATTTATCCCAAACACGAGGATACATGATTGTTTTCTTTATGATAGAACCATTTATTAACAACAAAAATATTACAACTCTACCATAATAATAGTACTTCAAGCACTTCAATAAATAAATTTTGGAAATATGTTTTCAACTAGATATTCTAATAACACTTCTAGCACTTCAATAAACATCTTTTAAGGGAGATGTGCATACAAAAACGCAAGCAAATTCTCGAAAAACATGAAGAATAAATTGAAATAAGTATACTAGAACTCTAATTTTGAGACACTTCAACTAAATGGAAACAAAAGAGATTTGTTAGGAAGGTTCTAAAAATTCATCTTGATCTAAAGAGATGGAGCGGCACCGGTGGCGATGGAGGCGGCGCAAGATGGTGATGGACGCGGCGCCGGTGGCGATGGAGGCGGCGCGACCTCCAACAGGGAGGCGCGACCCACTGCTACGCGCGACCTGCAGATGGCGTGGGGTTGCGCCGGTCGAGGCAAGGTGGGATGGGCGGCGGCGGCGGAGCAAGCTCGATGTGCGACGGCGGTCGGTAGTCAATGAGGGAGGAGTGGGAGAGAGATATTTACTGACCAAGTGATGTCAGTATTTTTTAGAATAATTAATTTACGACCACGAAATATCGGTATTTTAAAAAATAATTATCTATATTTAAAAATATTTAATAAATATCGGCATCGTGAAGTCGATATTATTTAAATAAAATAATAACTTAAATATACCAACCTCTTTGGGTCTGTCTATATATATATATATATATATATATATATATATATATATATATATATATATATATATTAAAATATATATATTAAAATATATAAAATCAATGAAAAATTTAATTTATCGATCAAGTTAATTTTTTAAATTTAAATTATATTTCTCCTAATTATATAAATTAAAATCTAATATATGAATCTCGCCTTAAATTGATCGTCGATATTTCTTTAATTGATGATGTGTTTCATACAGAATTAATCAATATATTTCATACTCAGATGAAGTATACTTTACATGTCATCATAATTAGGATGTGATCACTAAACTTGACATACGTTCAAGATCGAAAGTATATAATGATACTATCTCACATTTCATACTCCAATAGATTATATGTTAGCTCTTCACCTCCACATCATAACATAAGATATTAAGTTCATGATTAGACGACGGACTAATAGATTTGTACATTACTCTAGAAATATAAGTATAATTATATCCTAATTCATATCAACGTTCATACTCTAAATATGGATTATATATATTATTTTAATTTATTCCTTGAAGTCTAACTTGTTATTTATAAAAGTATACAAAATTGTTAAATTTTTTTAACAATTAAGTGTAAGTTTCCAATTACATTTTAGTATTATGCTAAATAGCAAAAATTATGATTAATAAAAATATTTCAAAAAAAACCACCTCCGGTTGTCGCTTTTATTAAAATGAATTAGATATAATAAAAAAATATCGACATCATGAGATTAGTAACACATTAAATTTTAAGATAAATAAAAGTAATCATATTAAATAAAAAATATTGACATATATATATATATATACCTCTCAATTCTATAACTTTAATTTTATCGATCAATGAAAGTTTATCGATATCAATTCTAATATATAAATCTCTTTAAATTGATCATCGATATTTATTTAATTGATAATATTTTCATATATAATTAATTAACATATTTCATACTCAGATGAAGTATACTTTACATGTCATCATAATTAGGAAGTGATCACTACACTTGATATACATTCAAGATCGAAAGTATATACTAATACTATCTAGCATTTCATACTCGAATATATTATATGTTAACTCTTCACCTCTACATCATAACATGAGATATTAAGTTCACTATTAGACGACGGACTAATAGATTTGTATATTACTCTAGAAATATAAGTATAATTATATCCTAATTCATATCAACGTAGTTTCATACTCTAAATATGGATTATATATATTTCTTTTATTTTTTTCACGAAGTCTGACTTTCTATTGATAAAGTATACAAAATTATTACACTTTTTGAACAATTAATTATAAGTTTCAAATGAAATTTTAGTATTATGCTAAATAATAAAAAATATGATTATTAGAAATATTTTAAACAAGCCAACCTCCGGATGTCGTTTTTATTAAAATGAATTAGATATAATAAAAAATACCAATCTCATTAGGTCGGTATCACATTAAATTTTAAGAAAAATAAAAGAAATCATATTGAATAAATAATGTTGACATCGAGTGGTAGGTATTTTATATTAGTTTATTTTTTAACTTATACAAACCATCATCCAGAGTACGATTTATTTAAAGTTAATTGCACGACATAAATATTTAAATTAAAACTAATTAAATTGTATGATATTTAATTTTACCAATTTTTGAATGTCGGTATTATAATATTTTTTGTTTTTTAATTTACGCAAAATCTTCCTCATGATGCCGGTATTTAACTGAAATAACATCACCGACCTCATGAGGTCGATATTTAGACGAATAAAACATACCGACTTCATGAAGTCGGTATTTGGATGAAATAAAAATACCGACTTCATGCTGTCAGTATTTGGATGAAATAAAAATACCGACCTCATTATGTCATTATTTGGATATGGATGAAATAAAAATATCGACCTCATTAGGTCGGTATTTAGATGAAAGATAAATACCGATCTATGAAGTCGGTATTTATATAAAGTAAAAATACCGACCTCATGAGGTCGATATTTGGATGAAGAAAAAATATCGACTTCATGAGGTCGGTATTTAGATGAAATAAGAATACCGACTTCATGATATTAGTATTTAGATGAAATACCGACTTCATGATGTCAGTATTTAGATGAAATAAAAATACCGACCTCATGATATCGGTATTTGGATATTGATGAAATAAAAATACCGAAAATAAAATATGTTTATTCTTTTATTTTATTTAAAATCGACATCAAGAAGTCGGTTTTTATTGTAATTCATTTTTTCTGCGAAAAATACCGACCGTTTGAGGTCGGAATTTTTTTCCCCTCCTTATTTTGCATAAAAACCAACTAGTTTTATTCGTTTTAACAATACTGGCCTCCTGAGGTCGAAAATTACCAACATCATTTGAGGTCGGTAATTTTTAGGTCGGTATTCACTGTTTTTTTAGTAGTGATAGATAAAGCTACCGAGTTTTGTTTCTTCATTCCCCATGAAATTAGAGCTGTTCCCAAGAAATGTGTCATTCCTGAGGTACTCTTTCTATCCTCCAAGAAGCCTGCATAGTCTGCATCAGCATAACCAATAAGTTCAAAGGAGTCACCTGTTGGATAGAAAAGGACCAGGTCCTGCGTTTCCTTCAGATATCGCAAAACCCTTTTTGCAGCTTTCAGGTGTGATTCATTTGGTGCATCTTGAAATCTAGCACATCCCTACACTGAACACTATATCTGGTCTGCTGGCTGTCAAATATAGAAGTGATCCAATGATCCCTCTATACATGGTTTGGTTAACCTCTTTGCCTTCTTCATCTTTATCAATTCTTGCACTTGTGCTCATGGGCGTGTCTAGAACTTTTGCATCCAGCATTTTGAACTTGTTGAGCAGCTCTTTGATGTATTTCTCTTGGCATATGAAGTGCCTTGAGAGGATTGTTTAATCAGCAGACCTAGAAAGAACGTAAGTTCGCCCATCATGCTCATCTCAAACTCGCTGCTCATCAACTCAGCAAACTCCTTGCATAGAAAATCTGATGTTGCTCCGATGATTATATCATCAACATAAACCGGGACAATCAACAGTTCTTTCCCTCTAGTTTTTGGAAACAGAGTATTATCTACCTTACCTCTTTTGAACTCATTTGTTAACAAGAACTTTGATAGCCTCTCATACCAGGCTCGAGGAGCTTGCTTCAACCCATACAGAGCTTTGTCAAACTTTAGTACATGATCAGGCAATTCATAGTCTTCAAAGCCTGGAGGCTGCTTAACATACACCTCCTCCTTCAAATTGCCATTCAGAATGGCACTCTTCACATCCATATTAAATAGTTTGAACTCTTTGTGTGCAGCAAAAGCAATTAGAATTCTGATTGCCTCCATTCGTGCAACAGGTGCAAAGGTTTCTTCGTAATCGATTCCTTCCTCTTGATTGTAATCTTGCACCACCAATCTTGACTTATTTCTAACAATAGTTCCATGCTCATCAAGTTTGTTTCTGAATACCCATCGAGTTCTTATAATAGTTATGTCAACTAGTCAGGGGACCAGGTTCCACACTTTACTTTGTTCAAACTGATGAAGATCCCCTTGCATAGACACCACCCAGTCAGGATCTTTTTAAGCTTCTTTCACACTCTTTGGTTCATTTTGATATATGAACGCTGAATATGCAACCAAGTTACGTGCCTTTGACCTATTTTGAATTCCTGAATCCAGAGGAGAGATTAGATTGTCTAGTGGATGTGAAGATTAACGTTTCCACCCAGAATTTCTAGTAATCTCTTCTTCTCTATCAGCATCAGAATTACCTTCACTTTCATTTGAAGTATGAGACCCAGTATCTGGAAGAATGTCCAGAGGACCAGGTCCTTCAACAGGTTCAACATGAGTTTCTTCCACTTCTTGTGTGATCTCTATATCTTGAGTCAGCTCTTCCACTTCACGATCATCAATATTATCATCCTCTGTTCTGAACACATCAAATTTGACATACACGCTTTCCTCCACACAGTGAGTTCTTTTATTGAACACTCGATACGCCTTACTAGTAGAGGAATATCCCACAAAAGCACCTTCTTCACTTCTGGCATCAAACTTTCCAAGATAATTCTTTCCATTGTTCAAAACAAAACATTTGCAACCAAATGGTTTGAGATGAGCTATTGAAGGTTTCTTATCATTTAACAGCTTATAAGGGGTTATCTTGATTAGAGATCTGATGAGACATCTGTTGGTCACATAGCACACTGTGTTAACTGCCTCAGCCCAGAAATGCATGGCAAGTTGAGAGTCAATCAACATAGTTCTTGCAATCTCCACCAACGTTCGGTTCTTCCTCTCTACCACTCCATTTTGCTGAGGAGTTATAGGTGCTGAAAAGTTGTGATTTATTCCATGTTCACCACATAAACTTTTAATTCGAGAGTTTTTGAATTATGTGCCATGGTCAGATCTGATCTTCCAATCATTCCATTTAACTTTGATTGAACAGCCTTGAAGAACATAATAAATTGTCCAGCTGTCTCATTTTTTGTTCTCTGAACATGACCCATGTATACTTGGAAAAATCATCAACAACAACAAGAATGAATTTCTTACCTCCTCTTCTCAACACTTTTATTGGTCCACACAAGTCCATGTGAAGCAGCTCAAGAGGTCTTAATGTGCTGACTCCTTTATTGACTTTGAATGAAGACTTTGCGTGTTTACCCTTTGCACGAGCATTACAAACTTTATCATTTGTAAACTTTACCTTGGGAAGTCCGCTGACCAGGTCCACTACAACCAGCTTGTTAAGAAGAGTAGAATTTACATGACCAAGAAGTCTGTGCCATAGATCAGATTCATCAGTTTGAGCACTTAGACACGAAATATCATCTTTTTTGATGGACTCTAGATCTGCTACGTACATATAATTTACTCTTGTGGCAGACATCACCACCTTCCCTATTATGCAGTTTGTGACTAAGCAATTGTTGGCCATGAACTTAACTTCATTTTCTCTATCATAGACCTGAGATATACTCAGAAGATTATACTTGAGCCCTTCCACATAATGTACGTTGTTGATTGATTTGTTGTCAGACTTGCCTATCCTTCCAATTCCAAGAATAGAACCTTTCTTTCCGCCACCAAAAGACACACCACCACCTTCGTGTGTCTGCAAAGAGAGGAAGTTTGAAGTGTCCCTTGTCATGTGCTTGGAGCATCCGCTATCCATGTACCAACACTGACCCCTTTCTCTCTTCTGCATAAGAGTTACTTGTTAGTCTTAGTTACCACTTCATACGGAGTTCCCAGTAACTATCAAAAGGCTTAACAAGAAATATTCCAGTCTAAGGCGGTGAAAATGTTTTACCAGAATAGTACCGAGAACCAGGTCCTTTTTTCAATCTTTTCACAAGTCTGTCATGTCTAACAGACTCATCACAAGAACCAGATCCCCGTTCCCTATTAGTCTGACAATTATCTGATTTCACAAACTTCACATGCCTCTCATTAGCCTCCTTCAGTTTATCACACCTTTCCTTCAAATGTCCACATATTTGCTATGTGGATTGTATGGTGGTTCTATTTTCCTGCTCTCTAGACCTCTTTTCCCATTGAAAATTTGCTGAGAGAGATTCTAAAGGATCTTGGAAGAGTCAGTCCATTTCAGAGAATGACTTAACTCTTCTTTGATTTTCTTAACATCTCTTCTTAGCTGAGAATTAGTTTAAAGAGAAGTAGCTAACTTAGATTCAGAGATTTTAAGCTTATCCTCCAGTTCTTCCTCATAAATGCTAAGTTTTCTTTTATCATTTTTAGAGGTACTAGGCTCTTCTTCATCAATTTTGTTGTTAGACTCCAAAATCCCTTTTTTCTACTCATTTCAGAAATGTGTGTTAGAAAAATTGCATTTTCATTTTCAAACAAACTTAATTTTTCAGTCAACATTAAGTTTTCAGTAAATCGCTCATCTACAGAGTCAATTAGAAGAGCAGCAAGTTTCCTCAGACTTCAGCAGATAGGTTACCAAGATCGTCTTTTAATTCAAAGAGAGTTACCTCATTTTCATCCTCCTCATCGTCTGATTTTTCCATTAATGAGAAGATTGAGTTGAAAATGCTTTCATCATCTTCAATGGCCATCATAGAGACATCAGCATGATCTTCTGCTTCTTCTTCTGACTCATTCGAATCATACATCAAAGGTCCTTGTTACAACCTGATCAGCATGTGCCTTCCTTCAAAAGTTTTCTGGGACCAGGTCATTCTTACGATATCTAACTTCATGAGATTCCTGCTTTTGACTTGGGTAGTCTCTCATAAAATGACCAGTCTTACCACATTTGTGACAAAGGTCATTTGATGTTGCTACTCTGCTGGTTGATCCTTTCTTTTGAAATATTCCATGTTTTTTGATGATCTTTTGAAACCTCTTTGTCACGTATGCCATCTCAGCCTCTTCTTCAGTCATCTCACTTGAAGAGGATTTTAGTGCAATGGTCTTTTATTTCTTTGACTCCTTCCCTGTTCCTCCCTGCTTCCTATTTAGCTCATAAGTCTGCAGATTTCCTACAAGCTCGTCCATAGGGAGGGTCATCAGATCTTTTGCCTCAGTGATTGCATCCACCTTGCTTTCCCAAGATTTAGGAAGAACCTTGAGGATTTTTTTAACCTTCTTGCACAAAGGAATAGGTTTCCCCAAACCTCTGAGCTCATTTGTAATGGAAGTGAAATGAGAATTCATTTCAAAAATGGTTTCACCATCCTTCATCACAAAGTTTTCATATTGATCAGAAAGTGTGTCCACCTTTGATTCCTTCACCCTTTTGGTTCCTTCATGAGCAGTTTGAAGATAGTCCAAATCTGTTTTGCCGATTCACAAGCTGAGATTTTGTTATACTCATCAACACCAATACCACAGACTAGGATTTTTTTCACCTTGTAGTTCTTTTCATACTTTTTCCTATCAATCTCAGTAAACTCCTTTCTGGTCTTAACCACGAAGGTGGTGAGACTTCCATCCTTCACCTTCTTCAATGGAACATAAGGACCATCCAAGATAACATCCCACAACTTTGAATCCTCTACATTAATGTAGTCATGCATTCGATTTTTCCACCACACATAGTATTGACCATTGAAACGAGGTGGTCTTGTGGATGATTGTCCTTCTCCAGATTTGGTGGAGCAGTCATTCCTTCAGGATCTTTCTTATCTTAGTGTTAACCAAAGTGAAAAGTAAAGCTCTGATACCAATTATTGGAATCTATGCGTCCACTTATCTTAAATGTGACCTGGTCCCCGTAACACTAATCTACAGTAAGTAAAGAACACAAACAGAAAGTAAAAGAGACAATCACTTTTACGTGGAAACCTCCTTGCTCAAGGGAGTAAAAACACGACCTGTTCTCAACAGGACTTTTCAACAACCACTTTCACTAATCTTCAATCAAGCAAAAGTAAAAGTCAGTTACAAAATAAGAGACTAACCCTATAGTCTCTTCACTAAGCAATACACCCTATTACTTCGTTGAGCACGAGCAGATACAACATTGCTCAGTAAGAACCTAAGTTACCCGTAACCCAAGCACTTATAATGAAACACCCAAGGTTTGATACGTTTCTATCAAATTTTAAACGAATCCTACAATTTGAGAGCAATTACAAGCAAATATAAAAACAGCAAATAACAAGAAGAACTGAAAGCCTTTTGATCAATATATTGTTGTTCTTGATGCTTGAAAGTATTTTTCCCTTTTGAATGAATGGGTAATATCTTGTGTTTTGTTTGATATATATCATCAAAATTTGTTGTCCATCAAAGAAGTACTCTGCTCCTCACCAACCTCCCTATACTTTTCGCAGTTGAGACTGGTTTTCTTCATACTCTGCACAGGACCGGGTCCCTGCACTTGTGAGGAATCACCAAAACATCTTGAGGAGAGCCTCCTATCAGGTTTTCCTAATTAAATTCAGGGACCTTAGTGAAACTTTGTTGGTTGACTAAAACCTGAGAAGTACTTGGCTTCTGCTTATTTCATAGGAATATGTTCTAGAAAATGAGACTGCAGATTATACAATGGACTTATCCTTCGAGGATGTGTAGAAATGGATAAAATCTCTGGAGACACTCAAATTGCATTAGTGAAGAGAAAGGAAAAACAATGACCGTAACTTTATACAAGCAACAATTTTCTAAGAAGCAGTTAATTTCTTCAACACATGCAGAGTAAGAATAATGCCAAAACAAGCTATGTGTGATGTCAAAACAATGAGTAGAGCTCAGATCAATCACGTACTTGCAACTTAAGTGCAGTCCAAAGATAATTTAGAGTTCTGAAAAGTACTTGCTTCACTCCCAAGAACCACTTAATCCCCATCCCCCACCTTGTCAAATAAAAAGGATACACTAATTCCAAGAAGGAAATGAGATTTTCTTCCCAACAAAAGAGCTAATCAGTACAAGTTCACTTAGAGAGATGCAATAGAATAAGCTTCTAAACTAAATCAAATTGACATTTTTATTTCAGAATTGTAAATAAATCAAATATACATTCAAAAACCACATAAATTTTCTTCATATAAAAAACGTTGTAAGATTTTATTTTCCTATTTCAAAAATGAAGAAAATATATTGAACTTTACGATAAACTTTTTTTAAAAAAAAAACAAATTCAGAACATGTAATAAGATAATAATTTTAATTTCATAAGTTTCCACATGTTCTCAAAATACTTATTCAGGAAGTTAGGAGTTCCAGAAGTTGCTACCAAATACTAAATACTGAAGGTCATCTTTCCCTTTATATACAACAAATCAATCAACTAAGCTGAATCAGAAAACTAGTTTGGATCAACTATATGAATCTTTTGTCCTCATTCCTCTCTATCAATACCTATTTGATTTGATCTTTTTGTTTTTTGTTACATAGGGGAAGTAAAGGTGGAAGGAGAATATGAAGAATTGAACTCACACTTATTGTGTGAGAGACCCCCACAGAAATCACTGATTATAAACCATGCTCGTATTTCATTTCAACACTAAAATCCCACAAAATATATTACAACATTTGGTTAGCTGCAGAAGAAAAAAATCACTTGCACCATAGCTAACGCAGTGTGTGATTTGTAGTGTTAAACAATACATGTTCCATATCTAATGCTGTTGGAAAATAATGCAGTGTGTGATCGCCAGTGTTAAATAATATATCCATTAAGTTATGTAGGATTCTATGTATCGAATGTAATGTGGAATAAGAGGGATTACCGTATTTAAAAACAAAAATGCATTTTTAAAGTAAGTCATTCATGAACAACAATCTCCTCATTATAAATCATCGATCATCAATCCACATAAATAATCCCAGCATATTTTGACTTTTAAGCCAGATTAAATGTTATCAAACTCACACTTATTTCCAAAAAAAAAAGACATACAAGCAGGGGTGGAGCTATGACATGGAAAGGTTGGTCAAATGATCAACCTTTGTCGAAATTTTTTTTTGAGCATATATACGAAATATCGATTTTTGTGGACATATACTAACTGTTGAACAACCTTAATACAATAAAGGTTGACAGCCCAACTGTTAAAGTTGTGCAATGTGGTTGCAGCGTTCCAGGTTTGAGCCCAAGTATTAGCATTGTTTTTTATGTTCTTTTCATTATTCCGTTTTTTCTCTTCGAAAAGGCAAAACTTAGCCTTTATTTATTTATATAATATTTATTTTATTTTTATCTTAAGAAAAAGTACAAAAGTTGCCTTTTTTAAGTCAACAAAAATAAAAGGAAACAAAAGGTCCAATATTTTTTACTTTTCTTAATTTTTTAAAGAAAGAATAGATTCATAGTTGTCTTTTCCTTTTAGTTTTTTTGTCTTCTTCTTCTCCCAAAAACCCTTTACAACTTAATCTTTACCTTTCTCTCTTCTCAACTTTCATACATATTTGCAAGTTTTAAGAAATTGGAAGCTTTAATCATTGTATATTCCATTGAAGTGTGAAATGATATTTCTTAATTCTTTTTTTCCTTTAGTTTAGTTTTTTCTAATCATGTGTTGAAAGACTTGAATATCTTATGTTTTATTTTAAAAGCTACTTTATTATTTGAGTATCGATCAACTATTTTGTGTATTGGATGATTTTTGATAAGTTTGGTATACTTGACTACTATTTCAGTTTAGAGTTCAATGAGTTTGGAGAAATATTTTTTTTAGAATAGCCAAAATAAGTTTGGCGCCTCAAAATCAAAATCAACTACGTCGAGATGAAATGTGAACCAAATAGATGACTAGCAATGTTTATTGTTTTACTTGTCCTAAAGTATGAACACCATTGGCGAAAATTTTGGCTCCGCCACTGCATACAAGTAGTTACTTAACCAGAATAAGAAGACTCTGCATTAGTTGCTCTTCAGTCAAAGAAGTATAAGACTACAAACATTTCAAATCTCAACTAAGGGCCAGGGCGAAGCTAGATAGGACCAAAGGTTCATACCAACCCCTTCAGCACTATTTATATATATCGTTAAATTTTTATTTATTTTTATGTATATAGAGTAGACGTTGTGTGTTACTTGTTTGTATTTTAAACCTTGCAGTGAAAATTTTGGCTCTAGAACAATAGGGGCAAAGCAAATTGGGACTCAAAAGTGTATGAGTGCACTAGATAAAGAGAGAATTGATAGTTACCGTTGAGAACCTTTGGGTCAAGGGTATCAACATCAAATCCAGCATCATAGTAATGATCAAAGACATGGCCAGGAGCATCAATATGGGTGCCTCTGTGTGTGAGTAATTTCATGACAGAGTTATTAGCTAGGGATCCATTCTTCATGCTATCGGGTAGCCACAAAAATTGTCCTAGCCCCTCTTCAGAGTCGTATGACGGTATATCAACGGTTATTATGTGAGTAATGTCAAAAATCCGTCCATTTCCATAGACTTCCCGGCGAATGAAAAAAGGGTCATGGTGTCGGAGATAGAGAAAATTGGGTTGAGCAATAGTTGCGCAGCGTGAATAAGAGGTGGAATGAGGAAACAGTCCTCATCGAAAGCTAATGACAATGTGTGTCAAATAATAGTCCGAACAAGAAATTGGAGTAAGAAACCGAGAATATAAGCGTAGAATAGGATATCATGAGTCCTTATCCGGACGGGGAGTTACTCAAATGATAAACATGGAGCAAAAAAATAGTGCCCCTGTTGGATGCTTTATAACTTGAATTGTAGAAATAATATCCAAATTTATAAGAGAATAAAGTTGGTAGAGCTAAATCAACAAATTTTCTTTGGCATTTTCACGATGAACGTAAAATTGTTAATCAAGTCAAATAGTATACTTAAAATTTAGGGAAAATGCATAGCTATCCCTAGGGGTGTCAATAAGAAGACCGGGTTTGGTTGAAATTGAGAATATTAAAATGGGTTGAGATAGAAGTCGGGTTGGGTCTTGACCCGCTCAAGTTTACTTTGGGCTCAAAAGGGTTGGGCTCAAATGGGCTAAAAACGGGTTGGATCTTGACCCGATTAATGTCAATAATTTAACATATTGATATTTAACTTTCATAATCACAATTTGAATTTAGCTTAATAATTTATTTATTTTTAAAAAAGTAACAAATAAATAGATAAACCCTAAAAAAGTTAAATAGATAATAATTCATACCCAAAAAAAACGAACATATCTTAATAAAAAGTTTTTAAACGGATTGAAATTGGAAATTGAATTGGGCTTAATTGAGGATTCTCTTCAAATGGGTTATGTTTGAATAGATTGAGATTGAACCCAATTCAAATTATCTTGAGCCCAACCCTTAAAGTTATGGGCGGGTTGGGCGGGTTACCTATGTTTAGGTTCATTTTTGACACCCCTAGCTATCCCAACCTATATCTAAAATCCCAGAGACACGCTTATACTATACTAAGGTCCTATTACCCCCTGAACTTATTTTATAAATGATTTTCTATCCCTTTTTGGTCTACGTGGCATTAGCTTGAAAAAAAATGTCAACACGTGTTGAGCCCACAAGATAGTGTCATGTAGGTCGAAAAGAGGTAGAAAATTATTTATAAAATAAGTTCAGGGGGTAATAGGATGTTAGTATAGTATAACTGTGTCTCTGAGATTTCGGGCATAGGTTAGGTTGGTACTTGTGCATTTTCTCAAAAATTTATATTGAGTTGTAAATACATACCTTATAGTTTAACTCTTTTTAAGTATGTTTACAAGTGATTTGAATATTTGAAGATTATAAATGAGATTAAGTAAACACATGTAAAGAGTAAAGAATACGGATCGGAGTCATAATTAGAGGCGAACTCACTTTGACGGAAGCGGTATATATGCACCTGTTAAATAAGTACTCTCTCTGGGTGTGTTAGGTATGGAGGGAAACATTTTTCGAAAAATATTTTCTAATTTTCTTATGTTTGGTTGGGTCAAATATTTTGGAAAAATATTTTTCAAATCAACTCATTTTCCTCAAATTTAAGGAAAACATTTTTCAAAAATCTCTTTCAACCTCCCCCTACCCACCCCAACCCCATCAGCCCCCAACCCAACCCCTACCATCCCTTACCCACACACCCCCTACCACCCCCACCTACCCACCCCTACCAGCCCCCCACCCCACCCCCTACTAGCTCCCTACCCCTAAAAAAATTTATATTTATTTTTTAAAAAATATTTTCAACTTCAAAATATTATTTTTTTCACCACTACCCTCGACCTTCCCCCCCCCACCAGCCCCCCACCCCCCCCACTAGTCCCCTACCAGCGACCCCCACCCCCACTCCCCTCGAAAAAAAATTTAAGTTCGTTTTTTAAAAAAAAAATCAAATTTTTCTACTCTAGTGAAAAATAAAAAATATTTCTCAAGAACATTTTTTACTCAAAAACCAAACACTAAAATATTTTTCCGGAAAATATTTTCTACTCACCAACCAAACATGAGAGAATAAGTCAAATATTTACTTGTTTTCCAAGAAAAATTTTTCCTTCGTACCAAACACACCCTCTATTTCATATTAATTGAATTTAGTCATTTTTCATCTTTTCAATGTGACGACTTCAATAAATTTGACAATAATTAATAAGGGTTAAAATGAAAAAATATCTTCAATTTATGTCTTAATCTACTTTTATTAAAGGATGTGAAACACCTCAAAAATTCAATTAATATAGAATAGAGGAAATATTATATATAGTTAATGTGCACACCGAAACACGCAAGTTAAGTTGATGCATTGCTCCAATACTAATTAATTATGTACTCCCTCCATTCCTATTTACTTGTCCATATTTTCTCTTTTAAATGTTCCTATTTATTTGTCCATTTTGACAAATCAAGAAAAGACAAATTCTTTTTTCCTATTATATCCTCATTTAAATTTCTTGAAAAGTTCGAATTAATAATGGCTTTAATGAGTAAATTGATTTTGAAATCATAATTAATAAGGGTTATAACTTTACTATGCTAATTATTGTTGTCTTAATATATGTGTCATTTCAAAAGTGGACAACAAAAAAGGGACGGAGGAAGTATATTATATCACTCTATAATATAAGAGAGGAATGCATAATTATTAACCAAGGTTCAATGAAGACAAAAGATAAGAGAGAAAATGTAATTCGTATAACCTTCTGCGCCTGAGGGCATGGGGTGGCGTGCCTGCAGTGCGCCATTTTTGTGCCTCAGTTAACTGGTACAGCGCGCCCCGAACATGTCCAAATCAGCTTTTTTGCCCAGTCTTCATAATTCAGTCTGATTAACCCTTTCTAAAGTGTTTAACACTTCCTAATGATTCTAACTAGTTTAAATAAATTATAATCATATAAAAATCATCCAGAAACAGGAATTTACAACCTTGAATTCATCACTTTAAATTCAAGGAAAGTTAGAGCCAAGACTAGAGAATTCCTAGAGTCCTTTCAACAAGTTTTTTACGAATACTTTAACCTTGTTTTAAGACTTAAAGATCCATTTGAGTAAGGAGCAGAGATAAGAAGAAAAAGTTCATTTCAAGTTTCATAAGTCTTTAAAAATATTTGAAGTATCATTTTAAGACTTAAGATCGAGTTCAGTTTAGAGTAAAGTGAAGTATTCCTTCAAAGAAGTATATGGGAACTAAGTATTCCCAAAGAATCTTAAAATGTTTTCACATTTAAAAAGAAGGGAAACTGAGATTTCCAAAGAGTCTTCGGCTAGTTTTCAGTTACAGAGAAATAACTTTCTAACTGAAGCAAGCACAGAAACTGAGATTTCCAAGATAACCTTTGAGCTAAATTTTTTAGCACTAATCTCAAATCACAGAATCAGTATGTTTTTAAAACATAAGAGCCAGTATATTTTGGATGTATTATTGAGTACCGATATGGGGGAGAGTTTAGATAACTCACAGCACCCATAAACCATGTAGCTACCATGGGTAGAAAAGGGTTATACTTTTAGATGAACCCTTTTCATAGTAGTGGATCCATTAGGCAGTTAAGGTCTTATACCATTGGCCGGGTATAGGATGCGCTGTCAGTGTGAGGTAGATCGATGCATCATCACAATAGCTTTTAAGTGATGGTTGTCGGTTAGAGAAACTCCTAAAAGTTAAATGTATTTATCTATATACAGTAGTTTTTTTTTTTACATACATCTCAAAGTTATTTGTATCCTTGTATACATTCAAAATTTACAGCATGTTTTCAAATAACTTTTCTTTATATTGCACTTGCTTTTAAATTTCTTTATATTCAAATGAGTCAGTATTATTAAGTTATGTTATTCATAATTTGAGCAGAGCCAAGGTAAGCGTTCCTTTTTACTCTTTTTCAACTTAAGTTGTTTTAGCATTCCCACTCGCATACTCGTACATTCAATGTACTAATGTCAGTTGGCCTGCATCGTATTATGATGCAGACACAGATAACGAGGATCGACATCCGGCGCACCTTTGATCCAGTTGAGCACTCCAAAGTCAGTTGGTGAACCTTCTTGCATTCCGAAAGACTCCTTTTATTATTTTGTTTTTTAGTATTTTCTTTATTAGGATGTTGTGGGGTCTATCCCAACATCAATATCAATTTTAGAAGGCTTCATAGATAGATTGTCATATGTTAGTCCTTTTGTATTTCCATTTCTTTCTATTTGTTAAGACTTTGGATGCCATTTTGCCCAAGGTGAATGATTAAATCTTTGAACCTTCCAGTTATCTTATTATTGTGTTTAGTTCAGTTCTTTCAACATATAGTATTGATTTTTTTATTTCGCTGAGTTAAGTAAGCCAGGCCAAGGCTCCACTCGAGAACAACAATGGTCTTCGAGTGTCGGCCACGTCCAGGGTGTAGGCTCGGGGCATGAAAAATTTGGTATTAGAGCACAAAATTTGGGAGTCCTAGGGAGTCTATGAAGATGTGTCTATAGATTCCTAGTTATCAGTGTGAAATGCGCCACATAGATTATTAGGAGGCTGCAACATTTAGGAAATTCTTTACTTCTTTCATATTCTTTCGTGCGTTAGAGTTTAAATCTAAAAGTTTCTCTCTAATTTGTGATTGCGCATGTTTTCAGATAACCATGCCTCCATGAAGATCATCAAGAGTTCGTCCATCTAGGAGGAATGTAGAAGAACCAGAGTTTCCCAATGCACCTTAAGTGCAACCTCAAGGGGAAGTTACCAACGCTGAGTTCTGTGAGGCTATCAGGATGTTAATCCAAGTGGTAACTAATCAAGCTGGACAACAAAGGGGAGCTAGGCAAGAAGAGGCTGACACTTAAAAGATTCGTGAACTCTTGAGATAAATCCTCCCAATTTCACTGGTTCGATCACTACTAAGGATCCGAAGAATCTTGTTGAGGAACTAAAGAAAGTTTTGGATGTGATGCATGTTGTTGATGCTGAACTAATTGAGCTAGCTGCATATCAATTGAAAAGTGTGGTTAGGACTTGGTTTGATCAGTGGAAGGAGGGTAGAGATGAGGATGCACCATATCTGAGTTGGGCCTGTTTTGAATAAGCTTTCTAGGGGAATTTCTTTCCCCGATAATTGAAATAGGCTAAGGTAAGAGAGTTTCTTACACTGAAACAAGACTCTTTGAGTGTGCATGAGTATGGGTTGATGTTCACCTAGCTGTCCCGCTATGCTCATGAAATGGTTAAGAACATGAGGAGCAGAATGAACTTGTTTGTCGCTGGCTTGGGTCGTTCATCAAGAAAAGAGGGTAGGGCTGCAATGCTGATAGGGGACATGGACATATCCAATTTGATGGTCTATGTGCAGCAGGTTGAAGAGGAGAAGTTGAGGAATAGAGAAGAGTATAGAATCAAGATAGTTAAGACAAGGAATGAGCTCGGGAAACAGAAGAGTAATGTCAATTGGTCATCTTACCAACAGTAACAGAATGGTCCTGCCCCCATCATCTTCTAGTGCACCTACACCTAAGAACAAGGGTGAGTACTATGGTTAGAATTCCAGATCTAAATCTTCATATTCACAGGGTAATGTGGTGCAAGTGGGTAGTAAGCCTTCTGCATATGCCAAGTGTGGTAGAAACCACTCTGGTGTTTGTCGTGAGGGCTCCACTGGTTGTTTCATGTGCGGTCATACCGGGCATTTCATGAGAGAGTGTCCAAAGAACAAGCAAGGAAGTGGTAATGGGGGAAATAGAGACCAGTCTTCATCAGTGGCTCCACAAGACAGGGCTGCACCTAGGGGAGCTACTTCTGGTATTGGCGGGGGAACAAATCGCTTGTATGCTTTCAACAATTGCCAAGAGAATGAGAATCCACCACATGTTTCCACTAGTATGATTCAAGTCTTCGACTTTACTGTTTATGCATTGCTAGACCCAGAATCGAGTTTATTTTTTGTAACTTCATATGTTGCCATAAAATTTGATATTATTCTTGAGAAACTTAGTGAACCATTCAGCGTCACACCCTTTGTGAATCCATTCTAGAAGAGAAAGTCTATCGTGATTTTCCCATTTCCGTCAATCATAAGAGTACCATGGCTGATTTAGTTTAGTTAGACATGGTAGACTTTGATGTCATTCTTGTTATGGACAATGCCTCAGTTGATTGTAGAACTTGAGTAGTCAAGTTTCAGTTTCCAAATGAGCCAGTCTTACAGTGGAAAAGAAGTTCAGCAGTTCTTAAGGGTCACTTCATTTCGTACCTTAAGGTGAGGAAGTTTGTTTCTAAGGGGTGTGTCTATCACTTAGTCCGAGTTATTTGTAGTAAAAGAGTTACATGAAGTCTTTCCAGATGATCTTCCCGAAGTCCATCATGAAAGAGAGACTTCGGTATAGATCTTCTTTCAGATACTCGTTCGATCTCTATTCCGCCATATAGAATGGCACCAGGAGAGGTGAAAGAGTTGAAAGATTTGTTAGATAAGGGTTTAATTCGACCAAGTGTCTAACCTTTGGGTGCTCTGGTCTTTTTTGTAAGAAAGAAGGATGGTTCCCTTAGGATGTGTATAGATTACCATCAATTCAACAAGGTTACCATCAAGAATAAGTATCTTCTTCCAAGGATAGATGATCTTTTCGATCAGCTTCAGGTTGCTTTTTGTTTTTCCAAGATTGATGTCAGATCAGGCTACCACCAGTTGAAAGTTAGAGAATGTAACATTCCAAAGACAGCTTCTAGAACCAGATATGGGCATTATGAGTTTTTGGTCATGTCGTTTAGGTTGACCAATGCGCCCTTCAGCATTTATGCATCTTATGAATAAAGTCTTCAAACCTTATTTATATATGTTTGTTATCGTCTTCATTGATGACATAATAATATATTCAAAGAATGAAGAAGATCATGCCAGTCACCTCAAAATAGTCCTTCAGACTTTGAAAGATAAGGAGTTATATGTTAACTTCTCAAAATGTGAGTTTTGGCTTAAGTATGTGGCATTCTTAGGCCACATAGTTTTTGGTGATGGGATTAGAGTTGATACCCTAAAGAAAGATATCGTTTAGAGTTGGCCTAGACCCACGTCTCCAACTGATATAAAAAGTTTCTTGTGTTTGACCGGATACTATAGAAGGTTTGTTGAAGGGTTTTCATCTATCTCATTTCCTTTGACCAAGTTGACTCAGAAAGTAGTTAAGTTTCAATGGTCTGAAGCTTGTGAGAAAAGCTTTCAAGAGTTGAAGAAGAGGTTGACTACTACCCAGTCTTGACCTTACCAGAAGGAACTCACGATTTTTGGTGTACTGTGATGCATCTAGAGTTGGTTTGGGTTGCGTGTTAATGTAGAATGTCAAGGTTATAGCTTATCTCTCCATACAGTTGAAGGTTCATGAGAAGAATTATTCAACCCATGACTTAGAGTTGGCTGCTGTAGTATTTGCCTTGAAGATATAGCGTCACTATTTGTATGGTTTTCATGTTTATGTCTTCAATGATCACAAGAGCACACCATATGTGTTCACTCAGAGAGAGCTTAAGTTGTCATCGTTGAGTTTGGAACCTGAACATCTCAGACAAAGGAGGTGGTTAGAATTGCTCAAAGATTATGACATGAGCATTCTTTACCACCCAGGTAAGGCTAATATTGTTGTTGATGCCTTAAGTTGGTTGCCATGGGTAGTACCGCCAATCTTGAGGAACAGAAGAAGGAACTAGTAAAAGAAGTGCATAGACTTGCACGCTTAGGAGTCTGACTCGTGGGTTCCAGAGAAGGAGTAATAGTAGTGACAAATGGGCTGAGTCATCATTAGTGTCAAAAGTGAAATAGAATCAAGATCAAGATCCCATTTTTCTTGAACTGAAGGCAAATGTTCAAAGCAAAGAGTATTAGCTTTTGAACAAGGGGGAGATGGTGTGTTAACATATGAAGGTAGATTGTGTGTACCTATAGTGGATGGACTTCAAGAGAGGATCATAGAGGAAGCTCATAGCTCTAGATATTCCATTCATACGGGTCCACAAAGATGTACATCATTTTGAGATAAATATATCGGTGGAATGGTATGAAGAAGGGCATTGCCAAATTTGTTTCCAAGTGCCCGAATTGCCAACAAGTTAAAGTAGAGCACCCGAAAGGTTTGGCTCAAAATATAGAACTTCTGGAATGGAAGTGGGAGATTATTAATATGGACTTCATCACATGGTTGCCAAGGTCTCGCAGGCAGCATGATTCAATTTGGGTTATTATCTATAGAATGACAAAATCAACCCACTTTTGCCGATAAAGACCACTCATTCGGCAGAGGATTATGCAAAGTTATACATTGAGGAGGTGGTGACACTTTATGGAGTACCATTTTCAATAATTTCAGATAGAGGTGCACAATTTACTACACAGTTCAGGAAATCTTTCCAGATAGGGTGGGGTTAAAAGGTGAACTTAAGCACTGCTTTTCATCCTTAGAAGGATGGAGAAGCGGAGCGTATTATCTAGACCTTAGAATATATGTTTAAGGCTTGCGTGTTTGATTTCAAGGGGAACTGGGATGATCAGCTACTTCTCACTGAGTTCGCTTACAACAACAGTTATCATTAGAGCATCCAAATAGCTCCATACAAAGCTCTTTATGGGGGAAGATGTAGATATCATATTGGGTGGTTCGAAGTTGGTGAAGTAGTGTTAATAGGACCTGATCTAGTTCACCAAGTTATGGACAAGGTGAAGGTAATTCAAGAGAGATTGAAAATGGCACAGAGTCGTCAAAAATCCTACACAGATGTTAGGAGAAGGTTGTTGGAGTTTGAAGTGGATGATTGGGTATACTTGAAGGTTTTAACCATGAAGGGTGTTATGAGGTTTGGTAAGAAGGGGAAACTTAGTCCCCGGTATGTTGGACCTCATCGCATAGTCAAAAGGATTGGCAATGTAACTTATGAGTTAGAGCTACCACAAGAGTTGGGAGCAGTTCATCCAGTGTTTCACATCTCTATGTTGAAGAAGTGCATGGGAGATCCTTCATAAATCGTACCAACTAAAAATGTGGGGATTAATAATAGCTTGTCCTATGAGGAGATTCCAATTCAGATTTTAGATCGCCAAGTTCACAAGTTGAGAACAAAGGAAGTTGCATCAATCAAGGTCTTTTAGAGGAATCAATTTGTTGAAGAGGCTACTTGGGAAGTTGTAGTAGATATGAAAAGAAGATATCCACATCTCTTTGAATCCAAAGAGAATGCAGATTAAGGTACTAATTCTTTTCTTAGTACTTTATAAACTATGAGTAAGCATGTGTTACTTGCTTTTGTTTGTTGAGTGTTGAACTTGATGTTGCTACCCTTAGATTAGTGAAAGAAATCTCATTCGAAAACGAATGTTCCCAAGGGGGATATATTGTAACATCTCACAATTTCAAATGACTAAGAATAAGCAAGAAACTAAAAAATTCATTTTGGAAAGAAAAGGAAAAATCTGG
The DNA here is from genome assembly GCA_016801875.1 of Solanum sitiens. Classification (NCBI taxonomy): domain Eukaryota; kingdom Viridiplantae; phylum Streptophyta; class Magnoliopsida; order Solanales; family Solanaceae; genus Solanum; species Solanum sitiens. The sequence continues at coordinate 1,341,925 of JABWTJ010000298.1, forward strand.
AAAATTTCCTGAGTTAATAAAGTGAGTTTTGGTCATTTTCAAACGGTCATAACTTATAGCTCAGGATAATTTAGAATTAGTTATTGATATGCATGGATCTTTCTAACCCTGCCAAGTTTGCGCATTTTTGATATCATATGAGTGAGATATACCTATCGAAAGTTGGGTTGTTGAAGTGAGAAAAGTTCAAATCTGGATTTAAGGAAGGGCAAACTAGTCTTTTCACCAATTAATTTCTTATTTCATTTTAGGGGTTTATTGGGGTAAAAAAAAGTCTTAATTCAGTTTTGGAAAATCAAAATCACACTTAGGGCTTGGAGAAGAGAGAAAAGAAGAAGCAAAGGGAGAAAAGTCAAGAATTCGCCAAGAACGTCCAGATTAGCGAGTGGATTTCATCGGGCGTGATCCCTATCGAGGTATGTGAGATCTTTTAGTGTTGGGTCAATTCACCCACACATCAAGTTTGTTTCAATTCCATGATTTTCGAATTGGTTGGATAAGAATAGTGAAGTTCTTGAAGAACATTGTTGAATTCTTGTTGATTGAGTTGTTGAATGCCTAATGTTGAATTGATTCGTAATTCCGGGTTGTTGTTTTTTTAGTTAGATCAATAGGGTATTGAAGGCAGTTCAAGTCTTATACCTTTGGCCGGGTATAGGATGTACTGGCAGCATAAGGTAGATAGTTGTGTCATCATTATAGCTCTTAAGTGATGGTTGCCGGTTATAGAAACTCCCATAGAAGTTAAATGTATTTATATATATGCATCAGTTTATTTGTATTTTTACATACATCTCAAAGTTATTTGTATCTTTGTAGACATTCAGAATTTATAACATGTTTTCAAATAACTTTTCTTTATATTGCACTTGCTTTTAAATTGTTTTATATTGAAATGAGTCAATAATATTAAGTTATTTTATTCATAAATTGAGCAGAGACAAGGTAAGTGTTTCTTTTTACTCTTTTCATGATTAAGTTGTTTTAGCATTCAAACTCGTATGCTCGTACATTCATGTACTGATGCAATTGACCTGCATCGTATCATGATGCAGACGCAAGTAACGAGGATCTACATCCACCGCACCGTTGATCCAGTTGAGCAATCCAGTGTCAGTTGGTGAGCCTCCTTGCATTTTAGAGAACTCCTTTTATTGTTTTTGTTTTTCAATATTTTCTTTATTAGGATGTTGTGGGGTCTGTCCCAACATCCATCTCAGTTTTAGAAGGCTAATTGATGGAGAGTCAGATGTTAGTCCTTTAGTATTTCCATTTCTTTCTATTTGTTAAGACTTGGATTACCATTTTGGCTAAGTTAAATGTTTAAATCTTTAAAACATTCCAGTTATCTTGTTATTCAGTTTAGTTCAGTTCTTCGAACATATACTATTGATTGTTGTCTTCCGCTGAGTTAAGTAAGTCAGACCAAGGGTCTGCTTGAGGCCAGCAATGGTCTTCGAATGTCGACCACGTCCAGGGTGTAGGCTCGTGGCGTTACAAATGTTGGGACAAACCCCACAACATCCTAATGATAAAACTAGAAAGCAAGTAAAGGAGTCCTCCAAAATGCCTGACTCTGGAGTGCTCAACTAGATCAACGGTGCACTGGATCCCGATCTCGTTCCCTACATTTGCATCACAATACGATGCAAGAGAACTGACATCAGTACATTGAATGTACGAGTATGCGAGGTTGAATTCTAAAAATGCTAACATAGGCTTGAAAGGGAAATCTGAAGAACTTACCTGGCTCAACTCAACTATACAAGACTGAACTCATTTCAATATATAACAATTTAAAATAAGTGCAATGTAAAGAAAAGTTGTTTAAAACATGGTATAAAAATATAAATAACTGTGTATATAAAATACATTTAACTTTTGTGGGAGTTTCTCTAACCGATAACCGTCACTTAAGAGTTATAGTGATGATACAACATTTTGCCTCACGCTGCCAGGGTCGTCCTATACCTTGCCATTGGTATAGAACCTGAGCTACTAAGTGGATCCAGTAGTCTATGCTAAAAAGCACTAAAGGAATCATCTAAAAAGTATGACCTTTTTCTACCTATGGTGGCTACATGGTTTGTGGGGGTTGGGACTTATCTAAAATCTCCCCCATATCGGTGCTCAATACTACTCTCAAAAATATCATTATATTAGCTCTTATGTTTTTAAAAACATACTTACAATGAATACCGACCTACAAGTATCGACCTATGGAGGTCGGTATTCCCTGAAATACCGACCAAAAAGTGACTTCCCAGCTTAGATCGATAAAAGCTTGGTCACTATTCAATTCTTACCTCTGGAGGTCGGTATTTACTGACTCTTGAGGCCAGTTTTAATTTTAGTTGGTAAAATTCTTTATTTTATTTTTCGACTTTCTGAGGTCACTTTTATATATTTATTTATTTACTATTTTTATTTTTTCCGTCTTCCTGAGGTCAGAATATTTAATTCTCAAATTTTAGAATATCGACATCCGGATGTCGTTATTTGTTAATCTTATTTTTCTAATTTTTAAATTCTAACCTCCGGAGTTCTGTATTTTTTTTTATTTTTTTTTGAGATTCTAATCTCATGAGGTCGGTATCCTTATTTTCTATTTTTGATATTCTAACCTCCGGAGGTCGGTATTTTTATGTTTTATTTTTTAGATTACGACCTCCAGAGATCGGTATGTTTATTTCTTATTTTTGATATTCCGACCTTCGGGGGTCGGTATTTTTCTTTCTTATTTTTTAGATTCTGAGCTCTAGAGGTCGGTATTTTTATTTTTTGTTTTTAAGAGTTCGACCTCTTGAGGTCGGTATTTTTATTTCTTATTTTCCAGATTTCGACCTCTGGAGGTCCGTATTTTTATTTCTTATTTTTTAGATTCTGACCTCCAGAGGTCGGTATTTCTGCTACAAAACGGGTAGCATTTTGCTGCAATTTTAGTATCCCACCTACATACTTATATCAAAACAATCCAAAGAATTCCAAATAAGTTATTTCAAAATAAAATTCATCCAACCCAAAGAATTCCAAATAAGCTACTTTAAAATAAACCTCATCCAACCAAAACAACAAAACATCTTCAACATATACATTAAACTATTTTAAAATAAACATCATTCAACTTCACAATAAACTAAAATACGATCAAATAATTCAAAAAATATAGAAGTCTAAAATGTCAAATCGATACAACCACTCCTCATCACCCTCATTCTCCTTATCAGACTTATCATTCTCATCACCCTCACTCTCCTTATCAGACTTACCATTCTCATCACCCTCCTGATCAAATCCATCACTGCTGGCCGTACATGGAGAAATAATATTTCCTGATTCAAAAACAAAAGTTAGTTGGGGCTAAAGCACTGCATACCTCTTGTTCTTTCCTTCTTTTGTTGCCGCAATCTCCTCCTCTCTCTTCCTCTCTCTTTCTTCTCTCTTCTTCTTTCTGTCAGCTACAGCAGCAAGCTCGGCATTGAGAAAAGTTATCATACCCTCCATTGCAGATATTGTCTCTTTATCTCGACCATCAAATCTAGATGATAATGAACCACAATACAACCTTCTTCTTTTGTTATGTCTTTTCTGGATAGCCGTAGATTGAACCTCTAATCGGTTCACCTGCACTCTGTTTCTAAAGATTCTCACTTTCTTCTTGTGTAAATGATTTTTCCATACTCTCAAGAGGTAGAGTACTGCGATATTCCTGAGATATTCGTATAAACTTATCATGTAATTAAACAAAGAACTCTACGAATAAGAATGTAATATATATAAGAATAAAGAAAACAAATGGAGTTCTTATATATGTCTCTTGAGCACGTGGCTCAATCCATCTTTCTTCTTCTGTGGTGTTCGTACTCTTCTTGACATGAGTAACCTTGAACATCTCTTCCACATCTACCGGCCTACCCAACTCTTTTTCCTGCAAATAATATAAATAGAATTTAATGTCCAAAAACTACTTATCAAAAACAAAAAAAAAGTATTTTACAAAATTAAGAAAGTTACAATTCTTTCCTTCCTAGTAACTAGGCTAATAGCTCCACCAATGTGCAAAGATCCTCTCTTTTCTGATGTGCGAGCCATCACTCCTCTTTTTAAACTTTTCATTAGTACCCCAATGTTCCAATAACAGATCCCATCGATCTGGTACCACTAACTTAGGAATTCTATTGTCTCTCCGACAGTCACTAAATGTGTTAGAAAGCAACTTTAAAGTTTTAACCTTGAAGTTTTCTTGAGCTTCTTCCTCATATTCGGGAGCCCATATAATATTTCTGTAATGAAAAATAAATAAATATTTATTATTCAAATGAAAAGAGAATTTAAATGTATATGACGTGAATTCAAATGATATACATTTTTACCTTAAAATCATTGAGATCTGCCCCCTGCAATTCATTGGAATCGAACTCCAATTCGGGTACACACTATTATAATGAGTTTCCTTGCACTTTAAAATAATTTTTGTCCATTAAAACAACTTAACAACTTTCTTAGTCTAACTAGTTTAGTTTATACCTAATTTCAACACTACATTCACCAACTAAATCACATTATATAATTTAACTTATATAAAGAACTTAACAACTTTTTAACTTTAACTAGTTTAGTTCTTACTAAATGCCAACACTATATTCACCAACTAAACCACATTATGTGTTTTAACTTATTAAAACAACTTAACAACTTTCTAAGTCTAACTAGTTTAGTTTTTACTTACTCCTCTTTTTAAACTTTTCATCAGTACCCCAATGTTCCAGTGACAGATCCCATCGATCTGGTACCACAAACTTAGGAATTATATTGTGTCTCCGACAGTCACTAAATGTGCTTGAAATCAACTTTGAAGCTTTAACCTTGAAATTCGCTTGAACTGCTTCCTCATGTTCGAGAGACCATACATAATATTTATGAAATGAAAAATAAATAAATATTTATTGTTCAAATGAAAGAGAATTTAAATGTATACGACATGAATTTAATTGATATACATTTTTACCTCAAATTCATTGAACATCTGCCCCCTACTGTTAATTGGAATCGAACTCCAATTTCGGGTACACACCATTATAATGAGTCTTGATGCATTTTAAAATAATCTTTGCCATTAAAACGACTTAACACTTTCTAAGTCTAACTAGTTTAGTTTTTTACTTAATTTCAATACTATATTCATCAACTAAATCACATTATATAATCTAACTTATTTAAAGAACTTAACAACATTAACTCGCTTAGTTTTTACTAAATTTCAACACTATATTCACCAACTTAACCACATTATTTATTTTAACTTATTAAAACAACTTGTTTTTCAAATGTGAATGAAACACTAAATCTTATTTTTTAACCATGTCATACAACTGGTATTTTCTTAAGTAGTTAGTGTTCTCACTTGTCAATCGATGTATTAGTCTTCACATATCACTAGTACCACACCGTGAAAGTCTTTTTCTTATTATCTATTATTAAAACACATCATACCTATCAAGAAGATTGTACAAAAATGGCCACACATTTCTACCCATCGAATTGCTGCAAAAACATTATATGTCTCCGGACTAAGCGATTTTCATTCTTTTTTATATCAGGTCGGTAAAAAAATAACACACTTCTTAATTCTAACAAAGTAAGCGTCGGTACTATTGAAGTAATCGTATCATGAACCTATTTGATATACTCTCAATCTATGAAATTTTAATAGAGATTCTGATCTCAATTGGCATAACATAATTTAATCATTCGTTAAGCAACCCATACATATTATGAAAAATTTACTAACTGTATTTTTCCAAAGTAATGACGTTCATTATCTAGTCGCCCTTTACGAAACTTCTTGAATGTTGACACCTATCTAGATAAAGCACAAAATTTAATCTCATAAAATGCAATACATATCTCCATTTATCTATATTCAGGAAACCATATCTCCTTCTGTCTCTCAAATTTTGGGGCATATAATTGGATGAAGAAGCTATAAAATGATGCCTTAAGTCATAGGTAGTTCCTTTACTAATAATCACTCAACATGGGACTACCACCATATTTTGCGTCTCCCGAAACTAGTATGTTACAAACTCAACACTAAGTCTCTCCACTATATTCTTTTTATAAAGCATCTCAAAACAATCAACAGTGAAAGCATAAATATCTTCATAATCAGTACCAATGAAGAAAGAGGGTTTCCACTTTACGAACTGAATAAAAAGATCACGTTGATCATAAATCATTACATGTCCTATAGTCAATCGACAAAATATACATATTTCTAAGGACACATTTTTTCTCTGGTGTTGCTATTTCTACTTCTAATACTCTTGTACTAACCATATGTGAAATAAAGTGAAGAAGTTCATATACAAATTTGTATCACCTAGATTACTATTGGATTCAAATAGTAGCACGAAAGAAAGAAGGAATATAGTTTTTCTAAAGTCCTATAGCCTCTCAAAGAAAAGTAAAGGCGTCCCCATACCGTTCCGCAAGAATTTACTACACTTGTCCCTATGTGAAGAGATCACTAAACCTAAAGCTATGATACCAAGTTTGTCACGACTCAAACCGAGTCATGAGTGGCACCCACACTTAACCTCCTAGGTGGATAAACCAATGAATTCAACCCCAACTTATATTTATCATTCAACTTACAAGATACTAACCATAATGAGAAGTGTAAGAAACACAAATTTATTAAAGTCAAATATATGTCATTCCCAAAACGTGAAAATCATCACATCAAGGACATTTAATATTCTAATGCTAAGCCTAAGAGTATTAAAGACACCAAAATAAATGAATAAAATAGTTTATGTCTGAAAACTAAGAACATCATGTCATGACCAAGAGAATCCAACACGAGCTTGAATGAATATCTCACTCTAGAACATGATATGCTGGAGACTGGCAAGAGCTGAGGGCGAGTCAAATTCGCTGATACACTCGTTGCACTCCATAAAAGGAAAACAAAGAAAACACACAAGTACGACTCAGTACAGGGCAACATGTACTAAGTAGATATCATCGGCCAACCCAAAATAGAAACTAATATACAATGAATAATAGTATAAAATCAACTATGATACTTAACAGGTGGCAAACAACAAACAACATGAACCAGTGATAACAACACTAAAGTAAGTACGCACAATCACAATATCAAGCACACATGTGGGGACTCATGCCTCCACACCATGCTCATTTGGAAATGGGTTCATTGAGATTGAGTACATTAAGTTAATTCAATATATTTTTCCGTTAATGTTACCTTGTCGGAATGTGACACTCCAATCCAATTATACCATGTCGGAACATGACACTCCGATCTAATTATACCATGTCAAAACGTGATACTCCGATCCAATTATACCGTGTCAGAACGTGACACTACGATTAAATTATACCGTGTCAAAACGTGACACACCGATTCAATTATATCATTTTAGAAAGTGACACTCCGATCCAATAATACCATCAATTTATCATTTATTATCACCACTTTTTAATTCATTAACAATATTTTATCAAGCCTTCTTTATCCAAGGCATCACTTCGATAGCGAGTGTTTCAGATTATAAATCTCACGGTCTCAGGATTTCAGACCAATCACAAATCACACAATCAAGTCACACAATCACACAATCAAGTACATAGAGAATAAACAATAACCTACCTCCACCGAAGAACCAAAATCAAGCAAGCTACTTCTCATTTCCTCAATGCCTCCGAACATTTTCAATCTATCAAGTACACGTGCATAATTTGTAGATTAACGAGTCTATAAAAACTGATATTGTTCTATGTCTACCCTTGACCAAAAAAACTCACCTAATTCTATAATCAAATTCTTAAAGCTCAAACCTAAGTGTAAGTCTTAATTCCTCCAATTAACATAATTTAAATGGAATTTAAATAATTCGATACACTTTATATTTAATTACTTATCTTAATATTTCAAAACTTAAATTATGATGTGATAACGTATGAAAACATACAAAAATTTTGAGGATGGATATGAAGTCTCTGCGGCAATTTACCACTTAACAAGTATACGTAATTTTCTTTTCCTAAACAAAAATCAACCCATTTAACCATTATAATATTACTAAGTTGTCATCACCTCACAATTCCCGTCACCCTGGCAATTTATTACCCACTATTATTTGTCTCCCCAAAATCCTAAAACCCAAAACATCAACAGAACCTTAATACATATTGTTATTGTTATTATTACGTCAGACCATTACAATACATATTAACCCACTAAAACTCATATACATATAATGCACAGAAATCAAATCTTTAAGTTGAAACCTTTTTCAACAAGAATTATTAATTTTATAATTGTTGTCTATCAACTAAGAAACAAAATCTAGGTAAATCGAATGAAACCCCGGTATACCTGAATCGTCCCTTTCTGCCTTTGAAGCTTGCGCAACCGCTAAACCCTTTTTTTAATTTGTTTAATGACTCAAAAAAATTCTCCTTATTCATTTTTGTAATCATAATAAAATATCAAATAAATTATAATTAAAACTACCCTCTTAGTTATATGACTATCGTTATGAATAGTCCAAAATATCCATTTTAAATCTATCGGAAAAGTCTTTTATAAAATAAAAAGCTCTAGCACTCAAAATGATCAAATGAGTCGTTACAATTTATTAAACAAGATTTTTCTAGTTAGGAAGTTTCAAAGACCCTTTTTGAATTGTGGACAGAAAGAAAGCCTAGTTTAAGACATGTGGATGTTTGGGGTTGTCCAGCGAAAACTAGAGTTTCTAATCTACATAAAAATAAAATAGATTGTCGAAGAGTAAGTGGTTACCTTATTAGTTATCAAGAGAAATCTAAAGGGTATAAATTTTACTGTTTAAATCATATTTTAAAAATTGTTGAAATCGATAATGAAAGATTAATTAAGAATGGTGAAGTTAGTGGGAGTGTTTAAAGAAAAAGTATGAAAATTAATGAGGTAAGAATAAATACTCCATTGCCCATGAATGTGCCTACTTCCGCACCAACAACAAATATTGTTCCTCTTGTATAAGGACACTTTAATAATGTTAAACAACATTTGGGTGAACCACTTCAAAAAATAACTAACTCATAAGTATCTGACAAAAATGAACCATAAATAGTGTCATTAAGAAAATTTCAAAGAGAAAGAAGATCGACAATTGCGTATGATTATGTGATTTATTTGCAAGAGTGATACTTTGATTTTGGACTTAATAAAGATCCAATTTCATTTTCACAAGTCATAGAAAGTACTAAGTATGATAAATGGATTGATGCCATCAATAAAGAGTTAAAATTCATGAAATACAACAAACTCTGGGATCATGTTCAATTACCAAAAAGTTATAAAAGAATCGAGTGTAGATGGGTCTTCAAGATCAAACACAATTCAAATGGTAATATTGAACGATATAAAGTCAGGCTTGTTGCCAAGGGATACACTTAAAAATGAGACATTGATTATAACGAGAACTTTACACCAATCTCAAAGAAAGACTCATTAAAAACTGTTTTGACTTTGATAGCTCTTTACGATTTAAAACTATACCAAATGGATGTAAAAAGTGTCTTTCTTAATGGAAACCTCGAGGAGAATTTTTATATGGACCAACCAAGGGGTTTAAAAATTAAAAGAAAATATTAAACTGTGTGTAAGCTAAAGAAGTCAATATATGAATTCAAACAAGCCTCACGACAATGGTATATAAAGTTTAATAATACCATAACATCTTTTGAATTTAAGGAGATTATAGTTGGTTGGTGGATATATAGATCAGTGGGAGTAAGTTTATATTTTCAATCTTGTATGTTGATGATATTTTACTTGTTGCTAATAATTTAGGCATATTGAGTGAGATGGAACACTTTTTCTTTGTGAACTTTGAAATGACAGATATGGGTGAGGCATCTTATGTGATAGGAATAGAAATATTTTATGATAGATTACAAGTATTATTGGGATTGTCTTAAAAAGGCTATACCGAAAGAGTTATAGAGAGATTTAACATGAACAATTGTTCAACAAGATTAGTTCTTAGCGAGAGTGTTTCGCCCAAATACATTGTAGAGTAGCAAGCGAAATGGGAGAGAGGCGAGGGAGATTTGCTATGTATCTCATATACATGCGAATCCACTTTGATGCAATATATTTAGCTAGAACAAATTATACATATATTTGACCTTATGTATCTATACGTAACTAGAGACACCAAAATCTGATAAAATATATAATATTGTGAACTACAGTATATCTAAGTAATTAGATCTTAAACTAGGGGAATTTATTTAAGTTTCCATGTCTACAAGTACTAATTAATTAGAAGAAGTCAACAATGTTAGTATATTAGTAAATATTATACTAATACATTTTTTACCAAATTATTATGGGATATGTTTTCATTTGATATTATATATTTATTTTGATAATGTGCCTTAAAATTAAATGTTTTTAGTGAGAATGCCATACACAATAAAATCACATTCTTCAAATTATCAAAAGAAGAAGAAGCATAAAAATGGATTGTCTAAGAAGTCGTTTAGTTATTGTGACACTCTTCTTTTTTTTGTCTTACTAAATAAAAGCAGACATAAATATTCATGCAATTATATCCTTACTTAAATTAGCAGAAGCTAATTCAACAGCCACTCTTCAGTATCTTAGTGAAGGGAACTCTAAAAATGCTTAAACAGAGATAGAGCTTCTTGTTTCAAATGGTATGAGGCGACTACACTCAATTTGTACCATCCTATAGACCATTTTAAGAAAAAGAATATCTGAGAAGCTGTAGAAGATGTTTGTATTGCTAATGAATTCATCTCCACTCATATAGAATTTCAGATTGACGATGCTACAATTTTATCAAGTTATCATTATATTAAAGATATTTATAAAAAAGTTCTCAAACAATTTTGTGACAACCTCTTATAATTGTTCCCATCTTTATTAATTATTACTATGGTTATTTTTTTAATATTAAATGTTACTATACTTGTTAATTATAAAATGTGTTATATCTTTTTTGAACTTTATAAATTTGCTTTCCCTTTAAAAGATTAAAAAAAATTAATTATAAAACTATGATATAATTGTTTTTTAATCTTAATTTATAAATTGCAAATCAATTAAGAAAAGCTATTTTTAAAAATAGTGTAGACAATTAATATGAAACAAATGGAATAGTATTTGATAATAATAATAGTAAAATAAATAGGCGGAATGACTTGGGAAATCCTTATACTTGACTCCGTTTGTTAGTTGGACCCTTATACTCATCACTTTGTCAATTGAACCCTTAAACTCATTGAAACACAACATTTTAAATCCATTTTTTTACTTGTCATCCTATGTGGCATTTTTGTCCAAAAGTGTATGTGATGCACATATCTTGGGCGTCTGAGGGGTTCTGAAAGGCAATGACAACCACTTTTGACCTTTATAACAATCATCTTCTATCCCAATTATTTCAACACCATTGTTGATCAAATTTTGATTTCCTTATAAACTTTCATCTGATTTTTCTTCTCCAATAATCTCCCTCCATAAAACCTTCTTCTTCTACTTAATCTCCTTATCAAGCCCGTAATTTTAGTGTTTTTTCATATCATATTTATATATATCTTCAATTTCATCAAACACCAAAAAGACTTTTTTTGCAATTTCATCAAACAACAAAAAAATTATCTTTTTTTGCAATTTCATCAAACACCAAAAACAAAAATTTATCATTCTTCGTTTTCATTTAACACACAAAAAAAGATTTATGTTTTTTCTAATTTCAGTAAACACCCTAAAAAATAAAAATGAAATCTCCGATCTCACTAAACATCCCGAAATTATTTTCTTTTCAATTTCATCAAACACTCGAAAAAAAACTCTCCAAAATTAAAAATCACACAATAATTACAACAAAATTGTTAAATTCTGAAATCTAACATACACTAAAATTGAAGGCGATTATGTGATTTATATAATACCCATTACACTAAATAAAAAGTAAAATTTTTTACACTCCCTTAAAACTAACTATTGCACTAATATACAGATCCAGATCTAAGAACAATGAATAAGAATAGAGAATTAATAAAAATCATGAAAAAATATTTAAAAAGGCAAATTGGAGTAACAAGCTCTTTCAATCATAGTTTTACCACTAAAAATACACATGAAAATAGAGGATTCATAAGTTAACTACTAACTGGGTTCTTCATATTCATTCACAGATGCGATGGAAAGAAAAAAGTTAAATTAAAAAAAATGTACCAACAAGATCCTTTCTTGTTTCAACAAAGAGCTGAAGTGGAATAGGGTATTTTAGACTTTTAACATATAATTTTATATGTGGCATTTATTAATGACGTGGAAATTAATGTGTATTTATTTGTATTACACGCACCAATGAGCCATCCACATAAGGGTTTAAAATGTCATGTTTCAATGAGTTTAAGAGTTTAGTTGGCAAAATGGTGCGTAGAAGGATCCAACTGACAAATGAGGCCAAGTACAAGGGTCTCCCAGGTCATTCCGCCAAATAAATATTTAATAACTTAGATAAATCTCACTAGTTAAAAAGTTAATTACTTAGATACATTCTATTTTACTATATAACGTATCTTACTATATTCTGATGTTTGTAGATACGTCCAGATACTTGTATATCGGATACATAATGTCAAAATTAAATGTAATTTATACTATATACATTGTATCCAAGTGGATTTGCATGCATCTAGGATACATAGCAAATCTGTCTCGCATCTCTCTCTCATCTTGCTCAACACTATTCTCTCATGTATCTGGTATACATGTGAATCACTCCAAATACATATAGATACATGTATCTAATATATATTTAGTGTGATTCGCATGTAATTGAGATACATACGAATCTCGTTCGGTTCTCCCCCTATTTTTATGTATCTAGTAGAAAAAAACATGTATTTAAGTGAATTATCTTCAATATATGGTAGAAAACTATTAACTAGTGATGAGATACGTAATATTTTAAAAGTATAGGTAATAATAGTATATGATAGTAAAGTATGCCTAATTATAAAGATTTTCCTTTATAAATAAGAATAATTTTAAAAGAACAAGATCAATTCTATCTTAAATTCCAAAAAATAAAAAAGAAATACCACATATTTTAAAACTGAGGAAAATTTTGTTTGCATGTGATATGGTGAAGGGTTTGTTTCTTTGTTTGGTGTTTTTAAAATTTGTAGGGAGCTATTGGATACGTATGTCTATAGCGTTTGACCTCGTTGCATGATTAAATTAATTACAAGTGTTAAATTGACCATCGGGTAACGTATCGACGAATTAAAGGTATTTTTATATTGTATGATCGTTCATCAACATCATAATCGTCAAATATACGTATATAATTGTTTTTGACGAACTATGTAAGCTTGCCTGATTTGAAGTGTCAAATTGATAGCTTGGATCAAATATAAATGTCTATTTATTTAGATGCACAGGTCCAACATGATGATTTTATTTGTTATTTTGAGGTCAATAATTTGATTGTATCTTTCCCAATATATTCATGTTTGAAAGATATCAAAGATTTAGATTGTTTTTTTCAAAAAAATAGTTTTATATTTGAGAAAAAAGAAAAAGATCCATTTAATAACAGCAATAATTTTGTTTCATAACTTCTTCCTTCTGAAAGATTTTGGTTTAAAGGCAAAATACTGCTTTTCTTCAAATTTTCAATATGCTTTTATATATATACATAAAATTATCAATTATTTAAGAAATCTACTCACTCATAAAAGAAAGAAGTGAATTTACGAACTTAGTTAGTTGTTACAATTCGATGTTGTATTATTTAATTTTGAAGTGAAATATTTCTGTTCTCACAAAAGTAATCTCTCCTGACTCCTGCTAGTAGCTACTCCCTGCGTTTCAAAAAAATGATTTCTTTTATTTTTAGTCTGTTTAAAAAAAATGACCTTTTTTTTTTTGTAATATTTTAATTTCAGTTTTTCACGTGACATGTTTAAGGTCGCAAGATTAAAGGACAATTTTGTACATTTGACATTAGGTCATTCTTTTTAAAATGGAGGAATTATAAGTTTTTGTGTTGAGTCCTGAGTATAAAAATAAATCTTTGGTAAAAGAGCGTTTTGTGGAGTAATTGTATATGTGAATATGTTTAGTAAAAACAATAAGGGGTGGTGCCGCAGTTGGCTAGCGCGTAGGTCTCATAGCTTCTGAGTAATCCTGAGGTCGAGAGTTCGAGCCTCTCTCACCCCAAGTTTTACACAAAAAAAACAGTTTTAAATTCTGATATTGGAAATATGGTTTTAATCTCTTATACTTTTTCATTTATTCCTTATTTCAGCTATATATTTCTATTCGATTCTTGTTGTTATTTGCCCTTCCTCTGATCCTCATACGTTTATAGACTCCGAGCATTCTCAGCTTTACAGGGACGCGCAAGAGTGTTTTATTATGCTTTAAAATGCACTCATGCTAAACCGAAATGATTACTGGAAGAGGATGCATCTGGTAGGTGAACCAGCCTCAACTGTAGACAGTGAATTGTATATACTGCGGGACTGCATCATCGAGGTTGAGACCTTCCACTGGAATAATATCCTGATGCATTTATAAACAACAAACCTATTGATATTTCTTTAACAAAGGGGTTTTCAATCGTACATCAAATTTTAGGTTTTATGCACTGACAATGATACCTCAGTTCAACTTAACGGACTACCAACAGGTTATATTAACTCGATATGTGCTTAACAACAATAACATATCCCGTGAAATCTCACAAGTGGGGTTTGGGGAAAGTAGAGTGTATGCAAGCGTTACCACTATTTAGTGGAGGTGCACAAAACTTAAACTCAATCAAATTAGGCAAATGGACTTACTTTAGGATCCAGAAGTAGTTGATGAACTTTAACGAGCTCATCCTTGGGATTAATGGCAACAGAAAGTAATCAACACCAACGAGTTTGATGTCAGTATTCTGGACCAAATACTCTGCTCGGTCTGAGTTGAATACAGAATACGAGGAATCAAATTCTTTCTTGTACACCAGCCTCCTGTTTATGTTCACAATATTACATCCAACACAAAACGACATGACAAAATGAACAAACAACTTCTGTAGGTAGTTTTAGCATTTGAAACAGATGAACAAGTACCTGTCTGTTTAATGTTCGAAAAAGAACACGTTTCACTCCCCGAGGTATGTTCAATGACCTCATAACTTCAGCAGACGAACAAAAGGGCTAGCAACAATAAGGTTTATATCATTTGGTGCAAAATAATTTTTAGAAACATACCTGTAATATTCTTGTCCCGTGGGGTGTCCACTACAAGAACTGGACCTGCATTCACACAAAAAATATGCCAAATTTCTTTCAAAAAGAAAATAAAAACCCAACTAAATTGCAAGTAAGACTAGTATATATAAGCAGAAACTACAAGTGTATTCCGTATGTCGAACCTGAACAACAACAACATATTCAGTACAATATAATCCCATAGAATAATTGTTTCTGAATGATTCTCGACTAAAAAAAAGAAAGTAGATTTACAAGGAAAAAGAATATGACTACAAACTATCAAGATACTAAGCAACTACTAGTAAGGAGAAAAAGGAAGGAATAAGGCATAAGTACCCTCTATATTAAACAAACTTTAACTAAACTAAGGTCTTATTATTTTTTAGTAGAATTTTTTTTGTAATTTTTACATCTTTTTGGTTATTGTGGCATCCAAATATCTCTCACGCGCCTTAACTATGTGGAGTCACGGAGTGTGCCATGTAAATCAAAAGATGTTCAAAATTACAAAAAAAAAAAAAAAAAAAAAATTAGTTTGGAAAGATAATAGGATCTTAATTAAGTTGAGGTATGTCTCTGGATTTCGACCATAGTTTAGGATTACTTGTATCTTATCCCAAAAAGGAAAGACGTACATACAACACTCGGCTATCTAGTAACTTTGTGCCCTAATTCTAAACCTCCAAAATTTCCTATTTAGGATAATTCAGAGGTATATTACCTCCGCAAATACTTCTTCAGCCTATCTCTCCAAATACAAGAAAATTACAAATTAGATGCCAGAAACGTTATCATTCAAAGTTGGTAGATGGAGGGAAACAACGTCATAACCTGACTGGAATAAGGTCTGATTGAAATGTGCAGGAGCATCAACGTTTAAAGACGGAATAATTAGAGAGATCACCCAAATTGATGCTAGTCTCAAGTCTTTATGAAGTTTCCAAGTCCATTTTTGGAACCATAAGCAGGCAAATAAGGAGCATACTTGTGGCTAATGTCAATTACTTTCTTTTTCATGTAATTTCTCTCTTCTTCCATTATTTTCTGGAGATCGGAAGTGCTCGCTGGCCACGGAGACAAGCGCCAGTACGGCAGTGGACAGTAGAGTGAAGTGTTGTGATTAGTCATATGGAGAAGAGTAGAGAAGTGGACAACAGTGGAAGGAGAGAACAAGCGAGGACTTAAAAGAAAGAAAACCGTTGAAATAGTGACTCGTATTTTTATGTAACAGCTAAGTTGGCATTTGCCAGCAGGTGTGGATAGGGACCGGTTCGATCCAGAGGATAGTCGGGTGGACATGGCATAATATATATCAAAATATCATATTATATTGAAAGTTTTAATATCGCGATTTTAATATTATGATATTTGATGTGGTATATGATATGTACATATTAATTTCTTTTAGTATTTGATACGATATTTAGTATTTAAAAATAACATACTGAAATATCAAATGTCTTACAGAAATATAGTTAAATAAATGACAATATAGTATATTATTAGAAAACTAATTCTCTCTCCGTTTAAAAAAGAATGACCTCCTTTCCTTTTTAGTATGTTTAAAAAAGAATGACCTTTTTCTTTTTTTGGTAACAACTTTCCACGTGTCATATTTAAGGCCACAAGATCAAAGAACAATTTTGTACATTTGACCTAACTTTAATTTACGACCACAAGATTCAAAAGTCTTCTTTATACTCTTAAACTCCGTGTCAAGTCAAACTAGGTCATTCTTTGTGAAACGGAGAGAGTAGTAAACTAAATATTTAGAAGTTAAACTAATTGTTTGAACTAAATTAGTATAAATTTAGAAGTTAAAATTTTGACTACTATATTTTGATTGAAATGTATTTGAATTGTAAATGATTAACAAAAGAGTTGTTTGTACTTTATTTTGTATATATATATTTCTATGTGTAATGTGTTGATATGATATAATTGAGACATTTTATTAATTGTCGAAATCGTAATACTCTATCATACGAGTATATATTAGTCGAAGTTGAACAAATTATGATTATCAATGTACTATACCGTAAAATATCGAAACCAAACTTCAATATATCAAACCATACAAAATTAAATTAGTATGATAATGGTATAATGTTATAAAAACAGAATACCAAAATTACGGTATCAAAATTTTCAAATAATGTACCGTACCATATAGGAGCACACCTACGGTGGATTCATATGAACCCATATATATATATATATATATGGGGAAAAAATTTCTATTTGCTAAAAAAAGTAGTACTTTTTATGGAAAATCATTTATAATTAACAATATTTTGTTAATAAAAGAAGAACTTTTATGGAAAAAAATCAAACAGTTTATTTTTTGCTAAAAAGGAAGTACTTATTATGGAAAGATATGTATGATTAATAATTTTTTATGTTAATACAAGGAGAACTTTTATGAAGAAAAAAAATGATACGGTCTATTATGCTAAAAAGGGAAGTACTTTTTTGGAAAAAAGTTTATAATTAATTAGATTTTGTTAATACAAGGAAAACTTTCATGGAAAAATATTCATAAATCAAGTCTGTCATTCTACTATTTATATAGCCTTAAAGTTTGCTCGAGAACTTATGAAATTGAAAAAGATCTTTACATAAACATTGTTTAGCTATTTATTTAACATGGCAAGGTTTTCTTTACTCCATCTTTGTTTGATTGCTTTGTTGTTATCAGGTCAGTATTAATAATTATACGTAGCATTTACATTTCTATTAATTTTCATTCAGGCGGTGAAATTAGCCACTAATGCATACATTAGTATACACTGTCCAAATCACACATTTTTTAATCCGATTTTGTCCTATGTGAATGCATAATTCTTTATGCATCAAGCTGTGCTTTCAATTTAATTAATTTTTAAAATACTTGTGTAATTTGCAGGTGTATTTGTTGATGCTCAACAACAACCAAAAAGAAAGAGATGCAGTTTTTTGTTACATCGTAATCAATGTGATCCCCAAAGCTGTTTGGATGAATGCAATAAAAAATATGGCGCTGATAGTTTCACTGGAGTTTGTACTGGTCTAGCTCCACTTAGTTGTGTCTGTGTTTTTTATTGTGGACCTCCTCCTTCTTCTTAAATAGATTGTCTTGGCTTTTAATTTATTGAGTAATTATATATGTTATCGTCATGAATTACAATCAAACTCACATTCATGAATTGTTACTAGGGATGTTCATGATTTGATTCTGTTTTTCTATAAATGTTAGAATTGAATTAAATCAATAAAGTTACTTTTTAATCGCTTTGACTTTCTTGATTTTCTCAGTTTTTTGTTGGTTTTTATCTAAATTTTTTGTTATATCCTTCCAAGCAAATATTAGTTTGATTAATTATATTGTTGCGTAGCTCTACCAAATCAAGTGCTGTTTAAGAGAAGTAGGTAGGAAGGTGTTTAACACAAATTAAAGTAGGTTTAGGATCGAAATGTCCGGGTACGACTCCCCAAGGACCATCCTAAGGATCCTTGAGGAGGACCCTTTCATTTTGACCCAAACCTGCCAAATAAGGCAATGTAGACAGTGTCCATCAACGGTTGCAGGCGACGAGGCGTAGGTCAATCGATGGGGCGTCGATGCAACCGTCGACCAACACTTAGTAATTTTGCCAAAAAGGCCAAAATGACAACTCTCTGACCAAAACAACGGTTGTGCAGGACGGTTGGGGGAAGGGGGCATAGGTTCACCTAAGGACCGTCGATCGTGGTCTCGTAGGTCCTGCCTGAGTTTTCACTGTTAAGTTTAAGTGGCCCCAATTAATTAGTTAATTTGTTAGGGGTTTAATTACGGGTTAAGGGGTGGTTAATTAGGTTAGTTAAGCAACTATATAAACTACCCTAAGCCTAAACCCAACTTAACACCTCACTTTCCTAATCTCAAATTACTCTTCCTTCTCTCTACTTTCTCTCTCCCAAGGAATACTCCATAGAAGACCAAGGTCTAAGGGTTCTAGGGCTTCAATAAGATCACTTTTCTCCATAAATCTTCAACAAATATCAAGGTATGGGAACTCTTCACCTTTGGGATTCCTTTCCTCAAAGGGTTCTTCCAAAAATTGGTTTTCAAAAAGATGATTTCATATGGGTTTCTTCCATTTGATCTTCTAAATTGTATTGTTTATGGTTTCTATTGGTTATTATGAGTAAATTCTGATACATTATTGATTAATTGAGTTGGTCCTTGATGATTATACCTTGTATGTGGTAGGGATGATGAAATTGACCTAATTCCCTAACCCTAAATTATGAACTCTTGATTGAATTGTTTAGGATGGTTATAATTGACTTATACTATGTTATATACTATTGCGTGATGATATTACACCTATTGTTGGGTGGAATTGGATGGTCGATGGTAAAACCTTGGATGATGGCTTGTGAAGGAGATTGGGTAAGTCTTTGTAATCTCAAACCTTTACTTCAATTATGATGACTTGTGATTGGTGATGAAACTCAATTGAGGTGTATCTTGTGAGTAGATTGAATAGGGTTGTTATGATGATGTAATTGAATGTCTTGATGATATGGCTTGTGAGATGTTGGCTAATATGTAATGATATAAGGTTGGCTATGAGTTGTCTATGTGCCTTATTATAGTATGATGATGCTAATGTGTTAATCTCACATGTGAGGGTTGTATTGAAAGGATGTTCTCATGCAATTCCTATTGAGCTAATGACTATGACTATACAAGGAGTAGTCTCCTATGACCTAAACTAAGTTACGATTGTTAAAGAAAGACATTTCAAAAGGGACTTAACTTAGCACAGAGTGAATTAGTAGTAAGGAGTGTCCCTTCCCAAATAGGGAAGGTAGGTTCACTATTGTACTCATGAGATTGGAGACTATAATGCATGGTGATTAAAGAGGGTCCCAAGTACATCTCCTAGTTCTTGAACTATGTTGCCCTCAAGGAATACTAGCTAGTGGATCCACATAGATGCTATGTTCATGTTTTGGTACTACCTTGACAAGTAGTCCACCTTTTTTTGGTGTAAGGTTCCATGACACCGGATTCCACATTAGCTCATATGGTCTATGTCGGTTTAGGCAAGATGTTCCCAAAAGTAAAATGAAGTAATGAAGTGAACTCTAACTAGGAGGACTTAAGGGGGTTGACTTAGTCTAGATAGGGGTATGAGACTCTACCTATACATTGCACTAGTTGTCCTTGAGGGAAGTCCTAGAAGGATGTTCTTATGTTCTTATGCTCTTATAAAGTAAATGATACGCATATGTTGACTTTACATGTTAATAATACTATATGATGTTAGTTCCACTTATGAACATGTTGTTAGTTTATATTGCTAAATATGATGATGAATACTTATGATGCTATGTTATGTGAAGTCAAATATTCAATGTATGCAATTTCCACTTCAAAACAGATCAAGTACAACAATCTTCTGCCGCAATTTATACCCTCATACAAAAAGAGGTATGCATACATCTTACCCTATATGTATAACTATATATATAGAGAGAGAGAAAAAACAATTCAGAATAAAAGATGTCTATTTTCTATATATGTCAAATTAATGACTTCAATTGTCATTAATGATTCCGCTATGTTCTAGATCACTGCAAAATTACATGTGCTAGATAGGACGAGATAAGAGAAATGTCACACCAACAATCCGAAATTTATCACCATCAAATCAACAATGACACAACCAACATCAAGGTAAATCTAATATGTTAAGTAGTTATGATAGTACAAAATTAAATCTAACTCTTCTATTCAATTCAATTCACAGGTGATAAAGGTAACTTCATTGCTTCTAGACGTAATGTGGATCAGCATCCCAAAACAACAATAGGTCAGACACACAATACATGTCAGATCTCAGACAACACCCCAACAAATACCACCGCTCATTTTATGCCAAATCCAACAGGTGATAAAGAAAAAAGCATTCCTTCTACCAGTAAAACTGATTAGCAGGACAACTACTCAAAAACTAATTTGAGCAACACAGGTAAGAACTTACATAATCATGTAAAATTGAACATACATGAGTAGTCTATACAACGCGAACATATTTGCGTACAAACATACATAAGTATTACATCCTTTGTCTGAATGTACCAAAAAATGTTCCTCTTATAGAGAAAAGTCAATTTCGAAGCGCATTGCGAAGAGTGGATAAATATATATTAGCAACTCAAACACTAGCATATCTAGAAGATGAACATCCACGTTTGAAAAAGCAGCCTAAAATTAATTGTCTATTTAGAGCATTATCTGAAGAGTCCGAAGCTGGAGGTACATTGGAAAACCCCTATTCATATCTTACATAACTTGAACAATCAATACCTTTATGAAATTAGATTCTTAACATATATCTCTCCCAATATTTATATGTGTAGGAACTGCTGCTTATAACTTATCTTTATCATATTTGCACGTGCTGAAAATCGTCTCAGAATGCATTTATTGTGCTGCAAAAATATTTGAACATGAATCTCCAGCATTCTATTGTGCAAGCAGATATATAAAATTGTCAACCACTGAAGCACCAACAGAACTATACAAAATATTTGTGGCATCTACTCCAGACGCCGTCGAGTTTCGGAAAAATATTCGTGTATATAATAGCATCTTTGCTTTTACATCTTTTGGTGTTAACCTGGATAAGGAACTAGCATCTGCAAGAAAAGGAGTGTACACATTCAGGGCACAAGGTCAAATTTATCACGATCTACCATCATTGGTACCGCGTGATAACAATCCCTATTACTTCTAACTATACTTCTTTGATACAGACAACGAGTTGACCAACAAGCTATCAAAGGTGAATGAAGGAATTCCTTCAGACCAAATTGCAAATAAAATCAAACAGGTAATGAAAGGTAACTCATATGCACAAATATTTTGCTAATTAAAAGACCAAATAAGTTTCCACAATTTGGAACTTCATATTGCTGCAAATGCATCTTTGGATCAACGAGTGTATAACACACCCTCGGTAAGTCAAGCAGCAACAATTTGGATCGATGGAAACAATCCAAATACACCTTTTGACCAAGAAATAATTGTTCATGAGCACTCAGGGTACAAACATAGAGTAAAATAATATTTTGGTTGTTATGAACCTCTTCAATATCCTTTGCTATTCCCAAGAGGTGAAAGTGGATGGCATCAAGGAATAAGAAAACAGAGCAAGAGACAACCTCACAGAAGAAGTGCTCACTCTCCAACTATAAACAATGATATTCCAACATTCATATCAGCTGATGCAATATTAGTCAAAGAGGATCAAGGTAAAATATATCATCTTATGCCCTCTTATAGAAAAATTAAATCATGTTTTTCACAAGTTAGCAACTGATAAAAAAACACATACACGATATAAACTAATACTACAAAAGACGTACAAAATACAATTATAAGAAAATACACTTTTCTATTATACCAATATGGTAACTAACATAAAATAAAAATAATATTAATATGATTTCTTACACTTGTAGATGTCCACCGTGAGAAAAGGGAAAATATTTCTTGCAGATAGTACTATTGTTATAAGCTTCAAGTACGAGAAACGGAGAGGTCAATATTACTACTATGTGGAAGATTACTACAACAATTTGTGGTTGACATGTACATAAAATTGGAAACAACAAGGCTAGAATATTTCAGAAAGGAACAATTAAATTTTAGAAGAGAGGTTTATCAAGGTATTGTTGATAGTGTCAGCGTGGGAGAATGCAAGGGGAGATAAAATTAGGCAAAGAATACTACTTCCATCATCTTTTATTGGGGGACCATGAGATATGAAAAAATGCTATATGGATGCGATGGCTTTGGTACGACATTTTGGCAGGCTAGATTTATTTATAACAATGACGTGCAATCCTGACTGGATTGAAATCCAACAAGAATTGCACCCCTGACAAACTCCTCAAGATAGACCTGACTTGGTGACAAGAGTATTTAGAGCTAAGTTGCAGGATCTTAAAGACCAAATTTTCAAGAAAGAAATATTTGGAATTGTTGTTGCTCATATATTCGTGGTAGAATTGCAAAAATGGGGACTACCACACATCCATCTCCTTCTCATATTAAAAGAAGGGCACAAGATCAAATCAGGAGATCAATACTATAGGTTTATCTCAGCAGAGATTCCAGATAAATATGAGTATCCTATCTTTCATAAATTAGTGCTCAGGCATATGATGCATGGTCCATGTGGAAACAAACGTCCAACAAATATATGCATGCAAAATGGACAATGTAAATATCATTATCCAAGGCCTTAAAACAACAAATCAATCCAAGCAAAGGATGGATATCCAATTTATAAAAGAAGAATGTATGGAAGAATAGAGACTGTTCGTGGAATGAATATGACAAATCAATGGGTGGTACCTTATAGCCCTTATTTGCTTACAAGATTCAATTGCCACATTAATGTTGAGGTCTGCTCAGGAGTCAAACCAATAAAATATCTATACAAGTACATATATAAAGGTCATGATCGATGTGCAGTTTATGTTCAGTCTGATGATGGTGAAAATGTTATTGACGAAATACAAACATTTCAAGATGCGCGATGGGTCTCACCGCCTGAAGCACTATGGAGAATATATGAATTCAACTTGACTGAAATACAATCTGCAGCCTTCAACCTTCAACTATATCTGCCAGGAAATAATTCAGGTACACATATTAATGCATACCAATACACACTTTCTTTTAAGAATTATTATAATAGTCAAAATACAAATACTAACTCAAAACAAGCTCACATTGTTTTACTGGAAAAACCAAAATTTAAAAATTGTCATCGCATGGGATGGTGTCAAGCAGACAATGTTGATCGAGTATTTCAGAAATGTGCTCAATTGACACTGAAGCACAAGCATACCTTTATAGAGAATTCCCAAAGTATTATTTTTGGAATTCAAACATCAAGACTTGGACAAAAAGGAAATCAAGATTTGTAATTGGTTGCATTGCAATTGGTAAGCCAGATATAGTAAACTATAAATACATACACATCGATAATTGTTAAACTTATTAATTAGTACATATTTATTATATTGTACAGCTAATCCTCGAGAAGGGGAAAGGTATTATGAGTGGTTGTTACTAAACCATGTAAGGGGACCATTGTCATTCGATGACTTACTCACGGTCAATGGAAAGCAATGTCAGACCTTCAAAGAAGCAGCCAAACAAAGAGGGTTACTCGAGTCTGACAACAGCATATCAGAATGTTTAAGAGGATGTTGTCTTCAAAATGCCATTAGCTCTCCGAAGTTTGTTTGCTACAATTTTCGTTCATTGTAACCCAACGGATATTAGAAAAATCTGGGATACTTATTATGAGATATGTTTAAGGACTTCAACAGGCTATATGACAACTCACAAAATACTATATTACAGTCTACTCTGAATAGTATTAATAATTGTTTGCAAAGTATGGGCAAGAGCATAGGCATATATGACCTTCCTCAACTAGATCGCAATTTCCTCGAAGATGGTCCATCAGAATCTAGAGAAATAAATGAAGAAATGTCTGTGCAAATACCTACAGAAGATTTTGATGCACATTCACAATTAAATTCGGAACA
The DNA here is from genome assembly GCA_016801875.1 of Solanum sitiens. NCBI lineage: Eukaryota > Viridiplantae > Streptophyta > Magnoliopsida > Solanales > Solanaceae > Solanum > Solanum sitiens. Next base: position 1,366,858 of record JABWTJ010000298.1, read on the forward strand.
ACATCATGTTTTTACAAAAATAATAAAAATAATTGATGCTGGAACAACTGGAATATACTTTGTGGATGGACCTGGGGGAACTGGAAAAAATATACCTATACCGTGCATTACTTGCCAATGTTAGATCAAGAGGTCTAATAGGTTTGGTAACAATAACCAGTGGCGTAGCAGCTTCAATCTTACCAGGAGGACGTACAGCACACTCGAGGTTTGAGATCCCTCTTCAAACAAATGAATCAACTATGATAAACATGTCAAAGCAAAGTGGTGCTGCCAAATTGATTAGAAAAGCAAAAATGATTATATGGGATGAAGCACCAATGGCCAGACGAGAAACAATAGAAACAGTCGACAGGAGCTTCAGAGACATAATGGACATCGATAAACCATTAGGTGGAAAAGTCATGGTTTTTGGAGGAGATTTTAGGCAGGTGTTACCAGTAGTTCCAAAATCAACTAGAGCAGAAATTATAAATGCTTGGTCAAATCATATCTCTGGCCTTTGATGGAGAAGATTCAATTTACAAGAAATATGAGAGCAAGAACATATCCAACATTTAATGAGTTCTTACTACGAGTGGGTAACGGTGATGAACCAACAATAAGAGACAATCTAATCCTTCTCCCAGAACAGTTGACTATCAAACATTCTCAGGAGGGAATTCTAGAAGAATCCATAATAAAAGAGATATTCAAAACCTGCAAGAAAACGATGCTACAACAAAATATGTCACTGAAAGAGCTATTTTAGCAAGCAAAAATGACTATGTGGATAAAATTAATGACAAGTTAATATAACAGTTCCCAGGTGAAAGCAATATATTCAATAGCTTTGACTCAGCAAAAGATGATACCAACAACTATTACCAAGAAGAATATCTAAATAGTTTAACACCAAACGGTCTCCCGCCACATAGGTATTGAAGATAATACATTACAAGTCACAAGAGGCGGTAAAAATATAAAAATGTTTAGATTTTGACATATCTTATTAATGCAGGTTAGAATTGAAGGAAAATGCACCTAATCATGTTGCTAAGGAATTTAGACCCTTCAAGTGGCTTATGCAATGGCACACGAATGATATGTCGAGGCTTCTCCCAAAATGTCCTGCATGCGGAAATATCAAGTGGTCATTCTGCAACAAAACATGTGTTTCTTCCCAAAATACAACTATCACCACCAGAAAATGAAGGATATCCATTTAAATTCATTCGAAAGCAATTCCCGGTACGCCTTTACTTTGCAATGACTATTAATAAAGTCCAAGGTCAAACAATTCACAATGTTGGTCTGTATTTACGCCAACATGTTTTCTCAGATGGTCAATTGTACGTGGCGCTCTCAAGAGGGATATCTATGTCCACAATAAAAGTACTTGTCCTAACAGAGCAACCCAAATGTCAAAAGGGAACATACACAAAGAACATCATCTATACGGAATTTTGAGGTACGATAACCCCATATACATATATGGTCATTCTAACATAGATAATTAACTATTTACAAATATTATATACTAACAACATTACATTGCTTCAAATCTCAGGTTTAGAAGACGCAAACAAACCTACGCAAACATAATGGATTCTTCAGCAACCCATAATCTTCAATGCGTTAATGTCATATTCAAAATAGTTCTTTGAGTACTATTAACAGCTTTCTTAATATTGTATTCTATCATAATGCTTTAATATTATTATTATAATTAATTAACAGTACTTTCGTACTTCTGTTTTGACATTTCATATTAACTGCATGTCGTCGTTTCTACTTATTATTAAATTAATAAGTGAAATCTTTTTCCCTATACGAGATCACTAAGAGCTCATGTAATCATCATCAGAAGACTAATAAACACAATGTACGCTACTACTACATCAATAATAATGCACCCACTCATGACAACACTGCTTTACAAATGTTTGCACAGAGAATGATATAACTTAACATGGCTCACACGTACAACGCACGTGTTCTTGACTAGTATATATATATATATATATATATATATATATATATATATATATATATATATATATATAATAAGGATACTTTCACACCAATAATTAGGACACACTGGAAAGAGCAAGCTAAGAAAACACTTTGACCAATAACTCTAGGTAACATAAAAGAAAGAGGTCATACTTATTGAGGAACATGAAATATATGCAGACACCAAAATGAGGACACCCCTCAGCACTACACAAAAGAAGTGGTAGATTGAGATAGTAGTGAATAATGTTAGGTGCAGCAGAAAAAAGAAAACCCTTTGGGTGACTTGAACTCATTTAAACCAATTATGATAAGCACTGCTCCACAAAACATTCGAGTAACCAGTAATCCACAACTTCATTCACAAGCAACCAGGTCAAAGTCAATCATTTCTTTCCTTCAAATATTATCTTATGGCAAAACAATGTGGTATTGCATATCTAACCAACAAGTTTGATGCCAGTGTTATCCACCAACCACTGTGCACCATCCTTCATCAATCCCACAAAGCTTGAGTCTAACTTCTTTTTCCACATAAGACGCCTAATGGAAGTTCAAGGGAAAAGAAACTGTGTCAAATATAACAGTATATCCAAGTAAGATCCATTAAACCACATCCCCTCTTGGCTAAAGAAAACTTAGCACGTCATACTTCTTGCAACCTTTTTCTTTGTTTTGTATCTGGAGAGTGGAGATGCATATATTGAATGGTTGGACTATGAAAACTCACTATAAGAATTCAGTGGTCCACAAGAAAAAGGATCAAAGCAAAGATGTTCAACCACAAATCTGAGCTCCGGACATGTGTTTGGGGAGGTGGGGTGCAGTACCTAGCCATTTCATTTAAGGGAGAAAAAATAGTCATGAAGAATATTAGGTTTCTGAATGCGGACTTCATTCTTTGCCACTGAATGTGGTAGATGGCAGCCTCTTGTGCTTTGAGCATTTTGTGGACACTGCTTGCCTTAAATAGGCAGCTAAACAACAAAAAAGGGATGATCATAGCTTGGAGGGCCTCTAGCTTCATGATTAAGGATAATATGGGCCTCAGAAGTATATTCAGATGTATCATGCATATAAGAGTTTAGCTACATGTTTTATCAAAAAACAGTAGTCAACTAAGTGTACAACTTATTGGTTGAGTGAGGGCTTTCCTAATTAAAGTCAAGGAGCGAAATTTTGTTGGTGACTAAACCCTGAGAAGTGCTTGGCTTCTGCTTGTTCTGTATAAATATATGCTAGAAAATGAAACTGCAGCTATACCATAGACTTATACTTCGAGGATGTGCAGAAATGTATAAAATCTATGGAGATACTCAAATTGCATTGAAAGGAAAGGAAAAACAATAACCATAACTTTAATACAAGCAACAACTTTTTAAGAAGCAATTATTTTCTTTAACACGTAGTATGAATAATGGAAAAACAAGTTATGATGTAAAAACAATGAGTAGAGCTCAGATCAATCATATACATACTTAAGCAGTCTAAAAAATTTCCATTACGTCGGTCTTTAGGGTTCTGAAAAGTACTCGCTTCACTCCCTGGGGAATATGTAAGGATATAATAACCTCCGCTAAATAAAAGAGACCAGTATATAATTACAGTTAGCTAACATAACATAGGTAAGACTTAAGAGAGTGTTCACTGCATTGCAGTGGCACAAAACATAATGTTTACAAGCAAAAGAAGATTAGATTTTACACCTCGACTCGATCAAGTTGACTCATACAAATTAAATAATCAAATAACGTAATTCCCCCCCCCCAAAGTAAAAGACAGTTAACAGTAACTGACAGTTCCCTCTACCTCCCTTAGAAAGACCGGGGGAGGGGGCAAGAAGAAACAAGTGCAGAATCAACAATAAGAGCATTTATGAAGATCTCTACACCAAAATAAACCCTTGATCATCTCTTGTCACAGAATTGGGCAAGGCACAAAATTGTCCTTCACTCGTTTACTCTTTAATGCTAGACTATTATTGTAGGCATCAGTTATCTTGACTAGCCTAATGAACTTTATTTCACAAGAATGATCATGAATATTAATCATAATTTAACTCCATTTTGCACATGATTACACGTGTATAGTCTCAACTCTCATCCTCACTCTTCTAAATAATAATTTCATTCTTTGTCCCTTTACTATAATCTTAGAACCTGAAGATTTTGCTTGATCCCCCAAAAAAAAATATTCTTGTAAACCAAAGGAGTACGTCAGATTCCTACATATAGTATCAAAAAATCATACATTATATCTAAATTACAAGACGACTTGCATCATCACATAGGAGAATCTAGCTAAAAATATAATCTCATTTCCGCACACTAAAAATTCCATTATAGTTTCCCAATGTTATGAAGATATTGCATAATCCCAACACCAAATCTGCGAACGATAAAGATGTACATCTCTTTTTCGAGGCATGTGGTAGAAGTATCAAAACTACATGGTGGCGAATTACTGAATCACAGTTTCAAGAGTATGGAATTCAGCATAAAACACAAAAAATATCATCACCAAAGATATATTGGGCACGACAGAGCAAATATACATGTTAAGTTCTTGTCTCTTGGAACATCGACCAACAATGCAGGACCTGTCAATAAGTGAAAGAAATTATCACTAACCTGTTAAAATGTGCACTATTACCAATCAAAATATAGTAACAAATACCTACTAAAAGAAAATTAAGGTAGATGAGAAAAAACATTGAATACATAACACAATTTATAGGAAGTTGTGTAAATGCTGAGGAGAAATGAAAAACCGACATCAGAATGCAGAACAAACATTTTGACAGGATGCTCAAAATTATTTTTTGATATAGAATTAGATTAGAAGTTATATAAGTAAATATGTAGGAGATAATGTTGGGTTATGGGCCTTTTTCCTTTCCTATGTGGATAAATAAAAGCCCAATTTGGACCAACCCATTTTTGCCCATAGGCCCATTCTTATGAGGCAAATATAAACCTATTTATGTCTTATATTCACATACAGAGAGAGTTTTTCAGCAACCAAAAAGAGAGAAAGAGAGCAGTTTTCGCAGTCAGAATTCAGCCCTAACAGCCAACTTCAAATTGCGATTCCCGCTTCGTTTCTTGTCCGATTGAGCTGATTTTTGGACAGCATATTATCTTCATCTCAATCTTTGATTAGGAACTGACAGAGTTGGATTTGGTGGCCTGCAGCTTCAGTTTTTCTGTCGTGAACAGTAGCTGCGAAATTGGTGATTTTGCTCCTTTAATTCTCTAGATTTGGTGCAATCTTATTTTGTTGTTGCTCGTTGTTTGGCATTTGTTTTGTGACAAATTTTGGAGAACAATATTGTAACTCTTGGTGATTATAGTGGAGTTTTTGGTCCCGTGGTTTTTTACTCTTCACATCGAAGGGTTTTCCACGTAAATCTTGGTCTCTTGTGTGATTGGTTTATTATTGCCTTGTTATATTTGATGGGTTGAATTACTTGCTGCCTTACTATAATATTGCTTGTGGTTGTTTGTCTTCTCTTGGTTCAAATCGAGAAGGGAAAGTATAGACTTGGGTATTCTTCCGCTGTTATCCTGTCAGACATTCTTTGTTAGTGCCTTGTCTTTCCCAACAAAGTGGTATCAGAGCATTGGTTATTGTTGATTGTCGTTTTGAATGATGGAGGCAAATATGAGCAAAATGGTGTGTTTAAATGGTAGTAACTATCATATTTGGAAAGGCAAGATGAAAGATCTTCTATTTGTCAAGAAGATGCATTTACCTGTGTTTGCTTCTAATAAGCCTCAGTCTTTGAATGATGAAGAATGGGAATTTGAGCATCTGCAGGTTTGTGGCTATATTAGACAATGGGTTGAAGATAATGTTAGAAATCATATTGTGAATGAGACACATGCCAAAAGTTTGTGGGACAAGCTCGAGACACTTTATGCTTTGAAGACTGGCAACAACAAGTTGTTCCTATTGAAACAATTAATGAATATTAGGTATAAAGAGGGCACTCCTATTTCTGATCATATTAATGATTTTCAGGGTGTTCTTGACCAGCTGTCCGGAATGGGTGTAAAGTTTGATGATGAGACACAGGGACTTTGGCTTCTTAATACTCTGCCAGACTCTTGGGAAACTCTTCGAGTTTCTTTGACTAATTCTGCTCCCAGTGGTGTTGTAACCATGGAATATACTAAGAGTGGTGTCTTGAATGAAGAAATGAGAAGAAGATCTCAAGCCTCATCTTCTTCAGCTTCACACTCCGATGTTTTGGTTACTGAAGATAGGGGAGAAACAAGTCCAGAGGTCATAATGATAGAGGTAAAAGTAGAAGCAAGTCAAAGTCTAAATACAAGAATATTACATGTGACTATTGCCACAAGAATGGGCATATCATGAAATATTGTTACAAGCACAAGAGAGATATGAGACAATAAAAGAGAGAAGGCGATAATGAAAATCGTGTTGCTGTTGCTGCTAATGATAATCTTCTTGTTTCTTGTGATGCAAATGCCATTAATTTTGTTCGTGATGAGTCTAGCTGGTTTGTGGATTCTGGTGCTACTTCTCATGTCACGCCAAAGAAGGAATTATTTTCTTCTTATACTCCAGGTAATTTTGGAACGTTGAAAATGGGCAATAATCATGAAGTTGAAGTTATTGGCATTGGGACAGTTTGTTTGGAAAGTAACAATGGTTCCAAACTAGTTCTCAATAATGTCAAGCATGCTCCAGATGTTCGCTTGAATTTGATTTCTGTGGGATATCTTGATGATGAGGGTTATGTTAATACACTTGGTGTTGGCCAGTGGAAGCTTACTAGAGGTTTGATGGTTGTGGCCCGTGGTGACAAGTTGTCCAACTTGTATGTATTTCAGGGCTCCATGTCCAGAGACTCAGTAAATTTGGTGGAGAATGATACTTCATCAGAGTTATGGCATAGAAGGCTGAGTCATATGAGCGAGAAGGGGATTGATAGTTTGGCTAAGAAAAATTTGCTTTCTGGAGTGAAACAAGCAAAGTTGAAGAAATGTGTTCATTGCTTAGCCGGTAAACAGAAAAGAGTTTCTTTTCAGAGTCATCCGCCTTCAAGAAAGCTTGATTTGGTGGAGCTGGTATATTCTGATTTGTGTGGTCCTTTTAAGGTAAGATCTCATGGTGGTGCACTTTACTTTGTGACTTTTATTGATGATCATTCTCGCAAACTCTGGGTATTTCCTTTGAAGTTCAAGGATCAAGTACTTGATGTGTTCAAGAGTTTTCAGGCCTTGGTTGAAAGACAAACAGGGAAGACATTGAAATGCATCCTCTCAGATAATGGTGGTGAGTATATTGGTCCTTTTGATAGATATTGCAGAGAGCAGGGTATTAGGCATCAGAAAACTCCTCCAAAGACTCCTCAGTTAAATGGTTTAGTAGAGAGGATGAACAGAACTCTAGTTGAGAGGGTTAGATGTATGCTTTCAGATGCTAAGCTGTCAGATTCCTTTTGGGCAGAAGCACTTAATACTGCTGCTTATGTTATCAATTTATCTCCTGCTGTTGCTTTAGATGGTGATGTCCCTGACAGAGTTTGGACTGGTAAGAATGTTTCTTATGATCATCTTAGAGTCTTTGGGTGTAAAGCCTTTGTACATGTTCCTAAGGATGAAAGGTCAAAGTTGGATGTTAAAACTAGACAGTGTATCTTCATTGGTTATGGTCAAGATGAATTTGGCTATCGTTTCTATGATCCTGTTGAGAAGAAACTTGTTAGAAGCAGTGATGTTGTGTTCTTTGAAGACCAAACAATAGAAGATTTTGACAAAGCTGACAAGGCTGATTTTCAGAGTAGTGAGAGCTTAGTTGATGTTGATCCAGTTCCTTTGACTATTGCACCGGAAGAAAATCTTCATAATGATGAAAATCAAGTTGATAATGAAGATGGTGATCATGTTCAGAATGATCGGCATGATGTTGTTGATGCTCCAGTGCAAGATGATGTGGTTGTCCAACCACCAATTATAGATGCTCCAGAGAGTTCTCTCGGACGATCTAGTAGAGAGAGAATTCCTTCATCTCGTTATTCTCCCAATGAGTATGTACTCTTGACTGACGGGGGAGAACCTGAGAGTATTGATGAGGCCATGGAAAGTGAAGAAAAAGAAAGGTGGTTTGATGCTATGGAAGATGAGATTAAATCCTTGCATGATAATCATACCTTTGATTTGGTTAAGTTACCTAAAGACAGAAAAGCTTTGAAAAACAGGTGGGTTTTTCGGGTGAAACATGAAGATGGTAATCCAGTTCCACGGTACAAAGCTAGATTAGTTTTCAAGGGATTTAATCAGAAAAGGGGAGTTGATTTTGATGAGATATTCTCTCCAGTTGTGAAGATGTCATCCATTCGTGTGGTTCTAGGCTTGGCTGCAAGTCTAGATTTAGAGGTTGAGCAAATGGATGCTAAAACTGCTTTCCTCCATGGTGACTTAGATGAAGAAATTTATATGGAGCAACCGAAAGGATTTGAAGTCAAGGGTAAAGAGAATTATGTTTGCAAATTGAAGAAGAGCTTGTATGGTTTGAAACAAGCTCCCAGGCAGTGGTACAGGAAGTTTGGTTCTTTTATGAGTCAGCAGGGCTTCAAGAAGACTTCTTCAGACCATTGTGTTTTTGTGCAAAAGTTCTCTGATGGTGACTTTATTATTGTGTTGCTTTATGTTGATGACATGCTTGTTGTTGGTCATAATACTTGCAGGATTCAGAAGTTGAAGCAAGAGTTGAGTAAGTCTTTTGCTATAAAAGACTTAGGACCAGCAAGGCAGATTCTTGGCATGCAGATTGTCCGTGATAGAAAGGCCAAGAAATTGGTATTATCGCAAGAGAAGTACATTCAGAAAGTACTTCGCAGATTCAGCATGGACAAAGCTAGGGTTGTCAGTACACCTTTAGCTATGCACTTCAAATTGAGCGCGAAACAGTGTCCTTCTAGTGATGATGAGAAAGAAGATATGAAGAAAGTTCCTTATGCTTCAGCTGTTGGTAGTTTGATGTATGCGATGGTTTGTACAAGACCGGATATTGCTCACGCTGTTGGAGTTGTTAGCCATTTTCTTTCTAATCCGGGAAGAGAACATTGGAATGCTGTGAAGTGGGTTATGAGATATCTTTGTGGCATTTCTAGTCTGAGTTTGTGTTTTGGTACAGGGAAGCCTATTCTTTGTGGTTATACTGATTCAGACATGGCTGGTGATGTTGATACTCGCAAGTCTACTTCAGGGTACTTGGTTACTTTTGCAGGGGGAGCTGTGTCTTGGCAATCTAGGTTGCAAAAATGTGTTGCTCTATCTACTACAGAAGCTGAGTTTATTGCTGTCGTTGAAGCTTGTAAAGAATTGCTTTGGATGAAGAGATTCTTGGGGGAACTTGGTTGTGCTCGAGAGAGGTATGTGCTTTATTGTGACAGTCAAAGTGCTATACATCTTGGCAAGAATTCTACGTTTCATGGTCGGTCTAAACACATTGATGTGAGATACCATTGGATTCGAGATGTGTTGGATTCTAAGTTGCTTGAGCTTGAAAAGATTCATACAAATGACAATGGTTCCGATATTATGACTAAAGCCTTGCCAAGAGGGAAGTTTGAAGATTGTTGCATGGTCGCCGGGATGGCGGTCTCCTTCACATAGTCGTGAGGGGGAGAATTGTTGGGTTATGGGCCTTTTTCCCTTCCTATGTGGATAAATAAAAGCCCAATTTGTACCAACCCATTTTTGCCCATAGGCCCATTCTTATGAGGCAAATATAAGCCTATTCAGGTCTTATATTCACATACAGAGAGAGTTTTTCAGCAGCCAAAAAGAGAGAAAGAGAGCAGTTTTCGCAGTCAAAATTCAGCCCTAACAGCCAACTTCAAATTGCGATTCCCGCTTCGTTTCTTGTCCGATTGAGCTGATTTTTGGACAGCATATTATCTTCATCTCAATATTTGATTAGGAACTGATATAGTTGGATTTGGTGGCCTGCAGCTTCAGTTTTGCTGTCGTGACAGTAGCTGCGAAATTGGTGATTTTGCTCCTTTAATTCTCTAGATTTGGTGCAATCTTATTTTGTTGTTGCTCGTTGTTTGGCATTTGTTTTGTGACCAATTTTGGAGAACAATATTGTAACTCTTGGTGATTATAGTGGAGTTTTTGGTCCCGTGGTTTTTTACTCTTCACATCGAAGGGTTTTCCACGTAAATCTTGGTGTCTTGTGTGATTGGTTTATTATTGCCTTGTTATATTTGATGGGTTGAATTACTTGCTGCCTTACTATCATATTGCTTGTGGTTGTTTGTCTTCTCTTGGTTCAAATCGAGAAGGGAAAGCATAGACTTGGGTATTCTTCCGCTGTTATCCTGTCAGGCATTCTTTGTTAGTGCCTTGTCTTTCCCAACAAAGTGGTATCAGAGCATTGGTTATTGTTGATTGTCGTTTTGAATGATGGAGGCAAATATGAGTAAAATGGTGTGTTTAAATGGTAGTAACTATCATATTTGGAAAGGCAAGATGAAAGATCTTCTATTTGTCAAGAAGATGCATTTACCTGTGTTTGCTTCTAATAAGCCTCAGTCTTTGAATGATGAAGAATGGAAATTTGAGCATCTGCAGGTTTGTGGCTATATTAGACAATGGGTTGAAGATAATGTTAGAAATCATATTGTGAATGAGACACATGCCAAAAGTTTGTGGGACAAGCTCGAGACACTTTATGCTTTGAAGACTGGCAACAACAAGTTGTTCCTATTGAAACAATTAATGAATATTAGGTATAAAGAGGGCACTCCTATTTCTGATCATATTAATGATTTTCAGGGTGTTCTTGACCAGCTGTCCGGAATGGGTGTAAAGTTTGATGATGAGACACAGGGACTTTGGCTTCTTAATACTCTGCCAGACTCTTGGGAAACTCTTCGAGTTTCTTTGACTAATTCTGCTCCCAGTGGTGTTGTAACCATGGAATATACTAAGAGTGGTGTCTTGAATGAAGAAATGAGAAGAAGATCTCAAGCCTCATCTTCTTCAGCTTCACACTCCGATGTTTTGGTTACTGAAGATAGGGGAGAAACAAGTCCAGAGGTCATAATGATAGAGGTAAAAGTAGAAGCAAGTCAAAGTCTAAATACAAGAATATTACATGTGACTATTGCCACAAGAATGGGCATATCATGAAATATTGTTACAAGCACAAGAGAGATATGAGACAATAAAAGAGAGAAGGCGATAATGAAAATCGTGTTGCTGTTGCTGCTAATGATAATCTTCTTGTTTCTTGTGATGCAAATGCCATTAATCTTGTTCGTGATGAGTCTAGCTGGTTTGTGGATTCTGGTGCTACTTCTCATGTCACGCCAAAGAAGGAATTATTTTCTTCTTATACTCCAGGTAATTTTGGAACGTTGAAAATGGGCAATAATCATGAAGTTGAAGTTATTGGCATTGGGACAGTTTGTTTGGAAAGTAACAATGGTTCCAAACTAGTTCTCAATAATGTCAAGCATGCTCCAGATGTTCGCTTGAATTTGATTTCTGTGGGATATCTTGATGATGAGGGTTATGTTAATACACTTGGTGTTGGCCAGTGGAAGCTTACTAGAGGTTTGATGGTTGTGGCCCGTGGTGACAAGTTGTCTAACTTGTATGTATTTCAGGGCTCCATGTCCAGAGACTCAGTAAATTTGGTGGAGAATGATACTTCATCAAAGTTATGGCATAGAAGGCTGAGTCATATGAGCGAGAAGGGGATTGATAGTTTGGCTAAGAAAAATTTGCTTTCTGGAGTGAAACAAGCAAAGTTGAAGAAATGTGTTCATTGCTTAGCCGGTAAACAGAAAAGAGTTTCTTTTCAGAGTCATCCGCCTTCAAGAAAGCTTGATTTGCTGGAGCTGGTACATTCTGATTTGTGTGGTCCTTTTAAGGTAAGATCTCATGGTGGTGCACTTTACTTTGTGACTTTTATTGATGATCATTCTCGCAAACTCTGGGTATTTCCTTTGAAGTCCAAGGATCAAGTACTTGATGTGTTCAAGAGTTTTCAGGCCTTGGTTGAAAGACAAACAGGGAAGACATTGAAATGCATCCGCTCAGATAATGGTGGTGAGTATATTGGTCCTTTTGATAGATATTGCAGAGAGCAGGGTATTAGGCATCAGAAAACTCCTCCAAAGACTCCTCAGTTAAATGGTTTAGTAGAGAGGATGAACAGAACTCTAGTTGAGAGGGTTAGATGTATGCTTTCAGATGCTAAGCTGTCAGATTCCTTTTGGGCAGAAGCACTTAATACTGCTGCTTATGTTATCAATTTATCTCCTGCTGTTGCTTTAGATGGTGATGTCCCTGACAGAGTTTGGACTGGTAAGAATGTTTCTTATGATCATCTTAGAGTCTTTGGGTGTAAAGCCTTTGTACATGTTCCTAAGGATGAAAGGTCAAAGTTGGATGTTAAAACTAGACAGTGTATCTTCATTGGTTATGGTCAAGATGAATTTGGCTATCGTTTCTATGATCCTGTTGAGAAGAAACTTGTTAGAAGCAGTGATGTTGTGTTCTTTGAAGACCAAACAATAGAAGATTTTGACAAAGCTGACAAGGCTGATTTTCAGAGTAGTGAGAGCTTAGTTGATGTTGATCCAGTTCCTTTGACTATTGCACCGGAAGAAAATCTTCATAATGATGAAAATCAAGTTGATAATGAAGATGGTGATCATGTTCAGAATGATCGGCATGATGTTGTTGATGCTCCAGTGCAAGATGATGTGGTTGTCCAACCACCAATTATAGATGCTCCAGAGAGTTCTCTCGGACGATCTAGTAGAGAGAGAATTCCTTCATCTCGTTATTCTCCCAATGAGTATGTACTCTTGACTGACGGGGGAGAACCTGAGAGTATTGATGAGGCCATGGAAAGTGAAGAAAAATAAAGGTGGTTTGATGCTATGGAAGATGAGATTAAATCCTTGCATGATAATCATACCTTTGATTTGGTTAAGTTACCTAAAGACAGAAAAGCTTTGAAAAACAGGTGGGTTTTTCGGGTGAAACATGAAGATGGTAATCCAGTTCCACGGTACAAAGCTAGATTAGTTTTCAAGGGATTTAATCAGAAAAGGGGAGTTGATTTTGATGAGATATTCTCTCCAGTTGTGAAGATGTCATCCATTCGTGTGGTTCTAGGCTTGGCTGCAAGTCTAGATTTAGAGGTTGAGCAAATGGATGCTAAAACTGCTTTCCTCCATGGTGACTTAGATGAAGAAATTTATATGGAGCAACCGAAAGGCTTTGAAGTCAAGGGTAAAGAGAATTATGTTTGCAAATTGAAGAAGAGCTTGTATGGTTTGAAACAAGCTCCCAGGCAGTGGTACAGGAAGTTTGGTTCTTTTATGAGTCAGCAGGGCTTCAAGAAGACTTCTTCAGACCATTGTGTTTTTGTGCAAAAGTTCTCTGATGGTGACTTTATTATTGTGTTGCTTTATGTTGATGACATGCTTGTTGTTGGTCATAATACTTGCAGGATTCAGAAGTTGAAGCAAGAGTTGAGTAAGTCTTTTGCTATAAAAGACTTAGGACCAGCAAGGCAGATTCTTGGCATGCAGATTGTCCGTGATAGAAAGGCCAAGAAATTGGTATTATCGCAAGAGAAGTACATTCAGAAAGTACTTCGCAGATTCAGCATGGACAAAGCTAAGGTTGTCAGTACACCTTTAGCTATGCACTTCAAATTGAGCGCGAAACAGTGTCCTTCTAGTGATGATGAGAAAGAAGATATGAAGAAAGTTCCTTATGCTTCAGCTGTTGGTAGTTTGATGTATGCGATGGTTTGTACAAGACCGGATATTGCTCACGCTGTTGGAGTTGTTAGCCATTTTCTTTCTAATCCGGGAAGAGAACATTGGAATGCTGTGAAGTGGGTTATGAGATATCTTTGTGGCATTTCTAGTCTGAGTTTGTGTTTTGGTACAGGGAAGCCTATTCTTTGTGGTTATACTGATTCAGACATGGCTGGTGATGTTGATACTCGCAAGTCTACTTCAGGGTACTTGGTTACTTTTGCAGGGGGAGCTGTGTCTTGGCAATCTAGGTTGCAAAAATGTGTTGCTCTATCTACTACAGAAGCTGAGTTTATTGCTGTCGTTGAAGCTTGTAAAGAATTGCTTTGGATGAAGAGATTCTTGGGGGAACTTGGTTGTGCTCGAGAGAGGTATGTGCTTTATTGTGACAGTCAAAGTGCTATACATCTTGGCAAGAATTCTACGTTTCATGGTCGGTCTAAACACATTGATGTGAGATACCATTGGATTCGAGATGTGTTGGATTCTAAGTTGCTTGAGCTTGAAAAGATTCATACAAATGACAATGGTTCCGATATTATGACTAAAGCCTTGCCAAGAGGGAAGTTTGAAGATTGTTGCATGGTCGCCGGGATGGCGGTCTCCTTCACATAGTCGTGAGGGGGAGAATTGTTGGGTTATGGGCCTTTTTCCCTTCCTATGTGGATAAATAAAAGCCCAATTTGTACCAACCCATTTTTGCCCATAGGCCCATTCTTATGAGGCAAATATAAGCCTATTCAGGTCTTATATTCACATACAGAGAGAGTTTTTCAGCAGCCAAAAAGAGAGAAAGAGAGCAGTTTTCGCAGTCAAAATTCAGCCCTAACAGCCAACTTCAAATTGCGATTCCCGCTTCGTTTCTTGTCCGATTGAGCTGATTTTTGGACAGCATATTATCTTCATCTCAATATTTGATTAGGAACTGATATAGTTGGATTTGGTGGCCTGCAGCTTCAGTTTTGCTGTCGTGACAGTAGCTGCGAAATTGGTGATTTTGCTCCTTTAATTCTCTAGATTTGGTGCAATCTTATTTTGTTGTTGCTCGTTGTTTGGCATTTGTTTTGTGACCAATTTTGGAGAACAATATTGTAACTCTTGGTGATTATAGTGGAGTTTTTGGTCCCGTGGTTTTTTACTCTTCACATCGAAGGGTTTTCCACGTAAATCTTGGTCTCTTGTGTGATTGGTTTATTATTGCCTTGTTATATTTGATGGGTTGAATTACTTGCTGCCTTACTATAATATTGCTTGTGGTTGTTTGTCTTCTCTTGGTTCAAATCGAGAAGGGAAAGTATAGACTTGGGTATTCTTCCGCTGTTATCCTGTCAGGCATTCTTTGTTAGTGCCTTGTCTTTCCCAACAAAGTGGTATCAGAGCATTGGTTATTGTTGATTGTCGTTTTGAATGATGGAGGCAAATATGAGCAAAATGGTGTGTTTAAATGGTAGTAACTATCATATTTGGAAAGGCAAGATGAAAGATCTTCTATTTGTCAAGAAGATGCATTTACCTGTGTTTGCTTCTAATAAGCCTCAGTCTTTGAATGATGAAGAATGGAAATTTGAGCATCTGCAGGTTTGTGGCTATATTAGACAATGGGTTGAAGATAATGTTAGAAATCATATTGTGAATGAGACACATGCCAAAAGTTTGTGGGACAAGCTCGAGACACTTTATGCTTTGAAGACTGGCAACAACAAGTTGTTCCTATTGAAACAATTAATGAATATTAGGTATAAAGAGGGCACTCCTATTTCTGATCATATTAATGATTTTCAGGGTGTTCTTGACCAGCTGTCCGGAATGGGTGTAAAGTTTGATGATGAGACACAGGGACTTTGGCTTCTTAATACTCTGCCAGACTCTTGGGAAACTCTTCGAGTTTCTTTGACTAATTCTGCTCCCAGTGGTGTTGTAACCATGGAATATACTAAGAGTGGTGTCTTGAATGAAGAAATGAGAAGAAGATCTCAAGCCTCATCTTCTTCAGCTTCACACTCCGATGTTTTGGTTACTGAAGATAGGGGAGAAACAAGTCCAGAGGTCATAATGATAGAGGTAAAAGTAGAAGCAAGTCAAAGTCTAAATACAAGAATATTACATGTGACTATTGCCACAAGAATGGGCATATCATGAAATATTGTTACAAGCACAAGAGAGATATGAGACAATAAAAGAGAGAAGGCGATAATGAAAATCGTGTTGCTGTTGCTGCTAATGATAATCTTCTTGTTTCTTGTGATGCAAATGCCATTAATCTTGTTCGTGATGAGTCTAGCTGGTTTGTGGATTCTGGTGCTACTTCTCATGTCACGCCAAAGAAGGAATTATTTTCTTCTTATACTCCAGGTAATTTTGGAACGTTGAAAATGGGCAATAATCATGAAGTTGAAGTTATTGGCATTGGGACAGTTTGTTTGGAAAGTAACAATGGTTCCAAACTAGTTCTCAATAATGTCAAGCATGCTCCAGATGTTCGCTTGAATTTGATTTCTGTGGGATATCTTGATGATGAGGGTTATGTTAATACACTTGGTGTTGGCCAGTGGAAGCTTACTAGAGGTTTGATGGTTGTGGCCCGTGGTGACAAGTTGTCCAACTTGTATGTATTTCAGGGCTCCATGTCCAGAGACTCAGTAAATTTGGTGGAGAATGATACTTCATCAGAGTTATGGCATAGAAGGCTGAGTCATATGAGCGAGAAGGGGATTGATAGTTTGGCTAAGAAAAATTTGCTTTCTGGAGTGAAACAAGCAAAGTTGAAGAAATGTGTTCATTGCTTAGCCGGTAAACAGAAAAGAGTTTCTTTTCAGAGTCATCCGCCTTCAAGAAAGCTTGATTTGCTGGAGCTGGTATATTCTGATTTGTGTGGTCCTTTTAAGGTAAGATCTCATGGTGGTGCACTTTACTTTGTGACTTTTATTGATGATCATTCTCGCAAACTCTGGGTATTTCCTTTGAAGTCCAAGGATCAAGTACTTGATGTGTTCAAGAGTTTTCAGGCCTTGGTTGAAAGACAAACAGGGAAGACATTGAAATGCATCCTCTCAGATAATGGTGGTGAGTATATTGGTCCTTTTGATAGATATTGCAGAGAGCAGGGTATTAGGCATCAGAAAACTCCTCCAAAGACTCCTCAGTTAAATGGTTTAGTAGAGAGGATGAACAGAACTCTAGTTGAGAGGGTTAGATGTATGCTTTCAGATGCTAAGCTGTCAGATTCCTTTTGGGCAGAAGCACTTAATACTGCTGCTTATGTTATCAATTTATCTCCTGCTGTTGCTTTAGATGGTGATGTCCCTGACAGAGTTTGGACTGGTAAGAATGTTTCTTATGATCATCTTAGAGTCTTTGGGTGTAAAGCCTTTGTACATGTTCCTAAGGATGAAAGATCAAAGTTGGATGTTAAAACTAGACAGTGTATCTTCATTGGTTATGGTCAAGATGAATTTGGCTATCGTTTCTATGATCCTGTTGAGAAGAAACTTGTTAGAAGCAGTGATGTTGTGTTCTTTGAAGACCAAACAATAGAAGATTTTGACAAAGCTGATTTTCAGAGTAGTGAGAGCTTAGTTGATGTTGATCCAGTTCCTTTGACTATTGCACCGGAAGAAAATCTTCATAATGATGAAAATCAAGTTGATAATGAAGATGGTGATCATGTTCAGAATGATCGGCATGATGTTGTTGATGCTCTAGTGCAAGATGATGTGGTTGTCCAACCACCAATTATAGATGCTCCAGAGAGTTCTCTCGGACGATCTAGTAGAGAGAGAATTCCTTCATCTCGTTATTCTCCCAATGAGTATGTACTCTTGACTGACGGGGGAGAACCTGAGAGTATTGATGAGGCCATGGAAAGTGAAGAAAAAGAAAGGTGGTTTGATGCTATGGAAGATGAGATTAAATCCTTGCATGATAATCATACCTTTGATTTGGTTAAGTTACCTAAAGACAGAAAAGCTTTGAAAAACAGGTGGGTTTTTCGGGTGAAACATGAAGATGGTAATCCAGTTCCACGGTACAAAGCTAGATTAGTTGTCAAGGGACTTAATCAGAAAAGGGGAGTTGATTTTGATGAGATATTCTCTCCAGTTGTAAAGATGTCATCCATTCGTGTGGTTCTAGGCTTGGCTGCAAGTCTAGATTTAGAGGTTGAGCAAATGGATGCTAAAACTGCTTTCCTCCATGGTGACTTAGATGAAGAAATTTATATGGAGCAACCGAAAGGCTTTGAAGTCAAGGGTAAAGAGAATTATGTTTGCAAATTGAAGAAGAGCTTGTATGGTTTGAAACAAGCTCCCAGGCAGTGGTACAGGAAGTTTGGTTCTTTTATGAGTCAGCAGGGCTTCAAGAAGACTTCTTCAGACCATTGTGTTTTTGTGCAAAAGTTCTCTGATGGTGACTTTATTATTGTGTTGCTTTATGTTGATGACATGCTTGTTGTTGGTCATAATACTTGCAGGATTCAGAAGTTGAAGCAAGAGTTGAGTAAGTCTTTTGCTATGAAAGACTTAGGACCAGCAAGGCAGATTCTTGGCATGCAGATTGTCCGTGATAGAAAGGCCAAGAAATTGGTATTATCGCAAGAGAAGTACATTCAGAAAGTACTTCGCAGATTCAGCATGGACAAAGCTAAGGTTGTCAGTACACCTTTAGCTATGCACTTCAAATTGAGCGCGAAACAGTGTCCTTCGAGTGATGATGAGAAGGAAGATATGAAGAAAGTTCCTTATGCTTCAGCTGTTGGTAGTTTGATGTATGCGATGGTTTGTACAAGACTGGATATTGCTCACGCTGTTGGAGTTTTAGCCATTTTCTTTCTAATCCGGGAAGAGAACATTGGAATGCTGTGAAGTGGGTTATGAGATATCTTTGTGGCATTTCTAGTCTGAGTTTGTGTTTTGGTACAGGGAAGCCTATTCTTTGTGGTTATACTGATTCAGACATGGCTGGTGATGTTGATACTCGCAAGTCTACTTCAGGGTACTTGGTTACTTTTGCAGGGGGAGCTGTGTCTTGGCAATCTAGGTTGCAAAAATGTGTTGCTCTATCTACTACAGAAGCTGAGCTTATTGCTGTCGTTGAAGCTTGTAAAGAATTGCTTTGGATGAAGAGATTCTTGGGGGAACTTGGTTGTGCTCGAGAGAGGTATGTGCTTTATTGTGACAGTCAAAGTGCTATACATCTTGGCAAGAATTCTACGTTCCATGGTCGGTCTAAACACATTGATGTGAGATACCATTGGATTCGAGATGTGTTGGATTCTAAGTTGCTTGAGCTTGAAAAGATTCATACAAATGACAATGGTTCCGATATTATGACTAAAGCCTTGCCAAGAGGGAAGTTTGAAGATTGTTGCATGGTCGCCGGGATGGCGGTCTCCTCCACATAGTCGTGAGGGGGAGAATTGTTGGGTTATGGGCCTTTTTCCCTTCCTATGTGGATAAATAAAAGCCCAATTTGGACCAACCCATTTTTGCCCATAGGCCCATTCTTATGAGGCAAATATAAGCCTATTCAGGTCTTATATTCACATACAGAGAGAGTTTTTCAGCAGCCAAAAAGAGAGAAAGAGAGCAGTTTTCGCAGTCAAAATTCAGCCCTAACAGCCAACTTCAAATTGCGATTCCCGCTTCGTTTCTTGTCCGATTGAGCTGATTTTTGGACAGCATATTATCTTCATCTCAATCTTTGATTAGGAACTGACAGAGTTGGATTTGGTGGCCTGCAGCTTCAGTTTTGCTGTCGTGAACAGTAGCTGCGAAATTGGTGATTTTGCTCCTTTAATTCTCTAGATTTGGTGCAATCTTATTTTGTTGTTGCTCGTTGTTTGGCATTTGTTTTGTGACCAATTTTGGAGAACAATATTGTAACTCTTGGTGATTATAGTGGAGTTTTTGGTCCCGTGGTTTTTTACTCTTCACATCGAAGGGTTTTCCACGTAAATCTTGGTGTCTTGTGTGATTGGTTTATTATTGCCTTGTTATATTTGATGGGTTGAATTACTTGCTACCTTACTATCATATTGCTTGTGGTTGTTTGTCTTCTCTTGGTTCAAATCGAGAAGGGAAAGTATAGACTTGGGTATTCTTCCGCTGTTATCCTGTCAGGCATTCTTTGTTAGTGCCTTGTCTTTCCCAACAGATAATTCCTTAACAGCTGATAATCAATTAATGTTTTTGACATTTCATATCATTCTTACCAAGTCAAACTAAGACTACCCAATTCGGAGGAATCCTCCCACTGAAGAAAAACAAAACATGGTCACTTCTTCATTCTAGAAAAACTTACATGAAAAGGTAACTAGTTTCAATTTTATCCGAAGGGATAAAACGGGCATTGTTTCAGTGCAAGAATTATATAGTAATACTAAAGGGTATAAAAATATCAATGTCAAGACTACTAGAGAGATAAAACATGAATGTAATATGCATCTAAAAACAAGAAGCAATAAAGTGAATAACTTTGTCACATTTCAAATTTAAAAGATAATACAAATCATGACATCCATAATAGGAAAATAACTTGCCATAGGTACCCAGTGGATTAGCTGAGGTTCACAAAAGTGCCCAAACACCACTTTATCCCCCATACCGTCAAAATTAAAAGGATAACGCTAACAACTGTTTTAAGAGTTCTAGACCAACTAAATATATTCTCATACTAAAAAACATCAAAATATATAACATACACCAGTTCCAAGAAAGAAAATGAGATTATCTTCCCAACTAATTAAAGAGGTCGTTAGTACTAGTTCTTGGCAATAGAAAAACCTTCTGAACTAAATCAACTTGACATTTTTATTTCAGAACTGTAAATAATTAATCAAATTTACATTCAAACACTAGAGAAATATTTTCATATCAAATACAAATTTCGATATTCCTCAAAGGATGTAAGTTTTTTCTATTTCAAAAATGAAGAAAATATATAGAACTTTAAATAAATCTTTTAAAAAAAAATACTTCTCGGAACAAATAATAAAACAATCATTACAATTTCAGAAGTTGCCACATGTTTATTAAATACTCATTAGGACGGTAAAGGTATTCCAAAAATCTATCCAAATATAAAATTCTGATGGTTATCTTTATTTTATATACAACAAATCAATCAACTATGACGAATCACAAAACTAGTTTGGATCAACTATATGAATCCTTTGTACTCATTCCTCTCTATTAAAACCTTGATTTTATCCCTTTAGTTTTTCTATTACATAGGAGAAAGGGAAGGTGGAAGGAGAATATGAAGAATTGAACTCATACTTATTGTATGAGAAACTCCCACTGAAATCACTAGATTATAAGCCATGGTCATATTTCATTCCAACAGTAAAATCCCACAAAAGATAATACAACATTTGGTTAGCTGCTGAAGAAAAAACACTTGCTCCATTGCTAACACATCGTGTGATAGGTGGTGTTAAATACTACATGTTCCATAACTAATGCAGCATGTGATCAGCAGTGTTAAATAATGCCAGTATTAAGTTATGTGGGATTCTATGTATCGGATATAATGTGGAATAAGAATATGTGTATTTAATGCAGGGATTACCATATTTAAAGACAAAAATGCATCTTTAAAGTAAGTCATTCATGAACAATAATCTCCTCATTATAAAGCATAGATCATCAATCCCCATAAATAATCCCAGCATAATTTGACTTATAAGCCAGATCAAATGTTGTGAAACTCACACTTATTTCCAAAAAAAGGACATACAAGTAGTCAAGTACTTAACCAGAATAAGAAGTCTCCGTATTAGTTGCTGTTGAGTCAAACAAATCTATGAAAAAGCTTAAGGACAACAATAAGTGGTTAATACTTAATCAGAGTAATAGGACTTCAAATATTTCAGACCTCAACTATGGGCAAGGCAGTCCAGCTAGGACCTAAGGGTTCATCCAAACCCCCATCGGTGAAAATTTACATGCGCCAACCAATTGACAGTGAAGCAGAGAAGGAAGAGTTTTGATCACCCATCCCCCAATTGAAACCACTCAACAATTTCATCCACTTGAAAATTCGCATAAAAGTTGCTAATTCGACTTTCTAATAGACTTGTTAGTGGAGAGTGCCGCTGACAAAGAGGAGCTCTACCAATGTAGATATTGTGTTACTTCATTGTATTTTAAAATGAAAATTGTGGCTCTGAAACAATGGGGGAAAAGCAAATTGGGAGTATGAGTGCACTAAAAGAGAATTGATGGTTACCGTTGAGAACCTCTAGGTCAAGGGTATCAACATCAAACCCAGCATCGATCAAAGACATGGTCAGGAGCATTAATATGAGTACCTGTGTGTGTGGGTAGTTTCATAGCAGAGTTATTAGCTAGGGATCCATTCTTCATGCTATTGGATAGCCACAAGAATTGTTCGAGCCCCTCTTCAGAGTCGTACGACGGCATATCAACGGTTATTCTGTGAGTAATATCAAAAATCCGTCCATTTCCGTAGACTTCCCGGTGAACGGGAAAAGGGCCATCGGAGTCGGAGATAGAGAAAATTGGGTTGAGCATTAGTTGCAGCAGCGTGAATAGGAGATGGAAGGAGGAAACAGTCTTTGATCGAAAGTTAATGAAATGTGTGTCAAATGATAGTCATAGCAAGAAACTGAGAAAAAAAGTGTAGAATATGATATCATTAGTTCTTATAATAGGGACTCGGAGATGCTCGAATGGTAACTCTGAAGCAAAAAGATAATGCCTCTTCGACACTTTATAACTAGAGCCGTCAATATGGGCTAGGCCCGTTGGGTCGGCTTGGTCTAACTCAAAATTTAATAGGGCTGGGCTATGATTTTTGCAATCCATTTAAGAAAAGGGCTTTTTAGCCCGGCCTGAATAAGCCTGCTGATTTGTGGGGCTTGAGAAATATCAGTAGGTTCGGCCTGTGGGCCAATAAAATTTAATTAAAAATATAATATAATATTAAAATTTAAAATGAAAGAGAGTCCAAATTCAAAACAATTAGATTAATATTTCTATTTAGATATTTATACTTTTATTTGGAAAAAAAATCAATAAATATTATAAAGATAATTTTATTCGTTGATTTGATTGACAAGTAGTAACATTAACATTATGTAATATTGTTTTGTCGATATTTATGATAATATTATTAAATAATAATTTATAATTTAATTTAATAATTGTAAAAAAATATAATTTTAAAGAAGTGGGCTGGCCCGGCAAGCCTGTAGCTCACATACTTGTGGGTTGGACCGACCATTTTCTAGCCCACACCAAAAATGGGCTAGCCCGATCTGACCCGTAAAATGTCAAAGTCTGTATGGTTAGCCCGGATGGGGTGGGCTAGCCCATATTGACAGCTCTATTTATAACTTAAGGGGAAAAAAACTTAAATACACAACTATAAGTTTATTATTCTCTAATTTTCCCTTCTTTTTTAAAAAATTACCTAAATCCCTTTTTTTATATTTTAATCATAATTTTGGAGATACATAACCATCTCTCTCCTCTGACACACGTTTCCCCAATATCATGCCTTTTTTTCTCCACAAATACACTCAATCAACTGAATATTTTTTGAATTTCAAATTATCAATATCTCAATCAAACACATTGTTTAATTCTTGTTGATTGAGTTGTTGAATGCCTAATGTTGAATTGATTCGTAATTTCGGCGTTTTTTTTTTAGTTAGATCCATAGGGTATTGAAGGCAGTTCAAGTCTTATACCTTTGGACGGGTATAGGATGCGTTGACCGCATGAGGTAGATAGTTGTATCATCATTATATCTCTTAAGTGATGGTTGTCGGTTAGAGAAACTCCCATAGAAATTAAATGTATTTATATATATGCATCAGTTTATTTGTATTTTTACATACATCTCAAAGTTATTTGTATCCTTGTATACATTCAGAATTTATAACATGTTTTCAAACAACTTTTCTTTATATTGCACTTGCTTTTAAATTGTTTTATATTGAAATGAGTCAATAATATTAAGTTATTTTATTCATAAATTGAGCAGAGCCAAGGTAAGTGTTTCTTTTTACTCTTTTCATGATTAAGTTGTTTTAGCATTCAAACTCGCATGCTCGTACATTCATGTACTGATGCAATTGACCTGCATCGTATCATGATGCAGACGCAAGTAACGAGGATCGACATCCACCGCACCGTTGAACCAGTTGAGCACTCCAGTGTCAGTTGGTGAGCCTCCTTGCATTTCAGAGAACTCCTTTTATTGTTTTTGTTTTTCAATATTTTCTTTATTAGGATGTTGTGGGGTCTGTCCCAACATCCATCTCAGTTTTAGAAGGATTCATCGATGGACAGTCAGATGTTAGTCCTTTAGTATTTCCATTTCTTTCTATTTGTTAAGACTTGGATTACCATTTTGGCTAAGTTAAATGTTTAAATCTTTAAAACATTCCAGTTATCTTGTTATTCAGTTTAGTTCAGTTCTTCGAACATATACTATTGATTGTTGCCTTCCGCTGAGTTAAGTAAGTCAGACCAAGGTCTGCTTGAGGCAGCAATGGTCTTCGAATGTCGGTCATGTCCAGGGTGTAGGCTCGTGGCGTTACAGATGTTGGGACAAACCCCACAACATCCTAATGATAAAACTAGAAAGCAAGTAAAAGAGTCCTCCAAAATGCCTGACTCTGGAGTGCTCAACTAGATCAACGGTGCGCTGGATCCCGATCTCGTTCCCTACATTTGCATCACAATACGATGCAAGAGAACTGACATCAGTACATTGAATGTACGAGTATGCGAGGTTGAATTCTAAAAATACTAACATAGGCTTGAAAGGGAAATCTGAAGAACTTACCTGGCTCAACTCAACTCTACAAGACTGAACTCATTTTAATATATAACAATTTAAAATAAGTGCAATGTAAAGAAAAGTTGTTTAAAACATGGTATAAAAATATAAATAACTGTGTATATAAAATACATTTAACTTTTGTGGGAGTTTCTCTAACCGATAACCGTCACTTAAGAGTTATAGTGATGATACAACATTTTGCCTCACGCTGCCAGGGTCGTCCTATACCTTGCCATTGGTATAGAACCTGAGCTAATAAGTGGATCCAGTAGTCTATGCTAAAAAGCACTAAAGGAATCATCTAAAAAGTATGACCTTTTTCTACCTATGGTGGCTACATGGTTTGTGGGGGTTGGGACTTATCTGAACTCTCCCCCATATCGGTGCTCAATACTACTCTCAAAAATATCATTATATTAGCTCTTATGTTTTTAAAAACACACTTACAATGAATACCGACCTACAAATATCGACCTACGGAGGTCGGTATTCCCTGAAATACCGACCAAAAAGTGACTTCCCAGCTTAGATCGATAAAAGCTTGGTCACTATTCAATTCTTACCTCTGGAGGTCGGTATTTACTGACTCTTGAGGCCAGTTTTAATTTTAGTTGGTAAAATTCTTTATTTTATTTTCCGACTTTCTGAGGTCACTTTTATATATTTATTTATTTACTATTTTTATTTTTTCCATCTCCCTGAGGTCAGAATATTTAATTTTCAAATTTTAGAATACCGACATCCGGATATCGGTATTTGTTAATCTTATTTTTCTAATTTTTAAATTCTGACCTCCGGAGTTCTGTATTTTTTTTATTTTTTTTTGAGATTCTAATCTCATGAGTCGGTATCCTTATTTTCTATTTTTGATATTCTGACCTCCGGAGGTCGGTATTTTTATTTTTTATTTTTTAGATTACGACCTCCAGAGGTCGGTATGTTTATTTCTTATTTTTGATATTCCGACCTCCGGGGGTCGATATTTTTCTTTCTTATTTTTTAGATTCTGACCTCTAGAGGTCGGTATTTTTATTTCTTATTTTTAAGAGTTCGACCTCTTGAGGTCGGTATTTTTATTTCTTATTTTTCAGATTACGACCTCTGGAGGTCAGTATTTTATTTTTTATTTTTGAGATTTCGACCTCCAGAGGTCGGTATTTCTGCTACAAAACGGGTAGCATTTTGCTGCAATTTTAGTATCCCACCTGCATACTTATATCAAAACAATTCAAAGAATTCCAAATAAGTTATTTCAAAATAAACTTCATCCAACCCAAAGAATTTCAAATAAGCTACTTTAAAATAAACCTCATCCAACCAAAACAACAAAATATCTTCAACATATACATTAAACTGTTTTAAAATAAACATCATTCAACTTCACAATAAACTAAAATACGATCAAATAATTCAAAAAATATAGAAGTCTAAAATGTCAAATCGATACAACTACTCCTCATCACCCTCATTCTCCTTATCAGACTTATTATTCTCATCACCCTCACTCTCCTTATCAGACTTATCATTCTCATCACCCTCCTGATCAAATCCATCACTGTTGGCCGTACATGGAGAAAAAATATTTCCTGATTCAAAAACAAAAGTTAGTTGGGCCTAAAGCATTGCATACCTATTGTTCTTTCCTTTATTTGTTGCCGCAATCTCCTCCTCTCTCTTCCTCTCTCTTTCTTCTCTCTTTTTCTCTCTGGCAAGCTCGGCATTGAGAAAAGTTATCTTTCCCTCCATTGCAGATATTGTCTCTATATATCGACCATCAAAGCTAGATGATAATGAACCACAATACAACCTTCTTCTTTTGTTATGTCTTTTCTGGATAGCCGTAGATTGAACCTCTAATCGGTTCACCTGCACTCTGTTTCCAAAGATTCTCACTTTCTTCTTGTGTAAATGATTTTTCCATACTCTCAAGAGGTAGAGTACTCCGATATTCCTGAGATATTCGTATAAACCTATCATGTAATTAAACAAAGAACTCTACGAATAAGAATGTAATATATATAAGAATAAAGCAAACAAATGGAGTTCTTATATTTGTCTCTTGAGCACGTGGCTCAATCCATCTTTCTTCTTCTGTGGTGTTCGTACTCTTCTTGACATGAGTAACCTTGAACATCTCTTCTACATCTACCGGCCTACCAACTCTTTTTCCTGCAAATAACAGAAATAGAATTTAATGTCCAAAAACTACTTATCAAAAACAAACAAAAGTATTTTACAAAATTAAGAAAGTTACAATTCTTTCCTTCCTAGTAACTAGGCTAATAGCTCCACCAATGTGCAAGATCCTCTCTTTTCTGATGCGCGAGCCATCACTTCTCTTTTTAAACTTTTCATCAGTACCCCAATGCTCCAATAACAGATCCCATCGATCTGGTACCACAACTTAGGAATTCTATTGTCTCTCCGACAGTCACTAAATGTGTTAGAAAGCAACTTTAAAGTTTTAACCTTGAAGTTTTCTTGAACTTCTTCCTCATATTCGGGAGCCCATATAATATTTTTGTAATGAAAAATAAATAAACATTTATTGTTCAAATGAAAAGAGAATTTAAATGTATATGACGTGAATTCAAATGATATACATTTTTACCTTAAATTCATGAGATCTGCCCCCTGCAGTTCATTGGAATCGAACTCCAATTCGGGTACACACCATTATAATTAGTTTCCTTGCACTTTAAAATAATTTTTGTCAATTAAAACAACTTAACAACTTTCTTAGTCTAACTAGTTTAGTTTATACTTAATTCCAACACTACATTCACCAACTAAATCACATTATATAATTTAACTTATATAAAGAACTTAACAACTTTTTAACTTTAACTAGTTTAGTTCTTACTAAATGCCAACACTATATTCACCAACTAAACAACATTATGTGTTTTAACTTATTAAAATAACTTAACAACTTTCTAAGTCTAACTAGTTTAGTTTTTACTTACTCCTCTTTTTAAACTTTTCATCAGTACCCCAATGTTCCAGTGACAGATCCCATCGATCTGGTATCACAAACTTAGGAATTATATTGTGTCTCCGACAGTCACTAAATGTGCTTGAAATCAAATTTGATCTTTAACCTTGAAATTCGCTTGAACTTCTTCCTCATGTTCGAGAGACCATACATAATATTTATGAAATGAAAAATAAATAAATATTTATTGTTCAAATGAAAGAGAATTTAAATGTATACGACATGAATTTAATTGATATACATGTTTACCTCAAATTCATTGAACATCTGCCCCCTGCTGTTAATTGGAATCGAACTCCAATTTCGGGTACACACCATTATAATGAGTCTTGATGCATTTTAAAATAATCTTTGCCATTAAAACGACTTAACACTTTCTAAGTCTAACTAGTTTAGTTTTTTACTTAATTTCAATACTATATTCATCAACTAAATCACATTATATAATTTAACTTATTTAAAGAACTTAACAACATTAACTAGCTTAGTTTTTACTAAATTCCAACACTATATTCACCAACTTAACCACATTATTTATTTTAACTTATTAAAACAACTTGTTTTTCAAATGTGAATGAAACACTAAATCTTATTTTTTAACCATGTCATACAACTGGTATTTTCTTAAGTAGTTAGTGTTCTCACTTGTCAATCGATGTATTAGTTTTCACATATCACTAGTACCACACCGTGAAAGTCTTTTTCTTATTATCTATTATTAAAACACATCATACCTATCAAGAAGATTGTACAAAAATGGCCACACATTTCTACCCATCGAATAGCTGCAAAAACATTATATGTCTCCGAACTAAGCGATTTTCATTCTTTTTTATATCAGGTCGGTAAAAAAAATAACACACTTCTTAATTCTAACAAAGTAAGCATCGGTACTATTGAAGTAATCGTATCATGAACCTATTTGATATACTCTCAATCTATGAAATTTTAATAGAGATTCTGATCTCAATTGGCATAACATAATTTAATCATTCGTTAAGCAACCCATACATATTATGAAAAATTTACTAACTGTATTTTTCCAAAGTAATGACGTTCATTATCTAGTCGCCCTTTACGAAACTTCTTGAATGTTGACACCTATCTAGATAAAGCACAAAATTTAATCTCATAAAATGCAATACATATCTCCATTTCTCTATATTCAGGAAACCATATCTCCTTCTGTCTCTCAAATTTTGGGGCATATAATTGGATGAAGAAGCTATAAAATGATGCCTTAAGTCATAGGTAGTTCCTTTACTAATAATCACTCAATATGAGACTACCACCATGTTTTGCGTCTCCCGAAACTAGTATGTTACAAACTCAACACTAAGTCTCTCCACTATATTCTTTTTATAAAGCATCTCAAAACAATCAACAGTGAAATAAATATCTTCATAATCAGTACCCATGAAGAAAGAGGGTTTCCACTTTACGAACTAAATAAAAAGATCACGTTGATCATAAATCATTACATGTCCTATAGTCAATCGACAAAATATACATATTTCTAAGGACACATTTTTTCTCTGGTGTTGCTATTTCTACTTCTAATACTCTTGTACTAACCATATGTGAAATAAAGTGAAGAAGTTCATATACAAATTTGTATCACCTAGATAACTATTGGATTCAAATAGTAGCACGAAAGAAAGAAGGAATATAGTTTTTCTAAAGTCCTATAGCCTCTCAAAGAAAAGTAAAGGCGTCCCCATACCGTTCCGCAAGAATTTACTACACTTGTCCCTGTGTGAAGAGATCACTAAACCTAACGCTATGATACCAAGTTTGTCACGACTCAAACCGAGTCATGAGTGGCACCCACACTTAACCTCCTAGGTGGGTAAACCAATGAATTCAACCCCAACTTATATTTATCATTCAACTTACAAGATACTAACCATAATGCGAAGTGTAAGAAACACAAATTCATTAAAGTCAAATATATGTCATTCCCAAAATGTGAAAATCATCACATCAAGGACATTTAATCTTCTAATGCTAAGCCTTAGAGTATTAAAGACACCAAAATAAATGAATAAAATAGTTTATGTCTGAAAACGAAGGACATCATGTCATGACCAAGAGAATCCAACACGAGCTTGAATGAATATCTCAATCTAGAACATGATATGCTGGAGACTGGCAAGAGCTGAGGGCGAGTCAAATTTGCTGATACACTCGTTGCACTCCATAAAAGGAAAACAAAGAAAAAACACAAGTACGACTCAGTACGGGGCAACATGTACTAAGTAGATATCATCGGCCAACCCAAAATAGAAAGTAATATACAATAAATAATAGTATAAAATCAACTATGATACTTAACAGGTGGCAAACAACAAACAACATGAACCAGTGATAACAACACTAAAGTAAGTACGCACAATCACAATATCAAGCACACATGTGGGGACTCATGCCTCCACACCACGCTCATTTGGAAATGGGTTCATTGAGATTGAGTACATTAAGTTAATTCAATATATTTTTCCTTTAATCTTACCGTGTCGGAATGTGACACTCCAATCCAATTATACCATGTCGGAACATGACACTCCGATCTAATTATACCGTGTCAAAACATGATACTCCGATCCAATTATACCGTGTCAGAACGTGACACTACGATTAAATTATACCGTGTCAAAACGTGACACACCGATTCAATTATATCATTTCAGAAAGTGACACTCCGATCCAATAATACCATCAATTTATCATTTATTATCACCACTTTTTAATTCATTAACAATATTTTATCAAGCCTTCTTTATCCAAGGCATCACTTCGATAGCGAGTGTTTCAGATTATAAATCTCACGGTCTCAAGATTTCAGACCAATCACAAACCACACAATCAAGTCACACAATCACACAATCAAGTACATAGAGAATAAACAATAACCTACCTCCACCGAAGAACCAAAATCAAGCAAGCTACTTCTCATTTCCTCAATGCCTCCGAACATTTTCAATCTATCAAGTACACGTGCATAATTTGTAGATTAACGAGTCTATAAACACTGATATTGTTCTATGTCTACCCTTGACCAAAAAAACTCACCTAATTCTATAATCAAATTCTTAAAGCTCAAACCTAAGTGTAAGTCTTAATTCCTCCAATTAACATAATTTAAATGGAATTTAAATAATTCGATACACTTTATATTTAATTACTTATCTTAATATTTCAAAACTTAAATTATGATGTGATAACGTATGAAAACATACAAAAATTTTGAGGATGGATATGAAGTCTCTGCGGCAATTTACCACTTAACAAGTATACGTAATTTTCTTTTCCTAAACAAAAATCAACCCATTTAACCATTATAATATTACTAAGTTGTCATCACCTCACAATTCCCGTCACCCTGGCAATTTATTACCCACTATTATTTGTCTCCCCAAAATCCTAAAACCCAAAACATCAACAGAACCTTAATACATATTGTTATTGTTATTATTACGTCAGACCATTACAATACATATTAACCCACTAAAACTCATATACATATAATGCACAGAAATCAAATCTTTAAGTTGAAACCTTTTTCAACAAGAATTATTAATTTTATAATTGTTGTCTATCAACTAAGAAACAAAATCTAGGTAAATCGAATGAAACCCCGGTATACCTGAATCGTCCCTTTCTGCCTTTGAAGCTTGCGCAACCGCTAAACCCTTTTTTTTAATTTGTTTAATGACTCAAAAAAATTCTCCTTATTCATTTTTGTAATCATAATAAAATATCAAATAAATTATAATTAAAACTACCCTCTTAGTTATATGACTATCGTTATGAATAGTCCAAAATATCCATTTTAAATCTATCGGAAAAGTCTTTTATAAAATAAAAAGCTCTAGCACTCAAAATGATCAAATGAGTCGTTACAATTTATTAAACAAGATTTTTCTAGTTAGGAAGTTTCAAAGACCCTTTTTGAATTGTGGACAGAAAGAAAGCCTAGTTTAAGACATGTGGATGTTTGGGGTTGTCCAGCGAAAACTAGAGTTTCTAATCTACATAAAAATAAAATAGATTGTCGAAGACTAAGTGGTTACCTTATTAGTTATCAAGAGAAATCTAAAGGGTATAAATTTTACTGTTTAAATCATATTTTAAAAATTGTTGAAATCGATAATGAAAGATTAATTAAGAATGGTGAAGTTAGTGGGAGTGTTTAAAGAAAAAGTATGAAAATTAATGAGGTAAGAATAAATACTCCATTGCCCATGAATGTGCCTACTTCCGCACCAACAACAAATATTGTTCCTCTTGTATAAGGACACTTTAATAATGTTGAACAACATTTGGGTGAACCACTTCAAAAAATAACTAACTCATAAGTATCTGACAAAAATGAACCATAAATAGTGTCATTAAGAAAATTTCAAAGAGAAAGAAGATCGACAATTGCGTATGATTATGTGATTTATTTGCAAGAGTGATACTTTGATTTTGGACTTAATAAAGATCCAATTTCATTTTCACAAGTCATAGAAAGTACTAAGTATGATAAATGGATTGATGCCATCAATAGAGAGTTAAAATTCATGAAATACAACAAACTCTGGGATCATGTTCAATTACCAAAAAGTTATAAAAGAATCGAGTGTAGATGGGTCTTCAAGATCAAACACAATTCAAATGGTAATATTGAACGATATAAAGTCAGGCTTGTTGCCAAGGCATACACTTAAAAATGAGACATTGATTATAACGAGAACTTTACACCAATCTCAAAGAAAGACTCATTAAAAACTGTTTTGACTTTGATAGCTCTTTACGATTTAAAACTATACCAAATGGATGTAAAAAGTGTCTTTCTTAATGGAAACCTCGAGGAGAATTTTTATATGGACCAACCAAGGGGTTTAAAAATTAAAAGAAAATATTAAACTGTGTGTAAGCTAAAGAAGTCAATATATGAATTCAAACAAGCCTCACGATAATGGTATATAAAGTTTAATAATACCATAACATCTTTTGAATTTAAGGAGATTATAGTTGGTTGGTGGATATAAAGATCAGTGGGAGTAAGTTTATATTTTCAATCTTGTATGTTGATGATATTTTACTTGTTGCTAATAATTTAGGCATATTGAGTGAGATGGAACACTTTTTCTTTGTGAACTTTGAAATGACAGATATGGGTGAGGCATCTTATGTGATAGGAATAGAAATATTTTATGATAGATTACAAGTATTATTGGGATTGTCTTAAAAAGGCTATACCGAAAGAGTTATAGAGAGATTTAACATGAACAATTGTTCAACAAGATTAGTTCTTAGCGAGAGTGTTTCGCCCAAATACATTGTAGAGTAGCAAGCGAAATGGGAGAGAGGCGAGGGAGATTTGCTATGTATCTCATATACATGCGAATCCACTTTGATGCAATATATTTAGCTAGAACAAATTATACATATATTTGACCTTATGTATCTATACGTAACTAGAGACACCAAAATCTGATAAAATATATAATATTGTGAACTACAGTATATCTAAGTAATTAGATCTTAAACTAGGGGAATTTATTTAAGTTTCCATGTCTACAAGAAGAAGTCAACAATGTTAGTATATTAGTAAATATTATACTAATACATTTTTTACCAAATTATTATGGGATATGTTTTCATTTGATATTATATATTTATTTTGATAATGTGCCTTAAAATTAAATGTTTTTAGTGAGAATGCCATACACAATAAAATCACATTCTTCAAATTATCAAAAGAAGAAGAAGCATAAAAATGGATTGTCTAAGAAGTCGTTTAGTTATTGTGACACTCTTCTTTTTTTTGTCTTACCAAATAAAAGCAGACATAAATATTCATGCAATCATATCCTTACTTAAATTAGCAGAAGCTAATTCAACAGCCACTCTTCAGTATCTTAGTGAAGGGAACTCTAAAAATGCTTAAACAGAGATAGAGCTTCTTGTTTCAAATGGTATGAGGCGACTACACTCAATTTGTACCATCCTATAGACCATTTTAAGAAAAAGAATATCTGAAAAGCTGTAGAAGATGTTTGTATTGCTAATGAATTCATCTCCACTCATATAGAATTTCAGATTGACGATGCTACAATTTTATCAAGTTATCATTATATTAAAGATATTTATAAAAAAGTTCTCAAACAATTTTGTGACAACCTCTTATAATTGTTCCCATCTTTATTAATTATTACTATGGTTATTTTTTTTAATATTAAATGTTACTATACTTGTTAATTATAAAATGTGTTATATCTTTTTTGAACTTTATAAATTTGCTTGCCCTTTAAAAGATTAAAAAGAATTAATTATAAAACTATGATATAATTGTTTTTTAATCTTAATTTATAAATTGCAAATCAATTAAGAAAAGCTATTTTTAAAAATAGTGTAGACAATTAATATGAAACAAATGGAATAGTATTTGATAATAATAATAATAGTAAAATAAATAGGCGGAATGACTTGGGAAATCCTTATACTTGACTCCGTTTGTTAGTTGGACCCTCATACTCATCACTTTGTCAATTGAACTCTTAAACTCGTTGAAACACAACATTTTAAATCCATTTTTTTACTTGTCATCCTATGTGGCATTTTTGTCCAAAAGTGTATGTGATGCACATATCTTGGGCGTCTGAGGGGTTTTGAAAGGCAATGACAACCACTTTTGACCTTTATAACAATCATCTTCTACCCCAATTATTTCAACACCATTGTTGATCAAATTTTGATTTCCTTATAAACTTTCACCTGATTTTTCTTCTCCAATAATCTCCCTCCATAAAACCTTCTTCTTCTACTTAATCTCCTTATCAAGCCCGTAATTTTAGTGTTTTTTCATATCATATTTATATATATCTTCAATTTCATCAAACACCAAAAAGACTTTTTTTGCAATTTCATCAAACAACAAAAAAATTATCTTTTTTTGCAATTTCATCAAACACCAAAAACATAAATTTATCATTCTTCGTTTTCATTTAACACACAAAAAAAGATTTATGTTTTTTCTAATTTCAGTAAACACCCTAAAAAATAAAAATGAAATCTCCGATCTCACTAAACATCCCGAAATTATTTTCCTTTCAATTTCATCAAACACTCTAAAAAAAGCTCTCCAAAATTAAAGATCACACAATAATTACAACAAAATTGTTAAATTCTGAAATCTAACATACACTAAAATTGAAGGCGATTATGTGATTTCTATAATACCCATTACACTAAATAAAAAGTAAAATTTTTTACACTCCCTTAAAACTAACTATTGCACTAATATACAGATCCAGATCTAAGAACAATGAATAAGAATAGAGAATTAATAAAAATCATGAAAAAATATTTAAAAAGGCAAATTGAGTAACAAGCTCTTTCAATCATAGTTTTACCACTAAAAATACACATGAAAATAGAGGATTCATAAGTTAACTACTAACTGGGTTCTTCATATTCATTCACAGATGCGATGGAAAGAAAAAAGTTAAATTAAAAAAAATGTACCAACAAGATCCTTTCTTGTTTCAACAAAGAGCTGAAGTGGAATAGGGTATTTTAGACTTTTAACATATAATTTTATATGTGGCATTTATTAATGATGTGGAAATTAATGTGTATTTATTTGTATTACACGCACCAATGAGCCATCCACATAAGGGTTTAAAATGTCATGTTTCAATGAGTTTAAGAGTTTAGTTGGCAAAATGGTGCGTAGGAGGGTCCAACTGACAAATGAGGCCAAGTACAAGGGTCTCCCAGGTCATTCTGCCAAATAAATATTTAATAACTTAGATAAATCTCACTAGTTAAAAAGTTAATTACTTAGATACATTCTATTTTACTGTATAACGTATCTTACTATATTTTGGTGTTTGTAGATACGTCCAGATACTTGTATATCGGATACATAATGTCAAAATTAAATGTAATTTGTACTATATACATTGTATCCAAGTGGATTTGCATGCATCTAGGATACATAGCAAATCCGTCTCGCATCTCTCTCTCATCTTGCTCAACACTATTCTCTCATGTATCTGGTATACATGTGAATCACTCCAAATACATATAGATACATGTATCTAATATATATTTAGTGTGATTCGCATGTAATTGAGATACATACGAATCTCGTTCGGTTCTCCCCCTATTTTTATGTATCTAGTAGGAAAAAACATGTATTTAAGTGAATTATCTTCAATATATGGTAGAAAACTATTAACTAGTGATGAGATACGTAATATTTTAAAAGTATAGGTAATAATAGTATATGATAATAAAGTATGCCTAATTATAAAGATTTTCCTTTATAAATAAGAATAATTTTAAAAGAACAAGATCAATTCTATCTTAAATTCCAAAAAATAAAAAAGAAATACCACATATTTTAAAACTAAGGAAAATTTTGTTTGCATGTGATATGGTGAAGGGTTTGTTTCTTTGTTTGGTGTTTTTAAAATTTGTAGGGAGCTATTGGATACGTATGTCTATAGCGTTTGACCTCGTTGCATGATTAAATTAATTACAAGTGTTAAATTGACCATCGGGTAACGTATCGACGAATTAAAGGTATTTTTATATTGTATGATCGTTCATCAACATCATAATCGTCAAATATATGTATATAATTGTTTTTGACGAACTGTGTAAACTTGCCTAATTTGAAGTGTCAAATTGATAGCTTGGATCAAATATAAATGTCTATTTATTTAGATGCACAGGTCCAACATGATGATTTTATTTGTTATTTTGAGGTCAATAATTTGATTGTATCTTTCCCAATATATTCATGTTTGAAAGATATCAAAGATTTAGATTGTTTTTTTCAAAAAAATAGTTTTATATTTGAGAAAAAAGAAAAAGATCCATTTAATAACAGCAATAATTTTGTTTCATAACTTCTTCCTTCTGAAAGATTTTGGTTTAAAGGCAAAATACTGCTTTTCTTCAAATTGTCAATATGATTTTATATATATACATAAAATTATCAATTATTTAAGAACTCTACTCACTCATAAAAGAAAGAAGTGAATTTACGAACTTAGTTAGTTGTTACAATTCGATGTTGTATTATTTAATTTTGAAGTGAAATATTTCTGTTCTCACAAAAGTAATCTCTCCTGACTCCTGCTAGTAGCTACTCTCTGCGTTTCAAAAAAATGATTTCTTTTATTTTTAGTCTGTTTAAAAAAAATGATCTTTTTTTTTGTAATATTTTAATTTCAGTTTTTCACGTGACATGTTTAAGGTCACAAGATTAAAGGACAATTTTGTACATTTGACATTAGGTCATTATTTTTGAAATGGAGGGATTATAAGTTTTTGTGTTGAGTCCTGAGTATAAAAATAAATCTTTGGTAAAAGAGCGTTTTGTGGAGTAATTGTATATGTTAATATGTTTAGTAAAAACAATAAGGGGTGGTGGCGCAGTTGGCTAGCGCGTAGGTCTCATAGCTTCTGAGTAATCCTGAGGTCGAGAGTTTGAACCTCTCTCACCCCAAGTTTTACACAAAAAAAACAGTTTTAAATTCTGATATTGGAAATATGGTTTTAATCTCTTATACTTTTTCATTTATTCCTTATTTCAGCTATATATTTCTATTCGATTCTTGTTGTTATTTGCCCTTCCTCTGATCCTCATACGTTTATAGACTCCGAGCATTCTCAGCTTTACAGGGACGCGCAAGAGTGTTTTATTATGCTTTAAAATGCACTCATGCTAAACCGAAATGATTACTGGAAGAGGATGCACCTGGTAGGTGAACCAGCCTCAACTGTAGACAGTGAATTGTATATACTGCGGGACTGCATCATCGAGGTTGAGACCTTCGACTGGAATAATATCCTAATGCATTTATAAACAACAAACCTATTGATATTTCTTTAACAAAGGGGTTTTCAATCGTACATCAAATTTTAGGTTTTATGCACTGACAATGATACCTCAGTTCAACTTAACGGACTACCAACAGGTTATATTAACTCGATATGTGCTTAACAACAATAACATATCCCGTGAAATCTCACAAGTGGGGTTTGGGGAAAGTAGAGTGTATGCAAGCGTTACCACTATTTAGTGGAGGTGCACAAAACTTAAACTCAATCAAATTAGGCAAATGGACTTACTTTAGGATCCAGAAGTAGTTGATGAACTTTAACGAGCTCATCCTTGGGATTAATGGCAACAGAAAGTAATCTGTTGGGAATAAATCCGTAACAGAAATAATATTTGCGGTAATAAAGGCAATAAATGTGGAACACAACAATACGGTTAATCAACGAGAATAAAAGAGAAATAATGACACCAAGATTTTACGTGGAAACCCTCCTAAATAAGGGAAAAAACCACGACCCGAGAGGAGCAACGAATATCACTATAGTAAGGATTTTACACTTGTAGATCCGAGCAAAACTCCAAAGATCACTACACACTCAAAAGAAATAACCCTCTTTTGATTTTTCCACCTCACTATAATATCACTCACACTCTCTATTTTTCCTCACAGATTATTTTCCTCTGTGATACCTCACTCTTCTTTTCTCTCCTTTGTAATTTCCTTTTGGTGTATTTAGAATGAAGAATTGTCCTCCCTTTTATAGAGAACAAATACACTACCCTCCTAATGTGCTATAGAAGAAAAACAATTTTTCTTATTCATAGCTTACCTACTCTACCAAACTTTGAAATTGGCAGAAAATAATTTTTTCTTTACCAACTTTGCCAAACTTTGAAATTGAAGAAAAAACAATCTTTTTTTCTTTACCAACTCTGCCAAACTTTGAAATTGGCAGAAAACAATTCAAAGTTTGGTACATGGGGATGGACCCCACAATCTCCCCCTCTAGACCCATTCACCTGAAGGAGGTAGCTCTAGGTTTCTAGCTTGAGTGCATGCCGACAAGTTCTTTGCATAGCTCGAACTTGTCTTTTGATACCACCTTGGTCAGCATATCTGAAGGGTTTTCAATAGTAGGGATATTCATGACCTGCATAGATCCGTCCTCTATCTTTTCACGAATCCAGTGATATCTCACGTCGATATGCTTCGTCCTTGCATGATACATGGTGTTCTTGCTCAAGTCTATTGCACTCTGACTATCACAATAGACGACATACTCCTTCTGATACAATCCAAGTTCTTGAAGAAATCGTTTCAGCCATACCATCTCTTTGCCAGCTTCAGTAGCTGCAATGTATTCTGCCTCAGTTGTAGAGAGTGCGACACACTTCTGTAACTTTGACTGCCATGATATAGCTCCCCCTGAAAATGTAAACAAATATCCAGTAGTGGATTTTCTATTATCGAGGTCACCTGCCATATCAGCATCAGTATAGCCCTTCAAGATTGGATCAGATCCTTCAAAACACAAGCAATCTTTTGTGGTACCTCTTAGGTACATGAGTATCCACTTAACTGCCTCCCAGTGTTCTTTTCCAGGATTTTCAAGGAATCTGCTAACAACACCAACTGCATGAGCAATATCAGGTCTTGTACACACCATTGCATACATCAAACTCCCCACTGTTGAAGAATAAGGAACTTTAGTCATTCCCTCTTTCTCCTCTTTTGTTGTAGGACACATCTGTTTGCTCAACTTTAGATGACTCGCAAGAGGCATGCTAATAGGTTTAGCACTCTTCATGTTGAAGCGTTCTAGTACACGTTCAATGTACTTCTCTTGAGATAGCCACAACTTTCTTTTTATTCGTTCTCGAACAATCTTCATCCCTAGAATTTGTTGTGCTGGGCTCAAGTCTTTCATGTCAAATGACTTGGACAAATCTTTCTTCAACTTTGCAATCAGCTCTTTGTCTTATCCTACAATTAACATGTCATCCACATACAATAACAAAATAATAAAATTGTTGTCAAAAAATCTTTTGAAGTATACACATGGATCAGAATAGGTCTTTGTGTATGTTTGACTTTTCATGAAAGAGTCAAACTTTTTGTACCATTGCCTTGGGGCCTGTTTCAACCCATAAAGACTCTTATTCAATTTGCACACCATGTGTTTCTTTCCAGATACTTCAAATCCCTCTGGTTGCTCCATATAAATCTCTTCTTCCAAATCTCCGTGAAGAAATGCAGTTTTCACGTCCAATTGCTCCACTTCAAGATCTAGACTAGTTGCTATGCTCAAAATAGTTCGAATAGAAGTCATTTTGACAACAGGTGAAAAAATTTCATCAAAATCAATACCTTTCTTTTGTTCGAAGCCTTTTACAACCAATCGAGCTTTGTACCTGACCAACTTGCCATTTCCGTCTTTCTTGAGTTTAAAGACCCACTTGCACTTAAGCGGTGTTTTGCCTTTTGGAAGTTCAACTAGCTGGTATGTGCCATTTTTCTGTAGAGATCCCATCTCTTCGTGCATGGCTTTCATCCATTGGCTCTTTTCTGGATGAGACAACACCTCCTTAAGATTTTCTGGCTCCCCTTCATCATTGATGAGGACATACTCTGAGGTAGGGTATTTGGATGACTCTACCCTTTGTCTTTATGATCTCCTCAGAGCTTGAGATTGTTCTTCTTCTTCTGGATACTCCATTTGCTCGGTATTATCACCAAGTTGCTCCCCCTGCTCAACAATCTCATCAGGTTGTTCTTCATGCTCAGCAACTTCATCAATCGTACTTTCTGCACTTATGGGATGGTTAGAAGAAGAAGGAATGGTAACAAGATTAGGGACTATACCATTCTTTTTCTTGGCCTTCTCGGATAGATCATCAGCAGTTCCAACTTCACTTTCTCGAAAGATTATGTCTCTTCTTCTGATGACCTTCTTCTTTACAAGATTCCATAGTCTGTACCCAAACTCGTTATCTCCATATCCGATGAATATGCAGGGAACTGATTTATCATCTAGCTTGGTTCTCTGCTCCTTTGGTACATGTGCAAAAGTTTTGCAACCGAACACCTTTAGGTGCGAGTAAGACATCTCTTTGTTGGTCCAAATTCTCTCCGGAATGTCAAACTCCAACGAAACTGATGGACTACGATTGATAAGATAACACGCTGTCCGAACTGCTTCACCCCAGAATGTCTTAGGTAATTTAGCCATTTTGAGCATACTTTTCACCTTCTCAACAATGGTACGATTCATTCTTTCAGCTACACCATTGTGTTGTGGGGTTCCAGGAACTGTCTTTTCATGTCTGATTCCATGGTTTGAACAGTACTCTTCAAATTCCCTTGAAGTGTACTCACCTCCATTATCGGTTCGGAGACGTTTTAGCTTTCGACCTGTCTCTTTTTCTATCAGAGCATGAAACTTTTGAAATACTTGAAACACCTGATCTTTGGTTCTCAAGATATAAACCCACAATTTTTGAGAAGCGTCATCAATAAAGGTAACAAAGTATTTATTACCTCCTATCGATTCTATCTCCATTGGACCACAAATATCAGAATATACCAAATCAAGTATATTCGACTTTCTTTCAGATGATGTCTGAAATGAAACTCTATGTTGTTTACCAAATAAACAGTAGTTACAAGGTTTTATCGTTGTACCTTTGGCAAAAGAGATGAGTGATTTTTTGGAAAGAATTTGCAATCCTTTCTCGCTCATATGACCCATTCTTTTATGCCATAAATCTGCAGAATTCTCTTCGTGAGCCGCATTTAATTCACCTTGGCATATTTCTGCATTTGTCCTGTACAACGTGCCACGAGCAACTCCTTTTGCAATAACCAATGCCCCTTTGGTGAGTCTCCATTTTTGATTTGCAAAGTAGTTCTCATATCCATCTCGGTCCAAAGCAACTCCCGAGATTAAGTTCATCCGCAAATCAGGTACGTGGCGCACATCTTTCAACACTAATGTGCATCCAACATTTGTTTTTAACCAAATGTCTCCGATCCCCGCAATCTTTGAGTAACTTGTGTTACCCATTTTCACATTGCCAAAATCACCGGCTACATATCTGCAAAAAAAATCTCTTACCGGTGTGGCATGGTAAGATGCTGCTGTGTCGACCACCCATTCCGACTCTACACCTGCCAAGTGCATGTATTCTTCTTCCTCATTTATGAATAGAACAATATTGTCATTATTTTGCACCATGGCAGCTGTGTTGTCATCATTCTTCTGGCCGCTGCTTTCCCCTTTGCCCCTTTTTAGATTTGGACAATATCTTTTGAAGTGTCCTGGTTGATCGCAATTGTAGCAATTTCTGGCCTTCGATTTTGATCGGACCTTGGACTTTCCACGAGCTCCGGATCTACCATAGTTACTTGAGCTCCTTTGGTACCTTCTGCCTCTACTTTCCGTGATGACAGTTTGTGCGTGATTTTCAGGCCTTTTTCTCATCTTCTCATTAAGCAAAAGGGCTGATGTGACATCCTTCAACTCAATAGAGTCCTTACCATGTAAAATGGTTGTTGCTAAAGTATCGTAGGAAGATAGCAACGAGTTTAGGAGCACTATGGCTTTATCTTCATCCTCGACCTTTACTCCGAGGTTTGCTAGCTGCGTGATTAGTCCATTAAGTACATTTAAATCAGACAAAAAATTTGTACCTTCACCCATATGTAGCGCATATAACTGCTTCTTTAGGTACAATTTATTTGTCAGCGTTTTGGACATGTATAGATTTTCTAACTTTGTCCAAATGCCACATGCACTCTCTTCATCGATGATGTTATTAACTACATCATCTGTTAAGTGCAATTTGATTGCACTAGCAGCCTTTTCATCCATTTCTTCCCAACCCCCAAGTTTCATGGATTCGGGCTTTTTGGATTTGCCGCCTAGTGCCTTGTGCAAACCCTGTTAGATGAGCAAGTCTTTCATCCTTCTCTGCCACGTTGAGAAACCGCTATCACCGTTGAATTTTGCTACCTCGTACTTTACTCCACACATTTTTTTTTCAAGCTGAGTATAGTACAATAAGCTGCAAAAAATATTTCTGTAAATGAACAGAACCTGTGCTCTGATACCAATTATTGGGAATAAATCCGTAACAGAAATAATATTTGCGGTAATAAAGGCAGTAAATGCGGAACACAATAATACGGTTAATCAACGAGAATAAAAGAGAAATAATGACACCAAGATTTTACGTGGAAACCCTCCTAAATAAGGGAAAAAACCACGACCCGAGAGGAGCAACGAATATCACTATAGTAAGGATTTTACACTTGTAGATCCGAGCAAAACTCCAAAGATCACTACACACTCAAAAGAAATAACCCTCTTTTGATTTTTCCACCTCACTATAATATCGCTCACACTCTCTATTGTTCCTCACAGATTATTTTCCTCTGTGATACCTCACTCTTCTTTTCTCTCCTTTGTAATTTCCTTTTGGTGTATTTAGAAATGAAGAATTGTCCTCCCTTTTATAGAGAACAAATACACTACCCTCCTAATGTGCTACAGAAGAAAAACAATTTTTTCTTATTCATAGCTTACCTACTCTACCAAACTTTGAAATTGGCAGAAAATAATTTTTTCTTTACCAACTTTGCCAAACTTTGAAATTGAAGAAAAAAGAATCTTTTTTTCTTTACCAACTCTGCCAAACTTTGAAATTGGCAGAAAACAATTCAAAGTTTGGTACATGGGGATGGACTCCACATAATCAACACCAACGAGTTTCATGTCAGTATTCTAGACCAAATACTCTGCTCGGTCTTAGTTGAATGCAGATTACGAGGAATCAAATTCTTTCTTGTACACCAGCCTCCTGTTCATGTTCACAATATTACATCCAACACAAAACGACATGACAAAATGAACAAACAACTTCTGTTGGTAGTTTTAGCATTTGAAACAGATGAACTAGTACCTGTCTGTGTTTAATGTTCGAAAAAGAACACGTTTCACTCCCCGAGGTATGTTCAATGACCTCATAACTTCAGCAGACGAACAAAAGGGCTAGCAACAATAAGGTTTATATCATTTGGTGCAAAATAATTTTTAGAAACATACCTGTAATATTCTTGTCCCGTGGGGTGTCCACTACAAGAACTGGACCTGCATTCACACAAAAAATATGCCAAATTTCTTTCAAAAAGAAAATAAAAACCCAACTAAATTGCAAGTAAGACTAGTATATATAAGCAGAAACTACAAATGTATTCCGTATGTCGAACCTGAACAACAACAACATATTCAGTACAATATAATCCCATAGAATAATTGTTTCTGAATGATTCTCGACTAAAAAAAAAGAAAGTAGATTTACAAGGAAAAAGAATATGACTACAAACTATCAAGATACTAAGCAACTACTAGTAAGGAGAAAAAGGAAGGAATAAGGCATAAGTACCCTCTATATTAAACACACTTTAACTAAACTAAGGTCTTATTATTTTGTAGTAGAATTTTTTTTGTAATTTTTACATCTTTTTCGTTATTGTGGCATCCAAATATCTCTCACACGCCTTAACTATGTGGAGTCACGGAGTGTGCCATGTAAATCAAAAGATGTTCAAAATTACAAAAAAAAAAATA
Source organism: Solanum sitiens (assembly GCA_016801875.1). Lineage (NCBI taxonomy): Eukaryota > Viridiplantae > Streptophyta > Magnoliopsida > Solanales > Solanaceae > Solanum > Solanum sitiens. The sequence continues at coordinate 1,410,963 of JABWTJ010000298.1, forward strand.
GTTTGGAAAGATAATAGGATCTTAATTAAGTTGAGGTATGTCTCTGGATTTCGACCATAGTTTAGGATTACTTGTATCTTATCCCAAAAAGGAAAGACGTACATACAACACTCGGCTATCTAGTAACTTTGTGCCCTAATTCTAAACCTCCAAAATTTCCTATTTAGGATAATTCAGAGGTATATTACCTCCGCAAATACTTCTTAAGCCTATCTCTCCAAATACAAGAAAATTACAAATTAGATGCCAGAAACGTTATCATTCAAAGTAGGTAGATGGAGGGAAACAACGTCATAACCTGACTGGAATAAGGTCTGATTGAAATGTGCAGGAGCATCAACGTTTAAGGACGGAATAATTAGAGAGATCACCCAAATTGATGCTAGTCTCAAGTCTTTATGAAGTTTCCAAGTCCATTTTTGGAACCATAAGCAGGCAAATAAGGAGCATACTTGTGGCTAATGTCAATTACTTTCTTTTTCATGTAATTTCTCTCTTCTTCCATTATTTTCTGGAGATCAGAAGTGCTCGCTGGCCACGGAGACAAGCGCCAGTACGGCAGTGGACAGTAGAGTGAAGTGTTGTGATTAGTCATATGGAGAAGAGTAGAGAAGTGGACAACAGTGGAAGGAGAGAACAAGCGAGGACTTAAAAGAAAGAAAACCTTTGAAATAGTGACTCGTATTTTTATGTAACAGCTAAGTTAGCGTTTGCCAGCAGGTGTGGATAAGGACCGGTTCGATCCAGAGGATAGTCGGGTGGACATGGCATGATATATATCAAAATATCATATTATATTGAAATTTTTAATATCGCAATTTTAATATTATGATATTTGATCTGGTATATGGTATGTACATATTAATTTCTTTTAGTATTTGATACGATATTTAGTATTTAAAAATAACATACTGAAATATCAAATGTCGTACAGAAATATAGTTAAATAAATGATAATATAGTATATTATTAGAAAACTAGTACTCCCTCCGTTTAAAAAAGAATGACCTCCTTTCCTTTTTAGTATGTTGAAAAAAGATTGACCTTTTTCTTTTTTTGGTAACAACTTTTCACGTGTCATATTTAAGGCCACAAGATCAAAGAGCAATTTTGTACATTTGACCTAACTTTAATTTACGACCACAAGATTCAAAAGTCTTCTTTATACTCTTAAACTCCGTGCCAAGTCAAATTAGGTCATTCTTTGTGAAACGGAGAGAGTAGTAAACTAAATATTTAGAAGTTAAACTAATTGTTTGAACTAAATTAGTATAAATTTAGAAGTTAAATTTTGACTACTATATTTTGATTGAAATGTATTTGAATTGTAAATGATTAACAAAAGAGTTGTTTGTACTTTATTTTGCATATATATATTTCTATATGTGTAATGTGTTGATATGATGTAATTGAGACATTTTTTTAATTGTCGAAATCGTAATACTCTATCATACGAGTATATATTAGTCGAAGTTGAACAAATTATGATTATCAATGTACTATACCATAAAATATCGAAACCAAACTTCAATATATCAAACCATACAAAATTAAATTAGTATGATAATGGTATAATGTTATAAAAACTGAATACCAAAATTACGGTATCAAAATTTTCAAATAATGTACCGTACCATATAGGAGCACACCTACAGTGGATTCATATGAACCCATATACATATATATATATATATATATATATATATATATATATATATATATATGGGGAAAAAATGTCTATTTTGCTAAAAAAAAAAAGTAGTACTTTTTATGGAAAATCATTTATAATTAACAATATTTTGTTAATAAAAGAAGAACTTTTATGGAAAAAAATCAAACAGTTTATGTTTTGCTAAAAAGGAAGTACTTATTATGGAAAGATATGATGATTAATAATTTTTTATGTTAATACAAGGAGAATTTTTATGAAAAAAAAAATGATACGGTCTATTATGCTAAAAAGGGAAGTATTTTTTTGGAAAAAAGTTTATAATTAATTAGATTTTGTTAATACAAGGAAAACTTTCATGGAAAAATATTCATAAATCAAGTCTGCCATTTTACTATTTATATAGCCTTAAAGTTTGCTCGAGAACTTGTGAAATTGAAAAAGATCTTTACGTAAACATTGTTTAGCTATTTATTTATCATGGCAAGGTTTTCTTTACTCCATCTTTGTTTGATTGTTTTGTTGTTATCAGGTCAGTATTAATAATTATACGTAGCATTTACATTTCTATTAATTTTCATTCAGGCGGTGAAATTAGCCACTAATGCATACATTAGTATACACTGTCCAAATCACACATTTTTAATCCGATTTTGTCCTGTGTGAATGCATAATTCTTTATGCATCAAGCTGTGCGTTCAATTTAATTAATTTTTAAAATACTTGTGTAATTTGCAGGTGTATTTGTTGATGCTCAACAACAACCAAAAAGAAAGAGATGCAGTTTTTTGTTACATCGTAATCAATGTGATCCCCAAAGCTGTTTGGATGAATGCAATAAAAAATATGGTGCTGATAGTTTCACTGGAGTTTGTGCTGGTCTAGCACCACTTAGTTGTGTCTGTGTTTTTTATTGTGGACCTCCTCCTTCTTCTTAAATAGATTGTCTTGGCTTTTAATTTATTGAGTAATTATATATGTTATCGTCATGAATTACAATCAAACTCACATTCATGAATTATTACTAGGGATGTTCATGATTTGATTCTGTTTTTCTATAAATGTTAGAATTGAATTAAAACAATAAAGTTACTTTTTAATCGCTTTGACTTTCTTGACTTTCTTGATATATATATATATAAGGTCAATAATAATATATAAAAGTCATTTAGGAAGTTTTAGAGTCAAAACGTCAAAGAACGTCCATGACGTCCGGAGACTAGTCAAAGAAGTGCTAGTGTGTCTTAGCCTATTTCACGGGGTTTTAAGAGTCAAAAATTGATGAAATTTGGTAGGAAGGTTTTTAACACAAATCAAAGTAGGTTTAGGATCGAAACGTCCGGGTACGACTCCCCAAGGACCATCCTAAGGGTCCTTGAGGAGGACCCTTTCATTTTGACCCAAACCTGCCAAATAAGGCAGTGTAGACAGTGTCCATCAACGGTTGCAGGCGACGAGGAGTAGGTCAATCGACGGGGAGTCGATGCAACCGTCGACCAACACTTAGTCATTTTGCCAAAAGGCCAAAATGACAACTCTCTAACCAAAACAACGGTTGTGCAGGACGGTTAGGGGAAGGGGGCATAGGTTGACCTACGGACCGTCGATCGTGGTCTCTTAGGTCCTGCCTGAGTTTTCACTGTTAAGTTTAAGTGGCCCCAATTAATTAGTTAATAGTTAGGGGCTTAATTAGGGGTTAAGGGGTGGTTAATTAGGTTAGTTAAGCAACTATATAAACTACCCTAAGCCTAAACCCAACTTAACACCTCACTTTCCTAATCTCAAATTGCTCTTCCTTCTCTCTACTTTCTCTCTCCCAAGGAATACTCCATAGAAGACCAAGGTCTAAGGGTTCTAGGGCTTCAATAAGATCACTTTTCTCCATCAATCTTCAACAAATATCAAGGTATGGGAACTCTTCACCTTTGGGATTCCTTTCCTCAAAGGGTTCTTCCAAAAATTGGTTTTCAAAAAGATGATTTCATATGGGTTTCTTCCATTTGATCTTCTAAATTGTATTGTTTATGGTTTCTATTGGTTATTATGAGTAAATTATGATACATTATTGATTAATTGAGTTGGTTCTTGATGATTATACCTTGTATGTGGTAGGGATGATGAAATTGACCTAATTCCCTAACCCTAGATTATGAACTCTTGATTGAATTGTTTAGGATGATTATAATTGACTTATACATTATGTTATATACTATTGCGTGATGATATTACACCTATTGTTGGGTGGAATTGGATGGTTGATGGTAAAACCTTGGATGATGGCTTGTGAAGGAGATTGGGTAAGTCTTTGTAATCTCAAACCTTTACTTCAATTATGATGACTTGTGATTGGTGATGAAACTCAATTGAGGTGTATCTTGTGAGTAGATTGAATAGGGTTGGTATGATGATGTAATTGAATATCTTGATAATATGGCTTGTGAGATGTTGGCTAATATGTAATGATATAAGGTTGGCTATGATTTGTCTATGTGCCTTATTATAGTATGATGATGCTAATGTGTTAATCTCACATGTGAGGGTTGTATTGAAAGGATGTTCTCATGCAATTCCTATTGATCTAATGACTATGACTATACAACGAGTAGTCTCCTATGACCTAAACTAAGTTACGATTGTTAAAGAAAGACATTTCAAAAGGGACTTAGCTTAGCACCGAGTAAACTAGTAGTAAGGAGTGTCCCTTCCCAAATAGGGAAGGTAGGTTCACTATTGTACTCATGAGATTGGAGACTATAATGAATGGTGTATAAAGAGGGTCCCAAGTACATCTCCTAGTTCTTGAACTATGTTGACCTCATAGGAATACTAGCTAGTGGATCCACATAGATGCTATGTTCATGTTTTGGTACTACCTTGGCAAGTAGTCCACCTTTTTTCGATGTAGGGTTCCATGACACCGGATTTCCACATTAGCTCATGTGGTCTATGTCGGTTTAGGCAAGATGTTTCCAAAAGTAAAATGAAGTAATGAAGTGAACTCTAACTAGGAGGACTTAAGGGGGTTGACTTAGTCTAGGTAGGGGTATGAGACTCTACCTATACATTGCACTAGTTGTCCTTGAGGGAAGTCCTAGAAGGATGTTCTTATGCTCTTATAAAGTAAATGATATGCATAAGTTGACTTTACATGTTAATGATACTATATGATGTTAGTTTCACTTATGAACATGTTGTTGGTTTATATTGCTAAATATGATGATGAATACTTATGATGCTATGTTATGTGAAGTTAGACATTATTTATGATCCTTTGGTTGGTTTGCTAGGTTGAGTGGGGTTATTGGGCTTCACTTGACTATTGCACTAGTAAGCTTGGTAAGGGGTTGTGAGTAAGGGTTTGACTTGTAATGTAACGATATGAACTCTTCAGCATGCTTTGTTGTTATAACATGATATTGGAGTTGCTTTGGTTATGAGTTCTAATATGCTATACACACGTTGACTTGACTTAACTTGATGATGTTGGTCTTGTGTTGAATATGCTATTGTCTTAAGGAATATGATTATTGTCTTATATGTGTTCTTGATTATGCATAAGGCTTTTCAAAGTAACTTGGCATGGTTTTATCAAATGTCCCCTTTTAGCATGATTTCTATGTTGTGTGTGCATATGTTTCCATACTTAGTACAAGTGATGTGCTAACCCCTATTTCTCCCTTTTTCCTAACATTTTAGGTTTCGGTCGTTGAATGATTCGTGGCCAATTTGCAAGAAGGCTTCGATCATTTCTCCAAGTGTGGGTATGTCCTCAAGATCCGAGGATGATGCCTCTTTCTCATTCTACCTATGTAACTTGCTATAGTCTAATGACATTCGTTTCACTCTTATTGTTCAAGACATTGTTCTAAACCCTAAGTGACATTTATACATTTGTGCAAGGGCTATACCCATATTGTTCTATTCTGTTTAGATGGTTTTATCTGAGACATCCATATTAAGACTATATTGTGTATGGTATATATATGTGACATACAAGTAGAAGATTAAGTAAGCTTCTTATTGCGAGGAGTCTAAGTAAACTCCCTACATATATATATATTATGTGTAAGTGAGAGGTCTATGTAAACCTTATGATGTAGATGTAGATGAAAAGTTTTAATTTTCTGCACTTTTAACCTATGAATGTAATGATGAATGCTAAGAGTCTAGTCTTAGTCCTCTCCGAGGACGCCGACGCCGATTACGTCTAGGGGTGCTCTCCGGATGTGACATATATATATTATATAAAAAAATTAATTTATATTTGTAACTCCCTCCGAAAAATCATATGCATTAATATTGTCTAAGAATTTATAATATATCAAGCAACATAAAAAAATTACAATGAAATAATTTTTGTACAAAAAATTAAAAATCTAGTTGTGATATTCCCAATTATGTTGATGGCAATTGATTCAAACAATAATGTAATATTATTAGTATATTATTATATATTACTATATAATATTTAATTAATATTTTTTTATAAGATTTTGATTTAGTATAAATGTAAGATAGTAATTCAATTTCACACTTTATAATGCTTTTCATTTCTTTAAATTTTAACATCTAATTTAATGAGTTGTCTTTGATTCAACTAAATTTTTCCTAGCTCTAGATGAGTTCTTAAAGTAATTTTCACTTGATTAAATGATTAGTATAAATAATCAAAATCGATTTTGAATTCTCAAGGTTTCCATTTTCGTCTAAGTTGATTTATAAATATTTTTTACTGATATAATTTTTTATCCATCTTTTATTTATTTATTTATACTACTATTAAGTTAGATTGATCAATAGACTTGTGTATATGTGTGTATCTCTCATATATGAAGTTCAATTAATATGGTTTTAAAAAACGAGTAATCCAATGTAACGAGCTTTTGTTATTAGTGGAGGAAAAGAAACCAGTTGATATATATACATTAACTTTTGACCCCACTAATACAAGTCTGACCTTTGGTCGTGTGGTCAAGAGGGTTCAATTTTCCTAGCCAACACGAGTTTGAATCCCGATTGCCACATTTTAGTTTTAATTCGTATTTTTGCAACCTTTTACTTTTACATTTAAAAGTCCAATAGTCAAGAACTTTTATCCTTTTTGTTTTTAGTTTTTATTTAAAAAATGAACTCAGCTAAAAAGGTATTGATCTCTATTATTCTCAATTCTAACAAGCCTTTGTCTTCTTTTTTGTTGAACACTTCTTGAGCCCCTCTTACTTTTCATCCCCAAAATTTTGAGCGATATATTTTTGTTGAAGGAAAAGATTATTTGTCTCTCAAATCTCGCTTCATGGATATTGACTATTGATGCGATATTTGAGACACAGAGAGTTTTTTTCCTTCAACAAAAATATTCACATCCGGGGAGCACCCCCTAGACGTAACCGTCGTCGTCGTCCTCTTTGAGGACAAAGACTAGCCTCTTAGCATAACATCATTACATTCATAGGTTAAAAATGTGGAAAATTTAAAATTTTTTGATTACTTCTACATTGAGGTTTACATAGACCTCTACATACACACAATATATTCATATCGAGTATACATAGACCCTTCGTATAAGAAGATTACATAGTCTTCTACTTTTATTGAACATACATAGTATAAGATAGTCTCATAAGAAGTCTATAACATTGTCTCATATTAAACCATCTACATAAGAGTATCACAATTTGGCATAGCCCATACATCAACAATTATAGCCACATATAGGCTTTACAATTATAGTACCAAAATGAAAGAGAATGAACAAAGTGTCTTTAAGACTAAAAAACATCCAATAGGTAGATAGTCACATCGTCCTCGGAAGTGAGGACCTACAGAACTTGGAAGATAAGAATCCAAGTTGTCTTCAAAGCCTTCTCTAATATCAACGGCCGGATCCTACATTTGTAGTAAACATCAAACATGGGTTAGTACACACTTGTACTAAGTATGGGTATATGCACATAAAACAAGTGAAATCATGCTAAAGAGGATATTTGATCAAAACCATGCTAAATTACTTTGAAAAGCCTTATGCACAATCTACAACCCATATAAGCCAATAATCACATAATCCATAAGTCAAACCCATGTACGGTACAAGACCAACATCAACAAGTAATAGTCAAGTCAACATATACAAGAGTTCATAACATCATAATATAAGCAAGACCCTTACTCATAACCCACCATTTAGCCTACAAGTTCAATGACCAAACAAAGCCCCATAACCTTACTCAATCAAGTAACCAAACAAAGGATCACAAATAATGCCTAACTTAACATAACATAACATTAATAATAGTCATCATCATATTTAGCAATATAGACCAATAGCATGTTCATCAATGAAACTAACATCATTAAGGATCATCAACATGTAAAGTCAACATTTTCATAGCATATACATTATAAGAACACAAGAACAACCTCCTAAGGATTCCCTCAAGGCAAACTAGTGCAAGGCATAGGTAGAGTCCCATACCCCTACCTAGGCTAAGTCAAACCTCTCAAGTCACCCTAGTTAGTGTATAGTCCATTACTTCATTTTACTTTCACGAACACTTGCCTTAAACGACATACACCACAAGAGCTAATTGTGGAATCCGGTGTTGTAAAACCTTACATCGATGGAAGGCGGACTACCGGCCAAAGTAGTACCAAACATGAACATAGCATCTAGGTGGATCCACTAGCTAGTATTCCTATGGTGACAACATAGTTTATGGAGCTTGTGCGCTATCATGGAAACATTACTCTATGCCCTTTTTGGACTATGAGGCTATCCACCCCATGAAAACTATGGTGAACCCTACCTTCCCTTCTTGGGAAGGCGCCACCCCTTATCTACAAGTTCACTCGGTGCTAAGCTAGAGTCCCTTTTTGAAATGTCTTTCTTTATTAGTCATCACTTAGTTTAGGTCATAGGGTCTATCCCTTGTATAATCATAGTCATTTAGCTCAATAGGTATTGCATGAGTATATCCTTTCAATACAACCCTCATATGTGAGATTAGCACATTAACATCACCATATCAGAATAAGGTATATAGGTACTTCATAACCAACCTTATATCATTTCATCTTAAGCATAATCTCACAATAACATAGTCAAGACATTTCAATTCAACATCATACCAACACCTATGTAGGCTATTCACAAGGTTTACTTCAATTAAACTACATCACCAATCACAAGCCATCATACTTGAAGTAAAGGTTAGGATCATGAAGACTTACCAAATCTCCTTCAAAAGCCATCATTATGGTCTTACCATCAACCAACCAATTGTACCCATTAACAGGTGTAATAACATCAATCAATAGTAATTAATATAAGAACTAGGTCAGTTGCATCATCACTATCCCAATTAACATCAATTCATAACCTAGGGTTAGGGGAATTAGGGTTCATCATGAATTCATCAAGAAATAGATCCAATCCCAACAATACATTACCCTAGTCAATCTATACATGAATTAGAATAGATAAAACAAGTCTAATAATCAAATCATTCTTCAATTCCCATCAATTTATGGCCAAGATCCAAGATTTGGGAAATTGGGGAAGGGAACATGATCAACATGAAATTATATCAATTAACATCAATTAATCAACAATCTACACTCAATTAGTCATAGTAAATCACAATTTATCATCAATTTGAAGTTTAGAAGAAAACTCATTAGAATTGGAAAACCCCATGGAATTGGGTAATTTGAAAATCAACTTTGAAAGGACCTCTTGGGGAAAGGAATCCCAAGAGTGAAGAACTCATACCTTATTGAAGCTTAATCCACGAAATTGAAGTGAAATCCTAAAGAAATTGACCTTCTCCTTCAAGCTTTCTTCCTTCTTCAATGGAGGAATTTGGGGAGAGAGAAAGTAGAGAGAGGTGAGAGCTTTTTGGTTTTATTTTGGGAATTGGGTTTGGATAAGTGAATAATGACATAAAATGACCCTTAGGCTATAGATAATCACCCCCTAAATTACTCAAAACACCCCTCACTTAAATGGGTCTTTTTGTGAAGTCTAAATGTCAAAAATACGATTTTACCGAATCTGGGAAGTGGCTCCGCATCGCGGGGCCAACACACTTTTATTTTTGAAAAATAAATTAAACCAGTGAGGTTCGTGTTGGCTGCGCGTCGCACAGCATCCCACTGATTCTTGACTTTCGCAGGCTGCTTTGGCAACCTGCCCACCCATGTTGGGGTCCTCCTCCATGACCCTTTGGGGGGTCTTTGGGGTGTCATTTTCGGACGTTTAGACCCTCTATACTACACTCTACCTAAACAAAGTCTTTTTAAAAGTTTTAGACGTCATTTGACCCTCCGAAACCATCCCCAAACATAGCAACGTCAACTAGTTTAACTAGGCTAGTTTCCGGACGTCATGGACGTTCTTCGACGTCTTGGCTCTAAAACTTCTTGGATAACTTATATGCATTATTTTAAGTCTTAAAACAGTATTTAAACCTTTAGACACTCATGTTAGGCTCTAGATTAGGTCTTGACTTTTCGGAGTGTTACAAATATATTGCTCAAATTTTTGGGGATGAAAAGCAAGAGAGACTCAAGAAGTGTAAAGACCAGGTTTCATCATTATAGAAATGTCAATGAGAGAAAAATCGGGGCCGGAAAAACTTTTTCATAGTATTAGGATTTTTCCAACCTTGTCCAAATTTGGAGGAATTTGGAGTCATAAAGGTATAGGGAAATCTTGCAGTAAGAGGGTGGACTAAATATAATTTTGATTACATAATTAATTAGATAACTTTTTAAGGAATCCGTGCGACTTTACGAAATTGAAATTGAATGAATAGATCTCCGGAAATCGATCTTAGCATTTTAGGTAATTTCTGAGCGTACTAGGTTAAGAGTGTGTTGTAAAATGGAGAATTGGAATTCTCTTAAAAAGGTTTTGTCCGAATCATGCCGTTGCAGCGGGATTATTGTCGCTACAGCGGGATAGTGTCGCTGTAGCGGATGAGACCGGGATTGGAAATCGTAGATTTTTGAGATTTTTCAACGAGGCTCACCTTTTCAAAAATGCCACTGCAGCGATGCCGCTACATCGAGATGGGTGTTGCTGTAGAGGGACAGTCGCAAATAAAATCTTAAATAAAACCCCTAAATGATCTTATTTGACATTTTTCAACTTTTAGAGCTAAAGAACGACCCCTGGGCTATTCCAACTCATTTTCCACAATTATTGGCTGAATTCATTATGAGAATAAACATTCCAATGAACGTTGGAATGGACAACTTCTTCATCAGCCATTTGCATTGGTTACTTCTCACCTTTATTTCATTCTTTATTCCTCCATTATTCTTTGTAACCTATGTAAACATATGTAACTCCTAAGACCATTATCTTCACTATTTACTACACCATTATCTTCCTATTCATTGCTAAAAAAACTTCTTCTAGTATAAATAGTGTTGGTCTTCTTTTGGCTTGGAACACACAACATACAAGAGAAAAATATAGAGTGAAAGAGTTAGTCAAAAAAGAGAGTTCTTATTAGTTGAAGGGAGGTGTTCTTTTTTGTAGAGCTTTGGACTCAACTCTTGTCCAGAGTTGTTGAGTTATATTTTGTGAAGGCTGTTGTATCCTATAGGGGATAAGTCAAAGAGAACTACTGCTGGACCGGTGAAAACATTTGCTGCAGTGGGTTTGAATCTCCTTAAAGAGAGCGAGATATCTGCGCCTCAGCCTGAAGAGATTTTTTATTTCTTCATTTCATTTTCGGTTGTAATCTTGTACTTTTGTTATATCTTGTAAGTTTTCACTAACAGTCTCCAATATAGTGATATCTGAATCATAAATTGTTGATTAGATCTATGCAAAATAATATTACCTAATTCAGAATATCATATATTATTATAAGCATGAAGCTCCAAAGTAAAAAGTTGAATTACCGTTTTAACCCTACAGTATTATTTATATATTAATTTATTAAAAATATTAGTTTAATATTAATTTATTATAAATTTAATTTGTTGACAACCCTAACTTAATTGTTCTGAAATGCCCGATCAGTGTAACAGTCCTGTAGTTGGTGTCGACTTCTCTTCTGCAACGGTCATGAAGTTATAATATCCTACTTCCAAAACCTTTTCAGCTACTCTCATCATCTGTATAAATGTCTCGAATCACTGCTTCTCTTTTCCTGGATGAAATACAGGTAAATATTTTTGGTGCTCTATTTTTGTTGCATAATAATTACGGTTAATTTTCAACAGAAGTTTGATCATTAACGAAGGAGAGGACAATCAAAGAGTCTGTTCTGATCATAAGGATGATAACCGTTAGATTGGTCCAGTTCCATGTATTGTTTTCCATCACCACACTCAGCCATCCCAAGCTCATACATCCTCAATAATTTCTTGGTAGTGCTCAAGTAGAAAGTTTTATCCGAGATGATATGAACAATCTGTGATGGAAAATATATATTGGAGTTTATGCCAGCTTGTGTTTGTTTTTATCTTCTTGACTGTTTTCTTTTACTTTTAATAATTCACTTCTGTTAAATGTTGTTTGTAGTTTTCAAACACTGCATGTGTTTTACTTTGTTGTAGGGGACTATAGGCGAGGGAGCTTTGTTAAGGTTAATCTACTTTGCTGACCTTAACGCTTTATTTTTGTCTGTTTTGCTGCTAACTGCAAATATATGTACACCCTTAGTTTTCTAGCACCTTGCGATCAGTTTCACTTGATAGCTTTTAGAATGTCTTATATGAACTAGCACATTACGATCACTTTACTAGAAGAGTATTACTCTAACTAACTCTCTTGGTTGAGAAGAAAAATGATAACATTAGATTCTGCATAAATATCAAAAATCTTTAGTAGTAAACCCTGCTTTGTCAGTACGATATTTTTTTGCTTCTCGTCAACCTGCAATTGCAGTAGGGGTATATAATTAAACTAGTTTGCAAATCGCTCAAACAAGAATATTATGTTCCTGCATGTACTTATTGTTTCAGGGGAGTAACCAAGAATATAAAGTCATAGCGGAAAATCCTTGGTCAAATGTCTAGCTAAATGATAATTTCCAGCAACAGCTGAAAGGAGCAATAAACACCACATAACTAACATAGTGCATGTTCAATTAGTTAAGTCCGTCTAATATGCTTTAGTTAATTTTTACGAGATGATACTTGACAAAGCAGTATTTCTATGGTAAGACTAGACTTCGTAAATAAGGATATAACCAGTAGAATTCATCAGACTGAGCTTTACTTCTGTGTAACAAGTTCAGTTGTCACGGTGGATGATGCTGACATCACATTCTTTCCAGCTACTTCAACAGCATCACATATTTTGCCTATAATAAATTAACACAAAAATCAGGCTCTTGTTGAATGTTAATAATATAGCCGATAATAGGTAAAATCCAGAATTTACTGCAACACAAGACGTACTGTTAGTTGTACCAGCTAAACCTTCTCACTTAAGTCCGCATTGGCTCTAAGAGGTTAATTTTTACAACTTTGTGTTTTGTTTGGTCTTAATAAAAAATTTTGAGAAAAGGAAAGCTTCTTGCACTGTCTCACATCAAAAAGTTTATCCATGACTTGGAATCAAGGAGACCCTTAAAAGATAGGCAATTTAAGCATATGTACATAATGTAATTTCCAGTGAGTTATTGCAACTGTTGTTCTTTTTCAGCTAATTGACACTTTCTTGTATTGCATACAGGCGTTTAGTTATTTGTTCAGCATAAAGATTAAAAAAGAATCATTTAGAAAAATATTATGAAAAAGGATTAATCAATGTAGAACTTTTGCTATTCATAAATTGATCATCAAATTTTTTTTCTTGATTCTTGTGTTTCTGTACTATACAGTGAATTTTCTCCTCCTTTTGTCTTCCTTCATGGAAGGAATTCATATATTTTTTTAAAAAAAGGGTAACGCCGTATTCCTCAGCATTAGGGACATGCTGGCAACCTTAAGAGAGAATTACAAACTAGGAAAAGCTATTACAAGGAACCTAAAAGATCTACTATCTGTTCAACTTCATATGCATTCCTCTTTACACCAAAATAAAAGGGATATAATACAATTTTGTTTAACTTTATGAATGGAACTAAACCTATCCGCAGAATATCTCTAATTCCCCTCTCTCCACAGTGTCCACCATATGCATGCTGGGATTACTTTCCACTTTCTTTTTTTGCTCTTGCTCCCACATCTCCTAATCCAACAGCTCAATACATCAGCAATATGTTCTGAAGTACTTAGAAATAGTGACCGATGTTCGAAATTAATTTGCAACGAAAAAGAAGATGGTTGTTTAAAGCTACCAGAAATATGATTCCAATTGTCCCGTTCCACTTTGGCCTGAATGGCCGACTACATTCAATCACGCTCGTGAGACATCCTATCGTAGAAAGTTTTATCCATGATGATATGAACAACCCGTGATGGAAAACATATATTGGAGTTTATGCAGTCTTCAGTTCCTTTTTATCTTCTCGACTGTTTTTTTAACTTTTAATCATTAACTTCTGTTAAATATTGTTTTGTGGTTTTCAAACACTGTAGGTGTTTCACTTTGTTGTAGGGGACAAATAGGCAAGGGGGATTTCTTAAGGTTAATCTACTTTCCTAACTTTGGCACTGTGATTCTGCTCTGTTTTGATGCTAATCGATAATATATTTACACCATTAGTTTCCTCGCACATTGCGATCAATTTTACTTGATACATATTAGATACTCTTATATGAAAGTAGGTTGACGGATTGTTTTCTTACTGCTATCATAGTATTTTACTATTAAACAAACTCTCAAATTAATCCATACTCTTCAAGAATGTCATGTTGAAGTACTTTGCCCACATATATCTTTTTCGATGTTTTGCTCTTCCCCCATACCTGAGTAAAGATCAATGTAAAGCATCTGTCGAGCACTGTCATACGCACATACATTAACCAATAGTTACAAAACCCGACAGTAACAGTGCTTCATCTGATGGCTACAAACAATACAAACATAAGAACTTATCCTTCTAACCTGCATTACTTTGAAGTTTAGTGATAGGGTGCGCTATTGTAGGTAATAATTTTTAAGCGTCATATACTTGTGAAACAATTTGCAGAAATAAAGATTGAAAAATGCTATTTATTTAACTTAAGGAGTCGAAATGATCAATGGAATACCTGTGTAAGGTTGGCGGTTATGCTATTAGAAGAATCAGTTTTGTCACCTTTTTTTTTGCGCAAGTATTAACTTATAGCCTTATAGAGATTATGTTTGTGGGTGTGCTGAGTTCTTCAAACTACTGACTTCTATTGACCTAAATATGCAGTGTAAGGTTGGTCGTGGTGTTTCAAGAATGTTCTCATCACATTTTATGTGTTATAGTATGAACTTTTAAACAATTCAAGATTGTTGTCATCCTATTTTGGGGTGTTTGTGGGCTCTGAGGTTTGAACTAAAGTATGTCAGCTTGAATTTGGTGGTTGCATGGGCGTTATCAAACATATTCTAATTTCCATTTAGTAAACGTAAGATTTGTTATCTGGCCCTTCCTTGCCTCCACATGCTACGTCATTAATATTTTTTTTTATTTCTTTAAAGTTTCAGGAATGACAACATGAAGGCACAAAAGATTGACATAAGTCTAATGCCAAGCAGACTAGTGCAAACAGCCCATCAAGTGAAAATTACTAATTAATATTTTTAACGGTTCAATTGCCATTGTGAAGGTACTTTCCTATACAACACTCATCATGTACTCCAACTATATGTTTCAAATGTTATTAAGTGATTTACAAAATTTGCGTATAGAACATGTACTATAAGTTCAATGCTACGGTTTCCGGCATTGACAATAACACCGACCCATGGTATCCTGCTTGCAAGAAATACTACAGATGAGTTACTGTTATAAATAGTAGTGCAACTTGTAACTACTGTAGGACTGAAGATGTTTATGAGACGAGGTAAACTACACAAACAACCAACAATAAATATTGCTTACTCCACCAGATGCATGAAAAAATTGATGATTAACTAATGAGTTTATATCGCTATCAAATAATTAGCATCATACTGATTAAAATTTCCAATTTGGTTTAGATATCGATTAAAGATTGATGTCACTGCTGAGGATCAATTTCTAAGCATTACAATGTTTGATGCTGAAAAATACTATTTTAGTTGTGACGTAAAAGAGTATGTTCTCTCTACATCTGAAAAGGTAAATTACTTACTCTATGAAATGTTAGCCTATATAATAACGTTAACCTATTTCAACTGAAAGACTAATATATATGGTTTCTGTTCCACAGAACGAAGAATCAACATACTATCACAAGTTGGTATTGAGTAAGGGGAAAGAATTCAGTATCCTTGTCAAGATTGATCGTAAATTCTCAGATGTTGAGACAAACATGAATGTGATAGCTATGGAGATACATGAGGTTTCAAAAAAGTTTCCAGCAGATCAAACCAAGGTTAAAATGTCGATTAAAAAACAGAGAAGCAAGAAGATGAAGAAACTAAGTGATGATGAAAAATAAAAGAAATAGATGCAGAGATACCTCATGTTGAAAAAGATATTGCAGTAGTTAAAACTGACATTGAAAGCCCACAAAAACAAATAATACAAGAGGACTAAGAAAATTAAGGAAGCCATTGCAAATAAAAATCCACAGAAAGTGAGGATACATGAGGTGGAAAAGCATAATGTACTAGATGAAAGTGACGATGAAACCCCACTAATTCAACTACAAAGAAAAAGGACCAGGAAGGTTAAAGGAAAAATCTCATGCCATATCTGATGGAAAAGAAGATCAACGAGGAAAAAAACTAATATATAGTTGATTTAAAATTTCCTTAATTTTAACTAACAATGCTTATTATCTCCCTAATATTTAAAAGATAATTTCCTTTTTTCACCAAGCAACTTCACCTAACATCGCTTTTATTTTTAACTTACTTTCTCCTATATGAATGAATTTGGTTAACTTTTTCACTAAACATTCAATGTATGCAATTTTCCAATTCAAAACAGATCAAGTACAACAATCTTCTGCAACAATTTATACCCTCATACAAAAAGAGGTATGCATACATCTTACCCTATATGTATAACTATAGAGAGAGAGAGAGAGAGAGAGAGAAAAAAAACAATTCAGAATAAAAGGTGTCTATTTTCTATATATGCCAAATTAATGACTTCAATTGTCATTAATGAAATGATTCCGCTATGTTCTAGATCATTGCAAAATTACATGTGCTAGATAGGACGAGATAAGAGAAATGTCACACCAACAATCCAAAATTTATCACCATCAAATCAACAATGACACAACCAACATCAAGGTAAATCTAATATGTTAATTAGTTATGATAGTTCAAAATTAAATCTAACTCTTCTATTCAATTCACTTCACAGGTGATAAAGGTAACTTCATTGCTTTTAAACGTAATGTGGATCAGCATCCCAAAACAACAATAGGTCAGACACACAATACATGTCATATCTCAGACAACACCCCAACAAATACCACCGCTCCTTTTATTCCAAATCCAACAGGTGATAAAGAAAAAAGCATTCCTTCTACCAGTAAAACTGATTAGCATGACAATCACTCAAAAACTAATTTGAGCAACACAGGTAAGAACTTACATATTCATGTAAAATTGAACATACATGAGTAGTCTATACAACGCGAACATATTTGCGTACATACATACATAAGTATTACATCCTTTGTCTAAATGTACCAAAAAATATTCCTCTTATAGAGAATAGTCAATTTCGAAGCGCATTGCGAAGAGTGGATAAATATATATTAGCATCTCAAACAATAGCACATCTAGAAGATGAACATCCACATTTGAAAAAGCAGTCTAAAATTAATTGGCTATTTAGAGCATTATCTGAAAGTCCGAAGCTGGAGGTACATTGGAAAACCCTATTCATATCTTACATAACTTGAACAATCAAACCTTTATGAAATTAGATTCTTAACATATATATCTCCCAATATTTATATATGTAGGAACTGTTGCTTATAACTTATCTTTATCATATTTGCACGTGCTGAAAATCGTCTCAAAGTGCATTTATTGTGCTGCAAAAATATTTGAACATGAATCTCCAGCATTCTATTATGCAAGCGGATATATCAAATTGGCAACCACTGAAGCACCAACAGAACTATATGAAATATTTGTGGCATCTACTCCAGACGTCATCGAGTATCGGAAAAATATTCGTGTATATAGTATCATCTTTGCTTTTATATCTTTTGGTGTTAACCTGGATAAGGAACTAGCATCTGCAAGAAAAGGAGTGCACACATTCAGGGCACAAGGTCAAATTTATCACGATCTACCATCATTGGTACCACGTGATAACAATCTCTGTTACTTCTAACTATACTTCTTTGATACAGACAACAGGCTATCAAAGGTGAATGAAGGAATTCTTTCAGATCAAATTGCAAATAAAATCAAACATGTAATGAAAGGTAACTCATATGCACAAATATTTCGCTAATACCAAATAAGTTTCAACAATTTGGAACTTCGTATTGCTGCAAATGCGTCTTTGGATCAACGAGTGTACAACACACCTTCGGTAAGTCAAGCAGCAGCAATTTGGATCGATGGAAACAATCCTAATACACCTTTTGACCAAGAAATAATTGTTCATGAGCACTCAGGGTACAAACATAGAGTAAAACAATATTTCTGTTGTTATGAACCTCTTCAATATCCTTTGCTATTCCCAAGAGGTGAAAGTGGATGGCATCAAGGAATAAGAAAACAGAGCAAGAGACAACCTCACAGAAGAAGTGCTCACTCTCCAACTATAAACAATGATATTCCAACATTCATATCAGCTGATGCAATATTAGTCAAAGAGGATCAAGGTAAAATATATCATTTTATGCCTTCTTATAGAAAAATTAAATCATGTTCCTCACAAGTTAGCAACTGATAAAAAAACACATACACGATATAAACTAATACTACCAAAGACGTACAAAATACAATTATAAGAAAATACACTTTTCTATTATACCAATATGGTAACTAACATAAAATAAAAATAATATTAATATGATTTCTTACACTTGTAGATGTCCACCGTGAGAAAAGGGAAAATGTTTCTTGCAGATAGTACTATTGTTATAAGCTACAAGTACGAGAAACGGAGAGGTCAGTATTACTACTATGTGGAAGATTACTACAACAATTTGTGGTTGACATGTACATAAAATTGGAAACAACAAGGCTAGAATTTTTCAGAAAGGAACAATTAAATTTTAGAAGAGAGGTTTATCAAGGTATTGTTGATAGTGTCAGCGTGGGAGAATGCAAGGGGAGATAAAATTAGGCAAAGAATACTACTTCTATCATCTTTTATTAGGGGCCCATGAGATATGAAAAATGCTATATGGATGCGATGGATTTGGTACAACATTTTGGCAGGCCAGATTTATTTATAACAATGACGTGCAATCCTGACTGGATTGAAATTCAACAAGAGTTGTGCCCCGGACAAACTCCTCAAGATAGACCTGACTTGGTGACAAGAGTATTCAGAGCTAAGTTGCAGGATCTTAAAGACCAAATTTTCAAGAAAGAAATATTTGGAATTGTTGTTGCTCATGTATTCGTGGTAGAATTTCAAAAATGGGGACTACCACACATACACCTCTTTCTCATATTAAAAGAAGGGCACAAGATCAAATCAGGAGATCAATACTATAGGTTTATCTCAGCAGAGATTCCAGATAAATATGAGTATCCTATCTTGCATAAATTAGTGCTCAGGCATATGATGCATGGTCCATGTGGAAACAAACGTCCAACAAACACATGCATGCAAAATGGACAATGTAAATATCATTATCCAAGGCCTTAAAACAACAAATCAATCCAAGCAAAGGATGGGTATCCAATTTATAAAAGAAGAATGTATGGAAGAATACAGACTGTTCGTGGAATGAATATGACAAATCAATGGGTGGTACCTTATAGCCCTTATTTGCTTACAAGATACAATTGCCACATTAATGTTGAGGTCTGCTCAGGAGTCAAACCAATAAAATATCTATACAAGTACATATATAAAGGTCATGATCGATGTACAGTTTATGTTCAGTCTGATGATGGTGAAAATGTTATTGACGAAATACAAACATTTCAAGATGCGCGATGGGTCTCACCGCCTGAAGCACTATGGAGAATATATGAATTCAACTTGACTGAAATGCAATCTGCAGCCTTCAACCTTCAACTACATCTGCCAGGAAAAATTTCAGGTACACATATTAATGCATAACAATACACACTTTCTTTTAAGAATGATTATAATAGTCAAAATACAAATACTAACTCAAAACAAGCTCACAGTGTTTTACTGGAAAAAACCAAAATTTAAAAATTGTCATCGCATGGGATGGTGTCAAGTAGACAATGTTGACCGAGTATTTCAGAAATGTGCTCAATTGACACTGAAGCACAAGCATACCTTTATAGAGAATTCCCAAAGTATTAAGTTTGGAATTCAAACATCAAGACTTGGACAAAAAAAAATCAAGATTTGTAATTGGTTGCATTGCAATTGGTAAGCCTGATGTAGTAAACTATAAATACATACACATCGATAATTGTTAAACTTATTAATTAGTACATATTTATTATATTGTACAGCTAATCCTCGAGAAGGGGAAAGGTATTATGAGCGGTTGTTACTAAACCATGTAAGGGGACCATTGTCATTCGATGACTTACTCACGGTCAATGGAAAGCAATGTCAGACCTTCAAAGAAGCAGCCAAAGAAAGAGGGTTACTCGAGTCTGACAACAGCATATCAGAATGTTTAAGAGGATGTTGTCTTCAAAATGCCATTAGCTCTTCGAAGTTTGTTTGCTACAATTTTCGTTCATTGTAACCCAACGGATATTAGAAAAATCTGGGATACTTATTATGAGAAATGTCTAAGGACTTCAACAGGCTATATGGCAACTCACAAAATATTATATTACAGTCTACTTTGAATAGTATTAATAATTGTTTGCAAAGTATGGGCAAGAGCATAGGCATATATGACCTTCCTCAACTAGATCGCAATTTCCTCGAAGATGGTCCATCAGAATCTAGAGAAATAAATGAAGAAATATCTATCCAAATACCTACAGAAGATTTTGATGCACATTCACAATTAAATTCGGAACAACATCATGTTTTTCCAAAAATAATGAAAATAATTGATGCTGGAACAACTGGAATATTCTTTGTGGATGGACCTGGGGGAACTGGAAAAAACATACCTATACCGTGCATTACTTGCCAATGTTAGATCAAGATGTATGATAGGTTTGGCAACAATAACCAGTGGCGTAGCAGCTTCAATCTTACCAGGAGGACGTACAGCACACTCGAGGTTTGAGATCCCTCTTCAAACAAATGAATCAACTATGACAAACATGTCAAAGCAAAGTGGTGCTGCCAAATTGATTAGAAAAGCAAAAATGATTATATGGGATGAAGCACCAATGGCCAGAAGATAAACAATAGAAACAATCGACAGGAGCTTCAGAGACATAATGGACATCGATAAACCATTCGGTGGAAAAGTCATGGTTTTTGGAGGAGATTTTAGGCAGTTGTTACCAGTAGTTCCAAAATCAACTAGAGCAGAAATTATAAATGCAAGCTTGGTCAAATCATATCTCTGGCCTTTGATGGAGAAGATTCAATTTACAAGAAATATGAGAGCAAGAACATATCCAACAATCAATGAGTTCTTACTTCGAGTGGGTAACGGTGATTAACCAACAATAAGAGACAATCTAATCCTTCTCCCAGAACAGTTGACTATCAAACATTCTCAGGAGGGAATTCTAGAAGAATCTATAATAAAAGAGATATTCAAAACCTGCAAGAAAATGCTGCTACAGCAAAATATGTCACTGAAAGAGCTATTTTAGCAAGCAAAAATAACCATGTGGATAAACTTAATGAAAAGTTAATATCCCAGTTCCCAGGTGAAAGCAATATATTCAATACCTTTGACTCAGCAGAAGATGATACTAACAACTATTACCAAGAAGAATATCTAAATATTTTAACACCAAACGATCTCCCGCCACATAGGTATTGAAGATAATACATTACAAGTCACAAGAGGCAGTAAAAATATAAAAATGGTTAGATTTTGACATATCTTATTAATGCAGGTTAGAATTGAAGGAAAATGCACCTAATCATGTTGCTAAGGAATTTAGACCCTTCAAGTGGCTTATGCAATGGCACACGAATGATATGTCGAGGCTTCTCCCAAAATGTCCTGCATGCGGAAATATCAAGTGGTCATTCTGCAACAAAACATGTGTTTCTTCCCAGAATACAACTATCACCACCAGAAAATGAAGGATATCCATTTAAATTCATTCGAAAGCAATTCTCGGTACGCCTTTACTTTGCAATGACTATTAATAAAGTCCAAGGTCAAACAATTCACAATGTTGGTCTGTATTTTCCCCAACATGTTTTCTCAGATGGTCAATTGTGCGTGGCACTCTCAAGAGGTATATCTATGTCCACAACAAAAGTACTTGTCCTAACAGAGCAACCCAAATGTCAAAAGGGAACATACACAAAGAACATCGTCTATAAGGAAGTTTTAGGTACGATAACCCCATATACATATATGGTCATTCTAACATACATAATTAACTATTTACAAATAGTATATACTAACAACATTACATTGCTTCAAATCTCAGGTTTAAAAGATGCAAACAAACCTATGCAAATATAATGGATTCTTCAGCAACCCATAATCTTCAATGCGTTAATGTCATATTCAAAATAGTTCTTTGAGTACTATTAACAGCTTTCTTAATATTGTATTGTATCATAATGTTTTAATATTATTATTATAATTAATTAACAGTACTTTCGTACTTCTGTTTTGACATTTCATATTAACTGCATGTCGTCGTTTCTACTTATTATTAAATTAATAAGTAAAATCTTTTTCCCTATACGAGATCACTAAGAGCTCATGTAATCATCATCAGAAGACTAATAAACACAATGTACGCTACTACTACATCAATAATAATGCACCCACTCATGACAACACTGCTTTACAAATGTTTGCACAGAGAATGATATAACTTAACATGGCTCACACGTACAACACACGTGTTCTTGACTAGTGTGTGTGTGTGTGTATATATATATATATATATAATAAGGATACTTTCACACCAATAATTAGGACACACTGGAAAGAGCAAGCTGAGAAAACACTTTGACCAATAACTCTAGGTAACATAAAAGAAAGAGGTCATACTTATTGAGGAACATGAAATATATGGAGACACCAAAATGAGGACACCCCTCAGCACTACACAAAAGAAGTGGTAGATTGAGATAGTAGTGAATAATGTTAGGTGCAGCAGGAAAAAGAAAACCCTTTGGGTGTCTTGAACTCATTTAAACCAATTATGATAAAGCACTGCTCCACAAAACATTTGAGTAACCAGTAATCCACAACTTCATTCACAAGCAACCAGGTCAAAGTCAATCATTTCTTTCCTTCAAATATCATCTTATGGCAAAACAATGTGGTATTGCATATCTAACCAACAAGTTTGATGCCAGTGTTATCCACCAGCCACTGTGCACCATCCTTCATCAATCCCACAAAGCTTGAGTCTAACTTCTTTTTCCACATAAGATGCCTAATGGAAGTTCAAGGGAAAAGAAACTGTGTCAAATATAATAGTTTATCCAAGTAAAATCCATTAAACCACATCCCCTCTTGGCTAAAGAAAAGTTAGCACGTCATACTTCTTGCAACCGTTTTCTTTGTTTTGTATCTGGAGAATGGAGATGCATATATTGAATGGTTGTACTATGAAAACTCACTATAAGAAGTCAGTGGTCCACAAGAAAAAGGATCAAAGCAAAGATGTTCAACCACAAATCTGAGCTCCGGACACGTGTTTGGGGAGGTGGGGTGCAGTACCTAGCCATTTCATTTAAGGGAGAAAAAACAGTCATGAAGAATATTAGGTTTCTGAATGCAGACTTCATTCTTTGCCACTGAATGTGGTAGATGGCAGCCTCTTGTGCTTTGAGCATTTTGTGGCCACTGCTTGCCTTAAATAGACAGCTAAACAACAAAAAAGGGATGCTCATAGCTTGGAGGTCCTCTAGCTTCATGATTAAGGATAATATGGGCCTCAGAAGTATATTCAGACGGATCATGCATATAAGAGGTTAGCTACGTGTTTTATCAAAAAAAATAGTCAGCTAAGTGTACAACTTATTGGTTGAGTGAGGGTTTTCCTAATTAAAGTCAAGGAGCGAAATTTTGTTGGTGACTAAACCCTGAGAAGTGCTTGGCTTCTGCTTGTTCTGTATAAATATATGCTAGAAAATGAAACTGCAGCTATACCATGGACTTATACTTCGAGGATGTGCAGAAATGTATAAAATCTATGGAGATACTCAAATTGCATTGAAAGGAAAGGAAAAACAATAACCATAACTTTAATACAAGCAACAGCTTTTTAAGAAGCAGTTATTTTCTTTAACACGTAGTATGAACAATGGAAAAACAAGTTATGATGTAAAAACAATGAGTAGAGCTCAGATCAATCATATACATACTTAAGCAGTCTAAAAACAATTTCCATTACGTCGGTCTTTAGGGTTCTGAAAAGTACTCGCTTCACTCCCTGGGGAATATGTAAGGATATCATAACCTCCGCTAAATAAAAGAGACCAGTATATAATCACAGTTAGCCAACATAACATAGGTAAGACTTAAGAGAGTGTTCACTGCATTGCAGTGGCACAAAACATAATGTTTACAAGCAAAAGAAGATTAGATTTTACACCTCGACTCGATCAAGTTGACTCATACAAATTAAATAATCAAATAACGTAATTCCCCCCCCCCCAAAGGAAAAGACAGTTAACAGTACAGTTCCCTCTACCTCCCTTAGAATGACCGGGGGAGGGGGCAAGACAGAAACAAGTGCAGAATCAACAATAAGAGCATTTATGAAGATCTCTACACCAAAATAAACCCTTGATAATCTCTTGTCACAGAATTGGGCAAGTCACATAATTGTCCTTCACTCGTTTACTCTTTAATGCTAGACTATTATTGTAGGCATCAGTTATCTTGACTAGCCTAATGAACTTTATTTCACAAGAATGATCATGAATATTAATCATAATTTAACTCCATTTTGCACATAATTACACGTGTATAGTCTCAACTCTCATCCTCACTCTTCTAAATAATAATTCCATTCTTTGTCCCTTTACTATAATCTTAGAACCTGAAGATTTTGCTTGATCCCCAAGAAAAAATATAATTCTTGTAAACCAAAGGAGTACGTCAGATTCCTACATATAGTATCAAAATATCATACATTATATCTAAATTACAAGACGACTTGCATCATCACATAGGAGAATCTAGCTAAAAATATAATCTCATTTCCGTACTCTAACAATTCCATTATAGTTTCCCAATGTTATGAAGATATTGCATAATCCCAACACCAAATCTGCGAACGATAAAGATGTACATCTCTTTTTCGAGGCATGTGGTAGAAGTATCAAAACTACATGGTGGCGAATTACTGAATCACAGTTTCAAGAGTATGGAATTCAGCATAAAACACAAAAAATATCATCACCAAAGATATATTGGGCACGACAGAGCAAATATACATGTTAAGTTCTTGTCTCTTGGAACATCGACCAACAATGCAGGACCTGTCAATAAGTGAAAGAAATTATCACTAACCTGTTAAAATGTGCACTATTACCAATCAAAATATAGTAACAAATACCTACTAAAAGAAAATTAAGGTAGATGAGAAAAAACATTGAATACATAACACAATTTATAGAAAGTTGTGTAAATGCTGAGGAGAAATGAAAAACCGACATCAGAATGCAGAACAGACATTTTGACAGGATGCTCAAAAATTTTTTTTGATATAGAATTAGATTAGAAGTTATATAAGTAAATATGTAGGAGATAATTCCTTAACAGCTGATAATCAATTAATGTTTTTGACATTTCATATCATGCTTACCAAGTCAAACTAAGACTACCCAATTCGGAGGAATCCTCCCAATGAAGAAAAACAAAACATGGTCACTTCTTCATTCTAGAAAAACTTACATGAAAAGGTAACTAGTTTCAATTTTATCCGAAGGGATAAAACGGGCATTGTTTCAGTGCAAGAATTATATAGTAATACTAAAGGGGATAAAAATATCAATGTCAAGACTACTAGAGAGATAAAACATGAATGTAATATGCATCTAAAAACAAGAAGCAATAAAGTGAATAACTTTGTCACATTTCAAATTTAAAAGATAATAATAATCATGACATCCATAATAGGATATTAACTTGCCATAGGTACCCAGTGGATTAGCTGAGGTTCACAAAAGTGCCCAAACACCACTTTATCCCCCATACCGTCAAAATTAAAAGGATAACGCTAACAACTATTTTAAGAGTTCTAGACCAACTAAATATATTCTCATACTAAAAAACATCAAAATATATAACATACACCAGTTCCAAGAAAGAAAATGAGATTATCTTCCCAACTAATTAAAGAGGTCGTTAGTACTAGTTCATGGCAATAGAAAAACCTTCTGAACTAAATCAACTTGACATTTTTATTTCAGAACTGTAAATAATTAATCAAATTTCATTCAAACACTAGAGAAATATTTTCATATCAAATACAAATTTTGATATTCCTCAAAGGATGTAAGTTTTTTCTATTTCAAAAATGAAGAAAATATATAGAACTTTAAATAAATCTTTTTAAAAAAATACTTCTCGGAACAAATAATAAAACAATCATTACAATTTCAGAAGTTGCCACTTGTTTATTAAATACTCATTAGGACGGTAAAGGTATTCCAAAAATCTATCCAAATATAAAATTCTGATGGTTATCTTTATTTTATATACAACAAATCAATCAACTATGACGAATCACAAAACTAGTTTGGATCAACTATATGAATCCTTTGTACTCATTCCTCTCATCCCTTTAGTTTTTCTATTACATAGGGGAAAGGGAAGGTGGAAGGAGAATATGAAGAATTGAACTCATACTTATTGTATGAGAAACTCCCACTGAAATCACTAGATTATAAGCCATGGTCATATTTCATTCGAACAGTAAAATCCCACAAAAGATAATACAACATTTGGTTAGCTGCTGAAGAAAACACACTTGCTCCATTGCTAACACAGCGTGTGATAGGTGGTGTTAAATACTACATGTTCCATAACTAATGCATCATGTGATCAGCAGTGTTAAATAATGCCAGTATTAAGTTATGTGGGATTCTATGTATCGGATATAATGTGGAATAAGAATATGTGTATTTAATGCAGGGATTACCATATTTAAAGACAAAAATGCATCTTTAAAGTAAGTCATTCATGAACAATAATCTCCTCATTATAAAGCATAGATCATCAATCCCCATAAATAATCCCAGCATAATTTGACTTATAAGCCAGATCAAATGTTGTGAAACTAACACTTATTTCCAAAAAAAGGACATACAAGTAGTCAAGTACTTAACCAGAATAAGAAGCCTCCGTATTAGTTGCTCTTGAGTCAAACAAATCTATGAAAAAGCTTAAGGACAACAATAAGTGGTTAACACTTAATCAGAGTAATAGGACTTCAAATATTTTAGAAACAACTAAGGGCAAGGCAGTCCAGCTAGCACCTAAGGGTTCATCCAAACCCCCATCAGTGAAAATTTACATGTGTCAATCAACTGACAGTGAAGCAGAGAATGAAGAGTTTTGATCACCCATCCCCCAATTGAAACCACTCAACAATTTCATCCACTTGAAAATTCGCATAAAAGTTGCTAATTCGACTTTCTAATAGACTTGTTAGTGGAGAGTGCCGCTGACAAAGAGGAGCTCTACCAATGTAGACATTGTGTTACTTCGTTGTATTTTAAAATGAAAATTGTGGCTCTGAAACAATGGGGGAAAAGCAAATTGGGAGTATGAGTGCACTAAAAGAGAATTGATGGTTACCGTTGAGAACCTCTAGGTCAAGGGTATCAACATCAAACCCAGCATCGGTCAAAGACATGGTCAGGAGCATCAATATGAGTACCTGTGTGTGTGGGTAGTTTCATAACAGAGTTATTAGCTAGGGATCCATTCTTCATGCTATTGGGTAGCCACAAGAATTGTTCGAGCCCCTCTTCAGAGCCGTACGATGGCATATCAACGGTTATTCTGTGAGTAATATCAAAAATCCATCCATTTTCGTAGACTTCCCAGCAAACTGGAAAAGGGCCATTGGAGTCGGAGATTGAGAAAATTGGGTTGAGCATTAGTTGCAGCAGCGTGAATAGGAGATGGAAGGAGGAAACAGTCTTTCATCGGAAGTTAATGAAATGTGTGTCAAATGATAGTCATAACAAGAAACTGAGAATAAAAGTGTAGAATAGGATATCATGAGTTCTTATAATAGGGACTCGGAGATGCTCGAATGATAACTATGAAGCAAAAAGATAATGTCTCTTCGACACTTTATAACTAGAGTCGTTAATATGGGCTAGGCCCGTTGGGTCGGCCTGGTCTAACTCAAAATTTAATAGGGCTGGGCTATGATTTTTGCAATCCATTAAAGAAAAGGGCTTTTTAGCCCAGCCTGAATAAGCCTGTTGATTTGTGGGGCTTGAGAAATATCAGTAGGGTCGGCCTGTGGGCCAATAAAAATTAATTAAAAATATAATATAATATTAAAATTTAAAATGAAAGAGAGTCCAAATTCAAAACAATTAGATTAATATTTCTATTTAGATATTTATACTTTTATTTGGAAAAAAAATCAATAAATATTATAAAGATAATTTTATTCGTTGATTTGATTGACAAGTAGTAACATTAACATTATGTAATATTGTTTTGTCGATATTTATGATAATATTTTTAAATAATAATTTATAATTTAATTTATTAAATATAAAAAAATATAATTTTAAAGAAGTGGGCTGGCCCCGTAAGCCTGTAGCCCACATACTTGTAGGTTGGACCGACCATTTTCTAGCCCACACCAAAAATGGGCTAGCCCGGCCTGACTCGTAAAATATCAAAGCCTGTATGGGTTAGCCCTGATGGGGTGGGCTAGCCCATATTGACAGCTCTATTTATAACTTAAAGGAAAAAAAACTTAAATACACAACTATAAGTTTATTATTCTCTAATTTTCCCTTCTTTTTTTAAAAATTACCTAAATCCCTTTTTTTATATTTTAATCATAATTTTGGAGATACATAACCTTCTCTCTCCTCTGACACACGTTTCTCCAATATCATGCCTTTTTTTTCTCCACAAATACACTCAATCAACTGAATATTTTTTGAATTTCAAATTATCAATATCTCAATAAAACACGTTTCTCTGGTTCATCAACATTAATATGCAATTTTGAATTCCAAAATTCAAAAACACTAAACTTTCTGAAATCTGAAACAGCCACTGTTCTCTGGTTCTTCTTCTTCTTCTTACTCCATTATCCTTGTTCTCTAGTTCTTCTTTTTCTTCTTGTTCATAGTTATCTTACATCATATATATGGATTCTGTTACGAGTCGAAGGACATATGATTCTGATGATGAAGATTGGAAAGAAAATAGAAAAAAGTATTTGCATGATCCTTTGAATTTTCGGGAAAAGCCAAACAATGATATTCCGGAATCCTCTAAATCAAAGGTTGCAAAAATATCCCAAAAAAAGAGAAAAGTATCAGCAACCATTATTGCCAGACCGGCATTGCTTTAGGGTATGTCTTTTTTATTCTTCCTTAAATTGTTTTGAAAATTATAGTACGTTTGATACATATCGTTATAGTGTGTTATAGTGTTTAGTCGATTTCATGATACATGAATTAATTGTGTGTCAGATGTTTTTCTATGTATCACGAGTCTTTAAAAATTGTTATCATGCATCAGACAATATGTTTGATACATATAGACTCAGTGTGTTATGGTGTTTAGTCGATTCAATGAAACATGAATTAAATGTGTATCAGATGTTTTTTTATGTAGTATGAATCTTTGAAAAGTGATATTATGTATCAGTAAGGTATTAGTTATTTTATTTAGTATTTATATTCAATATCGTTAAAATTTATATTTTTTTTCAGATTGCAGCCACTCAAGTACATGATAAAAAAGATATCAACACATCCCATAAGGTTTGCTGTCAATTTTAACAACAATTTTCTGAAGGATTTTAATGAATCTACAGGGGAGAATGTGTTCCAATTGTTTAGGGCTACAATATTTGGACCCTTTTAAGATATTACTAAATGTAATTTTCAGGGCCAAATCACTAAGTGTTTGCTGTTGTTAGAGTTGGAAAAAGGCAACTCTAATGTGTTGCATATTAGACATGCAAATGGGTGTATCCTGAAATTTGGTATAGATGAATTTGCAATATTAACTAGACTTAAAGTCAAAGGCAATACCAATGATTTCCAATACCCAGAATCAACTCATTGTATGCTATTCCAAAAGTATTTTCCTGGTGTAGTGAATAGTGTTACCAAGAATCAATTAGTCCAACGGTTTAAGATGGGCAACTGGGAGAACAATCAGGATGCACTCCAAATGTCTATATTGTTCTTTATTCATACATTTATATTGGCTACTCTTGATAATACAGTTATATCTATTGTGGATTTTCTAATGGTTGAAGATGGTAGATATTGAGATTATCCTTGGAGGCAGCTTTTATTCTCAAAACTCATCGGTTCACTTAGATAGGATTTTGATGTTAGCAAAAATTTGTATTGATTATATGGGCTGTCGTATGCACTTAACGTATGGATATACGAATGTGCGTCCCAGTTAAATCCTGAAATTGCTCTCAAAGAACGGAATGTCATCCCAAGAATGTGCAATTGGAGAGTTGTGTCTGATAAGGCAAAGTTTGAAATGCTTATGTCTAGCATTTTCCAAGAGGTAAAATTGAATCATTTTTTACTGTGAGAATAAAATGTTTCAAGTTTGTCTGTTTAATATCATTATTTTATGTGTTGTGATACATTGTGATCTGTCTTAATTATTTGTTGTGTTGTGTTACATTATGTAGTGTCTTAATATTTAAATTATTTTATGTGTTGTGATACATTCAGAATGCATGTTCAAACATTGTCCCAACAGCAGAAGAACTTGAAGCTTTTGACTTAGTTGAAGTTGAACAAGCTCCTCCTTCTTCACCACCCTTAGTACAACTAAATGAGGAAGATGATTTTGATGATTTCTCCACCAAACCTTTCGAACAGTTATTGAGAAGATCTTCTAGAGTGTCTGATACATCTCCTCCACCACCCTCAAAAAGAAGAAAAAAAGTGGTTATACATAAAAAAAAAAGGTTTCAGAACCCAGTCAGCCTGATCAATCAAATGTGTCTTCGATACCGGATGCTGATGTACATGTTTCTATTCCAGACGTGCCTCCGACCCTGGCTGCTGATGTACATGTTTCTATTCCAGACGTGTCTCCGACCCCGGCTGCTGATGTACATGGTTCTATTTCAGACGTGCCTCCGAACACAGCTGCTGATGTACATGGTTCTACAGATTCTCAGAAATTCAACTATGTAATTCCAGATATTGAAGAGTTGAAAGAACATTTGAAAAATTATGTAAGTTACTTATTTTGATATTTTTACTCAAATATAATTTATTTTTATCCTAAATGTATTTATAATTCACAGGTTGACAAGAAATTTGAGAAACTGGTTATATTGATAAAGGAAAACCACTCCCAGTTGATGCAATCTCGACGCAAGAAAAACATCAATGCTGAGACTAATACAAGCACATTTCAGTGTGAGAAACAAACATCTTCATAAATACGGATTGATCTTGCTGATATGGGTGGTGTAGCTGAGGATGGTGTTGGTGTTTCTGAAAACGAGGGTGAACATCAAGTCACTGACGATGCGGGGGATGTAGCTGAGGATGATGTTGGTGTTTCTGTTAGCGAGGGTGAACAGCAATTCAATGCTACTCCAAAGGTATGTTTATGATACATTGTATACGATTTGTCATTAAGTTAATGTCATGTATCATGCACATATACTCACTGTTATGTATCATGCAAGTATAATCACTGTTACGTATCATGTATGTTAAGTTAAAACCTGCCTATATTCAGGATGGTGAAGCACATCAATCGCACCAAGATTTAAATGAACCTACCATGGATCAATATGGTGATAACAATGTTCAACACAACATCCCACACGTTTTGCCCGATAAAATAACAATGGATACATCGGTAGATTTTTCAATTTTGCTTTATGACACAGACTTTCATTACGTATAAATTTACTAAAAAAATCATTACATCATATTATACAGGGTTCTTCCACATCAACAACAATATCACCATCAACTCAAGTAGCAATAGATGCACTTATCAAAGATTTGGGAAAAGATCCTACTAATGTTAGACCATTGTATGCTTACAATTCACAGAATCTAACTAGCAGCCAGTACTTGTTGACTGATAGTCAATTACCCACTGACATTCCAATAACCGATATTGGAATTAGAAGCGATTCAGTCACTCCTGCGCATAGAAACAGAATGCCTTCGAGAAATATTCAATCTCCATATTGTGCTTCTTTTGGGTTAAGCGAGAAGGAAAAAGAGAAATTGAAGGATATTGCTCGTCTCCATTTCCCATTCGAAGAATGTGGCATTACAGATCAAGTTTCGTCGAAACTTATTGATGATTATATGAAGTGGTTGTCAAGGGGGCTCCTCAAAAATCATAACAATAAGTAAATCTTATACATATTTTTTGTAAATGTTTGGGTTAATTTATTTTGATATAACCAATTCATGATACATTGTCTACATTTTGTCATTAAGTCACTGTTATGTATCATGTACATATACTTAATATTTACGTATCATGTATGCTGGAACCCATCAGACGATAAATACAGATCAAAATCATCTTCTTTTGGATTTATGATGATGGACTTTGTTGTTGCTTTTCCAATGAACAAGAATTGGTTTTATGTCATGTCACAGCCAAACAAATGTTGGACTGATGAGGTAAACTTCTTAAACTAATTATCAAATGTTATCAGATAAACTTACATTATTATAACATGATACATGATATACTGATGAAATTCAATGTATCACCTACAAAACTTATATTATACAGTCAGAACCTTTTTTCAACAGATACATCCAATAGAAGTATCATAATATTTAATTAGCAAAATTTATGATCAATATTTAATGTATCAATTATATTATTATATATTGTTTAGAAGTATATAATTTCTTATTATGTTTTCATATTTTTTATAGCACGTCGATGTAATTTTTTACTATCTTCGAAAAAAACCAAAACTCTGCAGCATGGATCAATACAGATACACAACAACCCACTGCTTGCTCATGTCACATGTCAAAAATTATTATGATAGGTATTACATGGATAATGATGATGATAGCCTTAGTACCCAAGAACATGTTGATCGCGCTTCAGTTGTATCTGTATATGAGAGGTCAATAATTAACATCATCAAAGGTTTTAGAATCCCAGTTGCTTTACCATGGCATCTTGTAGATGAGGTCTACATTCCAATTAACTGCGATCAAGAATTTCATTGGGTGCTGGCGGTTGTTGAATTGACAAACAGGGTGATAAGAGTTTTTGACTCATCAATATGCTCAAGGAAAAAAACAGTTCCTCATGAGATAAAAATGTTGTCTAAAATGCTTCCTTCTTACCTACTGGACAGTGGATTCTTTGAAGAAACTGAGCGAACAAAATTTGGTGATTGTCATGCGTACAAGGACAACATTACTGGTTCACTTTTGGAGCCTCAAGTTCCTTTCATGATTGAATTTGCACAAGACATTGCACAACAGAAGAGTCATAGCCTGTAAGTATTCTGATTTGTTTGTTCTTAATCATGTATCATTAAGTTTATAATTTATATTCTGGATTTTTATAGAGACTGTGGGTTATATGTTGCTGCATTTACCGAGTATATGAGTGACCAAATCAATATATCATATGCTGATTTTCGTCCTGAATATCTACGTCAAAGATATGGAGCATTGCTGTGGAGTTATGGCAGCGAGAAGGCTAAGTGTGGATACGTTAGTGAGAATGATGATCCACCAAAATCTAAGGGCGTAGTCACACCACAACCACAAGAAGATCTGGTTCATATAGAGTAGTATCTATGCATAAACAATGTTTAATGTTATCTTTCTTGTTTTGATACATTATGGAACAAATAGTTTGATGATTTTAATGTTATCTTACTAGTTTTGTCAATTTCCCTGAAGATTTTTTATTTATATACATTATGAAACAAGTATTTTTGCTTAGAAAAAGTTAAATATCAGACATGTTATGGCGTCACACAGGTTTAATAAAGTATAGTCAAAGTTTTATTAATCACACATAGTTAGTAATAAATAGTTTCTTTGAAAATTAAATTTACATGATACCTTAGTTATAATAAATATCATAGTTGTGCCAACTTCGATAATTTTGAAAAAGTAAAGCTATTTAATGTATATATCAAATAAATCATCACACATGATACTTAATATAAATTACATGATACGTGATTTATAGTCATTGTAAAGTACACAATAACCTTAACAAGTGTTTTTTTGAATTAAATATATATGATACATTGGCTAAAGCACATGATACATGTGTGTTACGTTACACAAAATACCTTAACATTTGTTTTGAAATTAAAAGTACATGATACATTGGATAAAGCACATGTATCATGTATGTTACGTTATCCAATAATCTCTGTATGCACTATAAAGATATCTCATAGTGTAACATAAGAATTACAAAATTTATATAAAAAGGAAATATTGACACAAATATATTTTTCAACACAAATAACAACAAAGTATTTATAATCAAAAGCACAACTTAAAATTTACTTAACACAAGTTATTAATAGGTTTATTTATCAAAATCAAAACTGTTTAAATTGCAAATGCAATGAATACTGAAAATGAGAAATGTTTACGTTATAAATTATTCAACAAAAATATCAATATCTTAGAAACATTACGACTATTTCATTTCTCTTTTGGGAAGAAAGTACAAGTTCTTCTGTTGTGTCCTTCTTGTCCACATTGTCCACAACAGTTTGTGTTCATCGTACTCTTTTCATCTGCATTCTTTCTTCTTCGTTTTCTTGGTCGTCCAGATAATCTTATGTATCTAGGTGGATACACAGTTTCAGCTACCACATTCTTAGGATCTGACCAATCTGCCTTATCTGGCATTGGTACCATTGGAATTTCATATGTTTTTGCCAATGCATCAGGCTTACAGTAATCAGAGCAATATGGATGCATATCTGTGACATTCTTTTCTTTCAATACAGCGATTGCATGTGCACAAGGTATCTCATCTAGTTGAAATCTACCACAAGAACATACTTTCCGCTCAAGACAAACAATGTATCTTCTTCCAGCTTCATAAACCGAGAAAATAAATTCAGATGATGGAACAGCCAGTGTACATTAAAACAATTCAAATATATAATTTTTCTTCCAAATAAATCATGTTCAAACTGCAGAATGATACAATGAATTAGATACATATAATATAAAATAATATATAATGATACATACCTCCATCTTTGAACTTTTAGTCGCGTTTATAATCAACAACTCCTCAAATTTTCTCCCTAATGTGTCCTTTGTATATGAGGCTACTTCTCTGTTCTTGCAATGCCAAGAACCATAGAATTCTAACTTCTTCCAATAATTCTAATATAGTCAATTGGCATGCTTCAACAAGACAACCATTGATACATTTCGCAATGTTCGAAGTCATCATTCTACCTCTATTTACTGTTGCATGAAATCTTGACCACTTTTCATACCCTGCATCCTCAAGGTACTCCTTAACCCTGTGATCAATTCTATCAACCTTAGCCATCAACTTATCAAAATCTTCCTTTCTATATGCCTTGGCCATAGAGTAGAATAGATCACTTATGGTCTTTCTGCTCCTTTTGATGTTGCCACATACATTCTTCCAAAGATGCCATATGCATGCATAATGAGATACATTTGGGAACACAATCCTCACACTCTTCATAGTACTCTCATTTTTATCTGAAACAACACACATATCTTTTCTCTCGCTAAATGCATTTTTGAATTGTTCGAAAAATCATATCCACGAACAGTCATTTTCGATGTCAACAACACCATATGCCAATGAAATATGCAACCTGATTACAGACACACATTATATCATTTGATACGTAACATGTACAAATACATCACAACTAAAAAAAAATACCTGCGCCATCAAGTGTGCTTGCTGATACAAAGGTCCCTTTGTAAGCTCCACTCAGATGTGCACCATCGACAATAACTATTGGTCTGCAGTAATTGAACCCCCTAATTAATGGTATTAAGGCTACGAAAAGATACATAAATTATCTTCCTCAGTCTTCTGCATTCTTATATAAGCATTTCGATACACGGTATTTAACATGTGTATGTATCGCGGCAACCGTCTATATCCTGCAGATGGTTTTCCCCTAATCATGGTTAGTGCACGTTCTTTAGCACGCCATGCTTGCTGGTAAGATATTTGAACCCCATAGAATTCTCTAATATCATCAATTATATCTTTCGGAGTATAAATTCGCTTATGGTTGACCAATTTTAGAGCAGTAACTCCACTTACAAATCCGACTGTTGCTTGGACTTTGGCTAATACCCTCTCCCTTATCAGACACGTGTGTTCACTATTGAAACTTCTAACAATAAAAATATCAGATTTTTTCTTGCAGGAAGCCTTTCATAGTCTAACCACATTCGTCCAAAAAGCATACCAAAACATAGCTGTGTATATTTTTTCATCATATTAATACATATAGAAATTACATCATATAATATATACAACAATAATGTTTAAAGTAATCAAACAATGAATTACACGAATGTATCAACTGATTTTGAAGAAAATTAATTTTACACGGATCATAATTTTTTATTATGATTGTTGAAATTAATAAAGTCCTTAATATATCAGCAGTAGTATATTAAAGTATCAATAGAGTTAATTCAATGTATCAGTAATCTTAACGAAATAGTGAATCATAGATTAAAATAGATTTAACTCAAAATATCAACGAACTAATGCTACATGAATGTTTCTATAGAAATCAGTAAAGTTTCATGTAATAAATGTATCAGCATGTATAGATCCATAAATTCCAAACACTATCATACCTTTGTTGATCAGATCTCTTTACTTTGCAATTGAAGTTGTTCTTTATCTTATATTTCGTCATCACATCTACAAGTGTTGCTTTATCCTTATATATCTGACATGTCTTCACCTCTACACATTCTGAATCGATTATAACATTTGTAACTCCAAACTCTGGATTTTCATACGAATCACATATACTGGATTCAACCATTGCATTGCCAGAGCTTCTGTATCCTGTGTTGTGCCTTCTACACATGTAATTTCTCCACAAGTTCCATCAAAGTTATGTACAGTACCTCCAATCTTTTCAATTGTGTCAATACATAATGGATACATTACAAATCCTGGTTCATTTTTTTCACTTCTAAATATAGTTTAACACCCATATCGTTCTTAACCTTCATTGGACAGGAGTTACCTTCTACAATGTAATGAATTTCAATATTTTTCCTTGATACATCGATATCCAACTCGGCTGCAATTGCTGCTTTGAGATTCAAAAATAAAATTGAATCTCCAACAACGATTCCATCGCTTTTGTAAATTTCATACTGCAATTCGCTCACCCAAATTCCTGAATGCCTACGAAAAATTGATGTATTCATCATGTATCAGCCAAAATAATAGAAATCTAATTCGTATTTTTCGTCTTTTCAATGGATGTTCATAAAATTTTCTTCAAGCTAGATGATATAATCTTGAATTTTGAAATTCAAAACGTGTGATTCAATTACCTGCTGAATTATGGAGTCCTTATGATCAGTTATCGTAACTTAAGCTAATTTAAATAACCAAATTAAATGTTCCGTTTTCTCTCCCTTTTTTATCTCAACAGTTATTTAATTACTGTGTATCACTTACTATGTATCAACTGATAGTAATGTATCACGCGATGACATTTTTTAGGGATTTTATGTAAATAGTTAATTAGTCGGGACAGGTTGTAATTATTATGTTACACTATGGGATTCCTTAAATTTTTACTAACTTAAATGGTAGAAATAATATTTGAATTTATAAGAGAATAAAGTTGGTAGAGCTAAATAAACAAAGTTGCTTTGGCATTTTCACGATGAACGTAAAATTGTTAATCAAGTCAAATAGTATACTTAAAATTTATATAAAGTTGTAAATACACACCTTATAGTTTAACTCCTTTTAAGTATATTTATAAGTGATTTGAATATTTGAAGATTATAAATGAGATTAAAGTAAAACATATAAAGAGTAAAGAATATGGATCGAAGTTGTAATTAGAGGTGAACTTCACATTAATGAAAGCGAGTCAATTCCCTAAATGTTCACCCATGTTAAGAGAATTGCCTTGAAATATCACTTATGTTTCATTTAAGACCAAAATATCACTCAACTATCACTATTTTCCTCCAAATATACTTGACACTTCAAAATCATCACTCTCTCCTAGTTGGCATGACATGTCATCAATTTTTTTTAATAATAGACTAATTTAATTCATTGAACCCATTTAACTAAAATAATGATCATATTATTTTTTAATTTTTTTTATTAGTTTATTAAGAATAAATTTTCATACTTAAAATCTTTTATCATAATTAAACTTTTTAGTTTATTATGTTATAAAGAATACATTTTTAAAATGTACTATAATTTTATCAATTTTGAATACTTATAAACACTTACATTCAACAAAATATTGATGTACAAATCACTCATGAACGCTAATTTACATCAATTAATCATAAGTTGTATAATAAATCAATAATATTAAAGGTCGATTAATTATTAAAATAATAATTATTTGGGTGCTTTGAAATCCATATATACTTACAATATCGTTTTTAAAAAGAAATAGTAAGTGAAATAATATTGTATTTTTTATCCATTAGAAATACGAAATACCTCAAAAGTCTCCTTAAATTTTAGTTGATATGTCCAGTTATTTAATTATCATTTTGAAAAATAATAGACCTATTCGATTCATCAAATTTATGTCACTACAAAATAAATATATAAATTACATGAGAATTTATGTAGATTATAAGAAAAAAAAATTAAGAAGTCTAGTAATTTTATATATTGTCACCAAACAAAATTCAATGAAAAATCTTTGTGCGCACTTATTACCTGATAATTTTAAAATTCCTAACTAAACTATTTGAAAATTTTAAGCAATTTGTTTTATAAAAGTATTTAGATAAATCTGTAAGGTTGACAAAAAAATTGGTAAGAAAGAGAAATTATTATTTATCTTTTTTTAATTTTATATTTTATTTTTATTCTTTTATATTTTATATTATATTATATTATATTATAACTTTTCATACAATTAAACATCAATAAATAAACTAATAATTAATTGAATTTTCTGATATAATTCAATAATATACATATTATATGAGATTCATATACTGATAAATAAAGATTAAATTTTATTTTCTATAAATATTATTCACTTAATATTTTCTTTTTAAAAATGATATTGTAAGTATATATGAATTTCAAAGCATCCAAATAATTATTTTTTTAAAAATTAATCGACCTTTAATATTATTGATTCATTATATAATTTATGATTAATTAAAGTAAATAAGTGTTCATGAGTGATTTGTAAATCAATATTTTTTTGAATGTATGTGTTTATAAGTATTCAAAATTGATGAGATTATAGTACGTTTTAAAAACGTATTCTGCATAACATAAAAAATAAAAAATTTAATTATGATAAAAGATTAATAAAAAAAAATGATATGATCATTATTTTAGTGAAATGAGGTTAATGAATTAATTTAGTCTATTATTAAAAAAAAGATTTTAATGACATATCATGCCAAGTAGGAGAGAGTGATGTTTTTGAAGTGTAAAGTATATTTGAAGGAAAATAGTGATAGTTGTGTGATATTTTGGTCCTGAATGAAACATAAATGATATTTCAAGGCAATTCCCTCAACTTGGGTGACCATTTAGGGAATTGACTCTAATGAAAGTGGTACACTATCCGTACACATACACCCAATAGACAAGTATTATATAAATTAATGTGCACATTGAAACACATAATTTAAGTTGATGCATTGCTCCAATACTAATTAATTGTATATATTATATAACTCTATAATATAATAGAAATACATAACTATTAATCAAGGTTCAATGAAGACAAAAAATACGAAATAATTTTTATAACTTTATTCTCTACTTTCTATTGTTATAATGATCGTTTATTTGTAATTTCCAGAACTTTTTTTTTAAAATATAAGAATTGATGACTTAATTTATTTGGTGCATAATAGCCTAAAAATATTAAAACTTAAATTGACAAGAAAAATTACGAAATAGACATCTATATTCAAAGAATTTATAACAAATAATAATGTTTCTTCTCATTCACAATTGTAACAGACAATTGATGTGGCCATTGATTAGTATTGAGAATAAGTAGTTAGTTAAGATTCTGTTAGTAGTTAGTTCAGATTCTGTTAAATAACTAACTCTGACAGTGTATTAGTTTGTTAGAGAAAATGCACAATGTGTGATCCTTGTGTGATCTATATAAGGAACACATTCTCCTCTATTGTAATGCATCAGAAATAAAAAAATTATTTTCTCTTCTCTTATTCATCTATTCATCAGTTCATAATTGTTTCCATGGAAGAGTAGCTTCCATGGTTTCTTCTACAAAAGCTTAAATCTAATATGGTATCAGAGCAGCGACACTAGAATTATCCTTCTAGCTGCTTACAAGTTCTGTAATCAGTTTCTAACAATGGCAGAGTTAACAGTCGCGACTCTAGAACATAATCATCATTTGTATCTACATGCATCAGACATGCCAGGAACTGCTTTGATTGCAGTAAAACTCACTGGTCCAGCATACTATAGCTTATGGAGTAGATCACTTCATCTTGCATTGCTGGTGAAAAATAAGCTTGGATTCGTTGGATCTTGCTTGAAAAGCTCCTACAAAGGAGATTTAGTTGCTCAATGGGAAAGGTGTAATGTTGTGGTGCTCTCATGGATTAGCAGCACTGTGGCTCAGGAATTGATCACTACGATCATATATGTTTCAAATGCTAAAAGAGTGTGGGATGATTTTAAAGGGAGATTTGATAAGTCAAATCTTACTTGAGTCTATCAACTCTGGGCATAGGTATCCTCTCTTAAGTAAGGAACAGACTCTATCACAATTTATTATTCGAAATTAAGAGATTTATGGGATGAATTAGATGTGTTGGTACCTGCTCCTTTATGTAGTTGTGATGAGGCTATGCCCTACATTGATCATCTTAGTCAGCAAAGACTATTAATGTTTCTTATGGGCCTGAATGAGTCATATAGCCATGTGAGGAGTGATATATTGCTTAAGTCTGCTATGGCTACTGTTAATCAGGCATATGCCACAGTCATACAAGAGGAAAGCCAGAGATTACTTGGTGTTGTAGACATTAACAAAGAACCTCTTACTATGCTAGTTAATAGAAGGCAAGGTTTCAAGGGGAAGCAACCTTTACTAGACACTGCTTGTGAGCACTGTGGTTATTAGAACCATCTCACTAAGGATTGCTATAGGATTGTAGGCTATCCTGCAGATTTCAAAAGTAAGAGGAAATTGGGACAAGGTGTTACTGCAGGAGTTGGAAATAGAGTTGTTGGAAATGGTTCTAGATCCTATAACTCTGCTTTACCTGCTACTGATGTCAAACCCTATGCAAATTCTGCTCTCAATGAAGGACAAGGACATGGTTTCAATCTCACTGAGGAGGAGTATAATCACATACAGAATCTCAAGTACAACAATAATTTCACAAACACTGGAAATGATGGTGAATGCAAGGCAAATCTAGCAGGTAATGTGTCCTTGACATGTGACTATCATGAATATAGCTGGATAATTGATTCAGGTGCAACTCATCACATTGCATCCTCTAAAGACTTGTTAGCTAAGATAAGTAGTGTAGCTGATCATAGATCAAACACTGTGCAGTTACCAACAGGAAAAAAGGCACACATTACTAACACAGGAAATTCAATAATCCTTGGGAGATATACAGTGAAAAATGTGTTACATGTGCCTGACTTCAGGTTTAACCTGTCAGTTGCTCAAATGACCAAAGATCTGTTATGCAGTGTTAGTTTTTTCCCTAACTTCTGTGTGATGCAGGCTCTCTCAAATGGGAAGGTGATTGGGATTGGTAGAGAACATGAAGGTCTTTACTTGTTAAAGGATACAGTTCAAGCAGTAGCCAATGCTGCAGTAAAAGATGATAGACTAGCTTCTTTGTGGCATATGCGACTTGGCCATCCTTCCCTTCCTGCTATGCAGCATATATCTTCTCTTAAAGAACTTGTGCTTGACCAATAGTGCTGTCACATTTGTCCTCAAGCCAAGCAATGTAGATCTGTCTTTCTTCCTAGTTTACATAAGTCTAGTACTATTTTTCAGCTTTAACATGTCGATGTATGGGGTCCCTATAGAACTCCTACCTATGATAGAAAGCAATATTTTGTTACTATAGTAGATGACTACAACAGGTTTACTTGGGCCTGTCTTATTCATTCTAAGGTTGAAGTTCAGTCTGTACTAAAAGATTTCTTGTTAATGATAAACACACAGTTTGGTTTGAAAGTAAAGGTGTTAAGAACTGATAATGGTACTGCATTTGTGAATTCCAAATGCAAAGAATTGTTCCATTCTCTTGGAATTGTGCATCAAACATCATGTGCTTA
Source organism: Solanum sitiens (assembly GCA_016801875.1). Lineage (NCBI taxonomy): Eukaryota > Viridiplantae > Streptophyta > Magnoliopsida > Solanales > Solanaceae > Solanum > Solanum sitiens. The sequence continues at coordinate 1,453,675 of JABWTJ010000298.1, forward strand.
CACACCCCAACAGAATGGTGTGGTTGAAAGAAAGCATAGACACATACTAAATACTGCCAGGGCCTTAAGATTTCAGGCTGCTATTCCTATTACATACTGGGACATTGTGTAAAGGCAACAGTTTATTTGATAAACAGAATTCCAACAGCAGTACTACAAGGTAAATCTCCACATGAACTAATCTATGGTTCTATTCCTGGCCTAGCTCACTTAAGAGTGTTCGGATGTCTTTGTTTTACATCAGTTTTGCCCAGAATTGACAAGTTTGCTCCAAGGGCAAAGAAAAGAGTCTTTATGGGATATGCAGAGACACAAAAGGGGTATAGAATATTGGATCTGGAGTCTCATTCTTTTCATGTTAGCAGGGATGTGAGATTCGTAGAGAACCAGTTTCCTTTTCAGTCTGATTCCAAAACTCAGCTTCCTGAAATGTTTAGTTCTCCTTGGTTACCACAATCTGAGTGTTTTCTGGATCCTGTCACTGCTAAGCATCCTACAACACCAGTTGTGACCTTGCCAGATGTTGAAGAAGTAAATAACATAATTGATCATGTTGCTCCTATAGATACAGTGTCCACTGATGGTAATGCTCATGAAGAGGTGTCCTCTGATGGACATGATCATGAAGGAGTTCCAATGACACCAGTTGAAGATCTTGTTGTTGTAGCAACTGAACATGCTAGGCCTAATAGATCTCTTAAACCTCCTATTTGGCATAAGGATTATGTTATGCCCAATCCTTCAAAACAAGCTCACACTGCATGCCTTTATCCTACCTCTGACTATATAACATATTCAAAGATCAGTTCTCCCTATAAAACCTTCCTCGCTGCTCTTTCAGATGTGTCTGAACCTGCTAATTTCAATGAGGCCTCTACATGCAAGGAATGGATTGCTGCAATGCAAGAAGAGATCAGTGCATTAGAGCAAAATAATACATGGTTTGTAGGGGATCTCCCACTTAGGAAAAAGGCTATTGGTTCAAAATGGGTGTACAAAGTTAACCTTCAGGCTAATGGTCAAGTTGAAAGGTACAAAGCACGACTAGTTGCCAAGGGTTTCAGCCAACAGGAGGGTCTTGACTATCATGAGACTTTCTCCCCTGTAGCTAAGATGGTCACAGTTAGGACTGTCATTAGTGTTGTTGCTTCACACTACTGGCCTCCTTACCAAATGGATGTCCATAATGCCTTTTTGCAAGGTGATCTACTTGAGGATGTCTATATGACCATGCCACAAGGTTTTCAGAGGCAAGGGGAGTACAAGGTATGTAAGTTGTGAAACAGGCCTCAAGACAATGGAATCTAAAGCTCACTGAGGTTCTCCTAGATGTTGGTTACTCACAGAGTCCATATGATCACTCTCTTTTCACAAAGAGAGATGGACAAGATATAGCAGTAATTCTCATATATATGGATGATTTACTCATCATAGGTAACAGCAATAAGATGATACGTGAGTTAAAGGACTCACTTCACAATAGGTTCAAAATGAAAGACCTTGGTAATCTCAAATATTTTCTAGGCATTGAAATCATCAGATCCAAAGGAGGCATACTTCTCAATCAGAGGAAGTATGCTTTTGAACTTATATCAGACACTGGTTTGAGTGGTGCCAAGCTAATGAGCATACCATTGGAGGCTAATGTCAAGCTTACAACAGTAGAATATGATGAGTTAACTGGGACTACTAATGATCATGTATACAAGGATGTTACAGCTTATCAAAGAATAGTTGGTAGATTGTTATATCTTACCATTACCAGGCCAGATATTAGTTTTGCAGTCCAAGTTTTATCACAATTTATGCAAAGTCCTAAACTATCTCATTGGGAAGCAGTTATGAGGTTGGTCAGTTACATCAACAATTGTCCTGGTCAAGGAATACTGTTAAGTAGTAAAAAGAGTTTAGAACTTGAAGCATTCTGTGACTCAGATTGGGCAGCATGTCCAAACACAAGACGGTCTGTGACAGGTTACATGGTTAAACTAGGGGATTCGTTGATTTCCTGGAAGTCAAAAAAGAAGCACACAGTAAGTAGAAGTTCTGCAGAGGCTGAGTACAGGAGTATGGCTGGTGCAGTAGCAGAAATTACTTGGCTAGTTGGGGTGTTAAAAGAATTGAATGTGCAGGTTACCACTCCTATAAGGCTGCATTGGGATAGTAAAGCAGCACTACAAATTGCAGCTAATCCCATTTTTAATGAGAGAACTAAACACATTGAAATAGACTGCCTTTTTGTGAGTGAAAGGATCAAGAGTGGACTTATAAAACCTACTTATGTCAATACAAAGCAACAGCCAGCAGATATATTGACAAAGGGCCTAGGAGCAGCCTCTCATCACATGCTGCTTTCCAAGCTTGGAGTCTTCAGCATATACTCAGACTAAAGCTTGAGGGGGAATATTGAGAATAAGTAGTTAGTTAAGATTCTGTTAGTAGTTAGTTCAGATTCTGTTAAATAACTAACTCTGCCAGCTGTATTAGTTTGTTAGAGAAAATGCACAATGTGTGATCTATATAAGGAACACATTCTCCTCTATTGTAATGCATCAGAAATAAAAAAAATCTTCTTCTCTTCCCTTATTCATCTATTCATCAGTTCATAACTGCTTCCATGGAAGAGTAGCTTCCATGGTTTCTTCTACAAAAGCTTAAATCTAATAATTAGCCTTAATAACCTTCATTACGAGAATATATTGATGGTTTCCCAATATTATAATTGACAAGTAATAACGGACTACCAAATATACTGACTATTAAATATCCTTAATAGTTTGTCAATAAAATTGAATATCTTTTGCTATCTTCGGAGTCAAAAGAATTAAAAAAAATTGTTAATAATTTGAAAAGGGAAACAAAATTCATTTTAGAACACAAGATAATTTTTTAACAGTCGAACTAACATGTTGAAATTAGGTTGACAGCCACAAGGTGCGAAATTTCATGCGCCTCTGCGCCTTGCAAGGCTTTGACAGTCTTACATGGTGGTTGCGCCTTGGAAGGCGCATGGAATCTCACGCCTTGTGGTTGTGAACCTAATTTCAACGACGTTACTTCAACCATCAAAAGTTGCCCTTTTAGTTCTAAAATGAATTTTATTGAGAATTGTTGGCAAACTTTTTTACCCTTTTTAACTCCCGATTCAGTATCTTCATATTTGAACGTTAGGCAGCATACAATCAAATGTTCCATTACATCATCTATATTTTACTTGGAAAAGCTGAAAAACAAATTCTTTTCTGATATATATTGCACTGGATTTTCTTCTTTCCATATTTAATTTTTGTTCGATTTTTTATTTCCAATTTTTATAGTAGAAGAGCTTGTTAAATTCTAAAGGATACACACGCCTATACCAGATGAAATATCCTTAGGACATTGTCTTTGACATGCCTCAAGCTTTCATGAATTTCCTATAGTGTTCGTGTTCGTGTTATTTTCCGTAAGATTTCAAACTCTATGGTCACATCAAATTTCCCTAGACCAAATGTGGCATCTAGTAACTGATAAAACAAATAACCAAAGACAAATTTGACTTGAGGAAAAATCCAATGCTCAACCCCCGTGAAGCAAAAAAAAAAACTGTCAAATTGACAACTCAATGTAGTACACTTTGTAATTTCACATCCAAGTTATTTTTCTATCCTACATTATCCTACTTGTAGACAAAACACAACAATACCAAAATTGGCTTCATAGAGAGCATTCAGACAGAAAATCTGATAGTGCCTATATCTTTAGGTAAACAAACTCCTCAACAGCAGGAATTTCACCAATCCTCTTCAATATCTCATTGCTTGGTTGGTCATCCACCCCAATAGCCATAACAGCATGCTTCCTTGGAGCAACCCTTCCAACGCTCATGAAGCTTACGTTCACATTCCCCTCAGACAAGATGCTACCCACCTTTCCAATCATTCCGGGTTGATCAACCTGTCTGCACAGAATGATGCTGCCCTCCAAGCTCACATCCACTTCAAAAGATCCGACTTTTGTCAAATGAGGAACTCCATCTTTAACTCTGCCCTCAACCCTAATCTCTCCAGAGTCGGAAAGAGCACTGGCAAACTTGGACTCCACACTGGAAATCTGAACCTGAATGAATTCAAGTGGACTTTCTGGAGAACCATTTAGAAGAGATCTTTGTTCAGCTATTCTCAGTCCCCTCTGTTTAGCTGTGAAATCTGCATTTACCAAGTTCACAAAAGAACTGGAAATAGGCTCAATCAGTCCCTTAGTTATCATCGCCCGAAGCAATCTTGTGTGAAGATCATCAGGTCCTCTAGCTGAACCATAAGTTACTTTCACGGATTTCACACCACTTCCACCTGCCACTAGTTGGACAGCAAGTCTACCAAGTTTTTCAGCCAGTGCAACAAAAGGCTTCAGCTCAGAGAGAACCTGCATTATGGAGAGGTAGAAATGATATTTTCTTCAAGCACAACTCCAAAAAAATCTTCCAAGCCCCCTTACTCAAAAAACAAATAAAAAGAACAATGCATTTATCTCCACTTTGGGAGGAGACACACTTCTACAATTACAGATAATTTGGTTAACTTAAAACAGGCAACAATTAACTAGTTGGGCAGGCTAATATAGTATATGGCACTGTATTGAGCCTTCCTTATTTGAACAAACATAAAAAAGGGTGATTATAGCCAGCAAATATTCAGCGGGTTTACCTCAGCAGGCACCATTGGAGCATTGACAGCAGTAGCTGCAAGCTCTCCATTCAAAGCTCCAACAACAGCTTCTGCTATCTCAATGGCCACCCCTTCCTGAACAAGAAGTTCAGACAGTACTAAGACATATATCAACTGGTACAAAAAGTGTGAAACAAAAGCGGACATCAAGCACAGACCTGAGCTTCCATGGTACTAGCACCAAGATGAGGAGTTGCAGTTACATTCTCATGCTGAACCAACTTACTATCCTTTGGTGGCTCCACAGTGAAAACATCAAGTGCCGCCTGCAAATCTATTTTCACATCAATACAGATAAGTTATGGAAGAAAGCTTATTTTATATTTTAATCCAGGATGGAAAAGAAAGTAAATATTGATTTCAGTCTCCCAACTGTCGGACAGACACGAATATCAGCAAATATACACAGAAAGTAGTTCGAAAAAGAAGTGCATCATGTATATCCAGGACCTGTGCCACAATTCCTGCATCAAGTGCCCTGACTAAAGCATCTTCATCAATCACTCCCCCACGAGCAACGTTTACAATTCGTACTCCCTTTTTCATCTTTGCAAAAGTTTCATCATTTAGGACCTTGTTAGTTGCAGGAGTAAGGGGCATGTGAAGTGAGATAAAATCTGCAGAAGCAATGGCTTTATCAAAGCTAACGAGTTCCACCCCAATGGCACGTGCACGATCAGCAGGGGCATAGGGATCATGAGCAATAACATGCATGCCAAGCCCCTTAGCTCGCCTTGCAACTTCTGATCCAACCTTTCCAAAACCCATCACAGCAAGTGTTTTGCCAACTAATGAGACACCAACATATTTGTTTCTCAGCCATTTCCCTGGAAATCAAATCATGGTAAAGTTTCAAAGGTAATGAACTTCAAATGAAAAAGCAACTAGGATAATTGAGGAACTATTAGCAACCTTAAAATGTTATAATTGCAATCAATTTTATCAACCTAGATCAATAAACATATGAACAGGGTAGCAAGATAAAGACAGAATTGGTGGCATGGTCTTCGCCTAGGCAGCTGCCCAGCAAGCCTAAGTTGAGGGTTTGTTCTCCTTTGTAATCCAAATATGATGTACATCAAGAAAGGAAAAAGGATAGTGTCAGAAAAAAATCAGCCATAGATGTTATACAACAACAATCAGACTGAAAAGAGGTTGCTGCTGATATCTTAGACCCTCCTGTTTCTTTAAGATACATTATTAGTAGCAATGTGATGATGTCCACATAAATCTTCATCGTTTAGCACACTTCCTAACCATTTCAGTCTCCCAATAAAAAAGTGAATGAGATTAAGAAGGCAGTATTAATACAAAGTAACTGCAACAGGTAATACACAGTGTTCTCAAAGATGAAAAGCCTAGAACAATGTAAATTAAAAGACAAGTAAAGACAGATGAAATAAAATTTTGCAAAAATAAAAATAAAAAATATACAAAAATTCACAAGAACAGCTACAAGCAAAAAAAAAGTATTATATGATAAGAACCAAATAACTACAAATATTTGAACACAAAATTATTTAATAAGTGCAAAATCATTCTGAATTTATTATTCACATCAAAGATGTAGCTGAAAATCTAATAAAGGTTTAATGACTAGTTTTCTCATCTGAAACCTCCTATTTCTTATTTCTAACAATAACAAAAGCTATTCAAATCATTTCCTTCATTTGATATATCACTTCACCGGCAATAATTACACTATTTTTGCCAGCTATTTACTGTTGCCATTTTTAAGATGAGAGTTCATGCACGGTGAAATGCTCTAGCATTTTAGTGCCTACAAATGAAGCGCAACCTAAGCGAGGTTAAGTTGCAAGCCTGTACTAGTTCCATTAACACTAGTACTATCACAAACAGATCAGCGGATATCCTCATTAATATAGGAACCAAATCGTTTGGATCAATTTAACATAGATCCGATCTACTCTACAAGACCATAGCTGCATAGCAATGTTTTTCTAATCAGAATCTCGTATATACAATTTCATATTCAAAATACATGAATTTTGTACTCATAAAACAAATTATATTCAGGAAAAATCAACATACACCGTCATTTATATAGATATAAAACCAAATTAGGCTAACCAGCTTTCACGGAAGCATCAGCCTGAGCAACATTTCGAGCCATAGCTGTGAGTAACGAGATTCCATGCTCAGCAGCAGCAACAGTATTAGCAGTCGGGGCATTTACAACAAGACATCCATGCTCAGTCGCGGCTGCAAGATCGACATTATCAATACCAACACCAGCACGTCCAACAACTTTGAGCCGTCCACCAGATGACTCAAAGACCTCTCTGCTCACCTTCGTACCACTCCTCACAATCAACGCATCACACAATGAGATCTTATTACAGAGCTCCTCAGGAGTCAGGTTATAAGAACAATCAACATCAGCAAATTCCTTAAGGAGATTGACCCCTGCCTCACCGAGTTTTTCAGCTACGAGAACCGTCGGTTTATCTCCCACAGAGTAAATAACGAAACGCGGATACTGACGGTGGCCGGAGAGAGGAGAAACGGCTAAAGCGGAGGTAGATGAGAGATGAGTTTTCCATGAGAGAGAGGTATGTGAGGGTTTGATGGAGAGATTGATAGCAGAAGAAGCAGATGCGGCCATTGTTAACAAATCAATAGAAGAGTGGTGAATCGAAGAGGTGAAGAAATGAGGAAGAAAAAATGAATTTTATATGTATTTATTTATATATATGTTCGTCGATCGAGGAGCGATTATAGAGAAGTTAAAGGTGGTGGTAGGTGCTTTTATTAATTTGGACACACATGACAAACAATTTCCCTATATTTCTTTTCAACCAAAAGTTTTACCAATTTCCAAAACATAGATTTATTTTTCTACTAGAGGATGGTAAGTTAGATAAACAAAAATAATTATAATTCAATTAATTTAAATAATATTTATTAAATAGAATTCATTTGATTTGAATATGAATTGTAATAGTTCTAGAATTTTGAGTTTAGGCAAATTGGTTGATGAGTGTTCGATGTATCATAAAATAAAAAGTTCAAATTTTAGTATGTTTTATCCTTAAAATTAATTACTTATTTCCTAAATTAGTTTCCAAGACTTAATGCTTGTTAGAAAAAAAATATGAAATATAATTGACGAAGAAGATGGCTTTGAGGCGTGTGAAATCACTTTCTTTAAAGAGATATTGTTCGTATTCATCTTGGAAAACTACAAACAAATCCCTCTAGGATAGAACAAAATGCTTTATTTATACATGCAGATTTTTCTTAGACAACTTATAGAGAGTCTTTATATTTATAGAACTTAAAAGATACTATTCATAAGAGTCATGTTCTTTCATGAACAATCTGTTTAATTTAAGACTTTCATATATTACAAAATATCCAACAATACTAACAAACAATTATTAGGGTAAATATAGTAAAATAGTCATTTCAATTATTATTTTCTTAATAGATACGTTAAATTCAAATGTGATAAGTAAAAAATAAACGAAAAAGTACTAAAAAGAATTGAAAGGTTCATTAGTAAAAGATACTCTTCAATAATCATGTCAATCATTATTTTTTTAATAAATATATCAAGTACGAATATAATAAGTACAAAGTAAATGAAAAAGTATTAAAAATAATTAAAAGGTAAATTTAAAAAAATATTTTTTTTGTTTATGATTTTTTAAAAAGTGTGTAGATAAAAATATGAACAAACAATAGGAAGGAATAAAGTATTAAAAAGAATAAAAGGTAAATTAGAAAAATATCTTTTTATTTATGATTTTTTAAAAAGTGTGTAAATGAAAATATGAACAAACAATATGAAGGAATAGATTTTCATTAATAATTGTGCATATATAATTTTGTGGATCTCTTAATATTATGCATATGGATTTTATTTTTATTTTTTTAATTACAACAACCAAGCATGAAATGACAAAGCATACATGTTATGATTTTTTAAAAAGTGTGTAAATAAAAATATGAACAAACAATATGAAGGAATAGATTTTCATTAATAATTGTGCATATATAATTTTGTGGATCTCTTAATATTATGCATATGGATTTTATTTTTATTTTTTTTAAATTACAACAACCAATCATGAAATGACAAAGCATACATGTTGATCCCCCAAGGTTAAACCCACTCTTCTATAATAGTAGAATATTACGTTTGTCTTAAAATAAATTTTAAAAAGTTTTAATTAATTTAATTTGGAACTATATAAAGTAGTATTTGGGTGTAAAATGTGAATAATACTAACAAAAGATTTTGTAATAAATTATGACTTTTTTTTTACGACAAAGGTTATAAAATGTTGAAATGTTTCAAGAATATCATTCCTTCACCTATTGAATCGAAAGTTCCTTAATGTTTTTATTAAATTTAAAATTGTTCTTTGATAAAAATATGACTTGAAATTTGATTAAACGGGTAATTATTTTTTTTTAGAGAGTAATAATGACCCTAAATACTTTGTCCAACAAATCTATCTATACTTGCTATACTAAAAGAATGAAGGTCCTTCAAAATATTGAGTATACTTTTTGTTTTTCATTAAAGATATTACCATAGATAAAATTATCATTTTCTTTTTTCAAAAAGAATCATTATTTAATTATTTTTATAATCTTGAAAATATTATGAATTCTAAAATTTATGGTAAGAGAAAAACATGGAGAATTATTGTTGATCGTTTTTTTGGCATATTACTAAATGTGTTTTTTAACTTGGTCTCATTTTAGATTATATCTTCAAATTTATAGTGTGCACAAGTAAATGTTTAAATTTGTATAAGGTTGAACAAGTAGACACGTGAGTTCGACGTGGCATAACACATGTAGGACACCACGTAAAATGCAAATGATCATGTAGGATGTCGTGTATGTCTATTTGTTCAATTTTATACAAATTTAAGTGTCTACTTATACACCTTAAAAATTAAATGCGAGTTGAATTCAAATTAAAGAACATATTTATGTATTATGCCTTTTTGTAAGTATGTGAAAAAAGAGCCATAAAATATATGATAAAAGAAAAAGAGGTTGGAGTGATATAGTTAATTGTTGTTGGTTGATCTCTATAACAAAATTCATGTCCTGGAATAATTGTTGATTGATCTATTTAATTAACTATATGTGATTAATTATTGATTAATCTCTATGACTAAATTCATAAGACTTCACGTCAAAAACTACAAACAAAAAATAAACTTCAAATTCGAACTCAAATAGCTAATAAATAAATTCATGAGACTTCAATTTAGCCACAAAAACTACAAACAAAAAATAGACTTCAAATTCGAACTAAAATGGCTAATAAAACATTCTCTAACGGCTGAAACTCTATTTTATTTATTGCTCAATCTATTAGCTAATATGTGTTTGTCTTACTTTTTGAATCCGTTTGAAAAGAATATTTCTTAATATTTATAAAAAATTCTTTAACTCAAATTTTCTACTTGACATGTTTAAAATCACAAAATTAAAGCATGTTGATATATTTTAGTTTTTTTTTTACCAAAATAATTCATTATTAAAATCAATTCAATAGACTAATACGTTTTTTTTTTTTGAAATTTTACAAAACTAGTATAAACATATTTCTTAGGAAAGGTTATATTTTATTCAAAAAAATTCAATAGAATAAAGACAAAAATTTGATAGATTAAATAGACGTAAAATATTTTATAATTCGTTATTTTGAGGTACGTTTTACAGCTAAAATTTTACTCACATTAATGTTTCTCTATAAAGACAAATTAAAATCCCAATCTTATAAATGTCTCATTCAACTTTACTCAACTTTTAATTATTAATAAAAAGTAGACACATATGTCCTACGTAACATAGTATACATAGGACATAAAAATGTTATGTCAGACGTTATTTGGGATGAAGTTGTCTATTTATTCAATTTTATACAAGTTTAAGTGTCTAACTGTGACCAACATGGGTTGTCGTGCACTGGTGGGAGTGTTTCACCCTTAACCCGAGGTCTCGGATTCGAGCCCTAGGTATGGAGAAAATCTTGCTGGGAGCGCCACCCCCGAATGGGTCCTGCAGAGCGTAATCCAGATTTAGTCGGAATTCCAATGTGGGCATTGGACATCGGGTGGAAAATAAAAAAAAATGTATGTTGTGCACATCCAAAGTTAAAGGTCATAGTTATCAATTGAAACCACATTAAGCTAGCGTTTGACCATAGAATTCAAAATATTTTTGACAAATATTATTTGGGTAAAATATTACCATGTGTTTGGCCATAGTATTTAAAAAATATATTTCACTTTTTTAGAAAAAAATATGATTTATACACATAAATTTTAAAAACTATCAAAACTAACCGTAAGTTTGTATTACAAGTCGATTAGATCTTCGTTGCAACTTGCAACAATTAACAAATAATGTCCAGGACACTAGAGCAATGTGGTAGTTTGAAGTGAGTGCAACAAGCATCATTCCATACATGGTGAAGTAGACAAAACACATGACTTTGTTATCGTGAGCTGATTGTTCATCATTTTCATCAACAACCATATCATCAGTTTCACATTCACTGAATATTTCATCACTACTTTGGTGTTCAAGTAAAAGAATATGTAATACAAAACAAACAACTACTATAGAGGGTGTTTTTGCAAGAGATAAAGTTTGATGTAAAATTTTAATTTTTAAAAGATCTCAAATAATAAAATTTGGTTCAAATACTAGAAAAAACTGGTATTTAGAAATTTTGAAGATTTATCTAAAATATTTGTCAAATAATAACAAATTGTATGGACAAATATTATTTGTCAATTTTTTTTTCCAAATATTACTTGAAAAATCTATAATCAAACGGATCTTAAAAGTTATGTTTATATATTATGCTTTTTTTAAGCCAGTTCAAACGGACTCTAAGTATATGTGTGGTATCCTTTTAGGTTGGAGTTATATATAAGTTCATATTTTATTTTCTCATTATTAAACCCACACCAAAACATAAAAGTTCTTTTGCCAGGGTTGGACAAAAGTTGTATATACCCGTGCTTGGTTCTGTTTTTATTTCTTTTGTTTTTGCCCATTTCTCCAGCTTTTCAAGAATAAAACTTAAAAAGGCAGATCCTCTAGGGATTTGGTAGTATATAACTATTATATAGTTAAAGACATTTTTGCTTCTTGGGAACTGGTACTATTAGGAAAAAGGTTAATGGTACTACTCCCTCGGCTTCGATATAAAATTTAAATAATTAATGACAAATTTTTAAATTTATACTCTTAAATAAAGTAATAAATAAAATAATACAAAAATAAGTAATAGATATTTATATAATTATAAATAATTTCATTAAGGGTAAAACTGATTATTTAAGACTAAATTATTATTAAATATAAAATATGACAATTTTTAAGCTAACTACAAAGAAAAGTAAGTTATATAAGTAAGACCGAAAAAGTAATAGATTTAATTGCTTTTGTTTTATCTTTTTGGTTTTTTATTTTTACTTAGATATAGAGCTTATGCAAGGATAGCCTTTCAAGAAAATTTATGTCTTTCAACTTATATTAATTTGACTTTAACATTTATGTAAACATCTCTTAATATTTCTCTCAACCATCATACAACAATCACTTTATTAGCAAATTTATGTGAATATTTCTTTCTAATATATTCAGAAGTTACTTTTTATAGTCTAAATAATGTAAAATCTTTTATACATATCAATTTTTGATCTGACCTATATATTATTACATGATGGAAAATAAACCTAATTTACTAATATCAATTTGTTTGTTGATTGAAAGAAAGAATTGTGTATTAGTTTATAGTTACAAAATTTCATTTATTCTTCATAACATTCGATCACCTAACTACACCTTTAATTTTTAGCTATAAAAGTCATGATTGATGACTACAAAACAAGAAGGTAGGTGAACGATTGCTGCATATATACACACTTTTCATTTTGTGGAAGTGTTTCTTACATCGCCATCTCAAAGTGGTGAAATATCCAAAATTAGGAGGAACAAAATTTGTTGTAGAGATTAAAAAAAAAGTATTATCAGTAGCAATAGAGTCAGAATTTTATTAAAAGGTGTTAAAATGTAAAGAAGTAAATTGACGTAGAAGTAAAGGAGTGTCAATACGTAATATATTTACATAAAAAAAAAAATATTTTTACCTAACTACATGCACAACGTAATTTATCGACGAAGGAGTATCGACCGACACCCCGTTAAGTATATGTGAGTGCTACCAAGGTACACAGCCAAGTATGTACAATAGGATGACAATACTAGTAGTGAACCAAAATCAAGAGAACTACTTTCAAACTTAAAAGAAGGTCGTGCGATACATTACGATTTTTCTAGTCACATTTGTGTTGTCTAAAAAAATTGGACCACATTGGATCTATTGTATATAGTCTTATCAGCATGATGCATGTTGCTGATATGATGATGCTGAGGTGGATGTGTGGGTAATTTAAGGAGTGATAAGATTAGAAATGAGGATATTCAGAATAAGGTGAGAGTGACCTCTGAGAAGAACAAGCTAATAGAAACGACATTGAGAGACAAAGATAGATAAAAAAGAATTGGAGAGAGAGAGGTAATAAGACATGATATGACTCAAATTCAGATTAAAGCTTAAAAGGGCAAAAGTGCTCTACCTACCCTCTCTTGTTTCAGGTATTGTAGTGTTTTCCAAGATTAGTGTGGTTGGTGTTTGCCATCTTATTAGTTGTATTACTTTATTTCTTGTTTTTATATCAACCCTTATTGTTTTCAATACTCTATCTTAGTACGGGATAAATTTGAATTATAAATCGGTCAAAATTTAGAGTTGGTATTCAAAATTGATTTCAATTTTAAAGGGAAAACCCAATTTTTTAAGGAGTCGTAACTTAGTTTTCAAAAATAAATTAAGATAACTTTTAAATTAATTAAAAAAAACTTCAAGACAGAAAAAATCTCTTGAAATTCTTATTTTCATTTCAAAAAGATTTCAAAGTACTTGAAATGTCCGCTAACATGCGGTTATCAAACAATTTGAAAATTTTATTTGTCAAGCTTTGAGAAAATAAGTATAGTAAATTAAGACATTCAGAGTGTGTTTGGTATGAAGGAAAATATTTTCTGAAAAATGTTTTTCAATTTTTCCATGTTTGGTTGGGACAAAAGTTTTGAAAAATGTTTTCCAAATCAACTCATTTACTTCCCTTCAAAAATTAAGGAAAACATTTTCCAAAACTCTCCTCCAATTTCAAATTACATTTTTTTGGGAAAAACATCAATTTTAAAAAAATATTTTCAATTTCAAAAATTTATTTTTTCACCCGATCACTGACCCCCCCCCCCCCGACCGGCCAGCCCCCCCAACCCCAGCCCCTCCCCATAAAATTAATTTTGCTTTATTAAAATATTTTTAACTTAAAATTTTTATTTTTAAACTCCAACCCCCCCAACCCGCCCCCCCAAAAAAAAAAATTTTGTTTTTTAAAAATACTATTAACTTCAAATATTTTTTTTCACACTCCTACCCCCCCCCCCCCCACACCCCCACCACCCCACCACCACCACCATCTCAAAAAAATAATAATTTTGTTTTCAATTTTTTTTAATTTTATAAATTATTTTTTACTTTAGTAAAAATAAAAGATGTCTCTCAAAAACATTTTTCATTCATAAATCAAACACTAAAAATCATTTTCGGAAAATATTTTCTACTCACCAACCAAACATGAGAAAATAAGTTCAAAATCTACTTGTTTTCCAGGAAAACATTTTCCTCCATACCAAACACACCCTTAAAAATCACTTGAAAAGATATGAACTTCAACATTTGAAAAGATTCTAGAAACCACTTGAAAAGAAATGAACTTCAATATTTGAAATGATTCTAGAAAGACGATAAACTTTGTCAAAATGACGAAGTAAAGGGAAGACAATTAAATAAAAAATTTAAACAGTAAATCAACACAAAAATGATTGATCTTTAGGGGATTTAATAAAGTCAATCTAACCATTCAAAGTTAGGATTAATACAAAATTAAGAGTAAGCAAATAACAATAATAAAGTAAAGAACGATCTCAAGCTTGAGCCCTTTTGCTTAAATTCAAAAATTGTTCAAAAATTGACATAGCATGATATGTTATACTTAAAATTGGCAATAAATAGCCCCCTTATAATATTTAAGCAAAAAAAATAAAATTGATAATCTATTTGGCATTTATTAGCCATATTTTCTTTTACTCGAAAGTGGGGTTTTTGTTTTTTTCTAAAAAGTTATTTTATTCCCTATTTTTCTCCAAATTTTTCTCAAGACATGCTTTTTCTTTCACCGATCCTTTATTTATTGAAAACTAAAATTTTTATTCTTTCTTCTTCTCTCTTCTTATTTTAAATAATTCTTTGTTAATAATGATTCTGTCAACATCTTTTTTACACTTTTTTCTTTTTACAATCTCTTTATACATGCGTATATTCTATTTTGCTTAATTTTTCTCTTCCGTATTTACGTTCACCCAATGTATGATAATATACCATATCATTTCTTTCTTTGTTCTTGACTCTCTCTCTCTCTCTCTCTTTCTTTCTCTCTCTCTCTATATCTATCTATCTATCTATCTATCTATCTATCTATCTATCTATCTATATATATATATATATATATATATTGAATCTGTCATATTCAAAACTATATGGATTTTTTTATTGTGGAATTGAAGATTTCAAATTTAATTGGGCAAAAATTGAGATTATATTATCTTTTTTTTTATATTTATTTTCATGGGTAAAAGGGATCTCATGAGTTCTTTTGGAAAAATAAATGTTAATTCTATATATATTTTTTGGTATAAGTACAAAACAGTGTGTAACTTGAATGTAAAATTTGTTTATAGAATTTTACTTACAGCAATTCTATAAATTTTTACAGGAGAAAGTATTCGAAGATGCTTCATTCGTAATGCCATTTGGTTTTAATTAGTAAAATATAAAACATATAACAATTGTATACATAAATATGTATACATTGTAGCAGAAATTAACTATACATTTAATTATATACAAAAATTGATTGAATGAATACACAATATTTTATGTATGCACAATCAACAATGTATACATATATTTATAATGTATTCATATATATTCTTTGAGTGAACATTATGAATGCATATTGGACTGATTGAATACATTACCTAATAAATTCGTTACGTAAGTATATACATCATTTATTTTAGAGGATGCATTATGTATACATAATTGTTTTTTTAATTGATAATGCATTGACGTATTTAAACTTTTCACTTTAAATTGAAATATCATTCAAATAGAATAAATATTTTTATCATAGATATTAGAGAGAGAAAATTCTTTTAAAGTAGTTTTAGTAACACACTCAATAATATTGTATTCAATAAAATACAGTCTCTCAGACAATCATATGATAACCAATAAAATATAAAGTTTTTGTGTTGTTGACACCAATAGCAATGAAAATCATCGATTTTATAATGAAATTCAAAGGAATTAATAGAAGTATCAACAAATAGAGGATTTGAAATCAATATCCGTATTGATAAATGATAATCGTCGCATCTATGGAACAATCTATAAAATTATTATTACTATCTCATTCTCCATTATAATGAATCAAAACAGTCAAAGATGCCATTTGTATTTTGATATTTTTATTTGCTCTACGTTGTTTTTTTAAAAAAAAGATATACTAATAATGGAGTTGAGTTTGGAAATATAAGGAAACTGAAATGCTAACTTCCTTAGTTATAAGAATTAAAATCACATAAGAGAAACAAACTCAAGTCTTCCTTAGCAATACTTCCAATATTTATTAAAAATGATGATATTTTTAGTTTGTTATTAAGAAATAACAAACTAGATAAAATCAAGGGGATGGGGGGGAGGGGTGGGGGGATAATTCAAATTAGATTAAGTTGCTGAAAATCTTTATTACTTTCCTTACAAAGGATTTTGAGACCTAAAATAGGTGGTCTCTGGTCTCAACCTTCTTCCTAAAAAGGTCATTATTTGTTATTGTCTATCAAAAACTAGTTATTGTTATGAAACTTTATGAGAATACCTTAGAGTTTTATCTATTAAAAATTTTGCTTTTTTAAAATTTACAAATTTGAACACCTATAGTTTTATATGTTATTTGACATACTTTTCTCACAGTGTATTTATTTTATTTATCAGAATTTTTGTATCCTTTCTTAAATCATATTCATTACAATATGTATGTCATTTGTATTTGTATTAATTCTAGTTTTCATGTTGTATTTTTATATATTATTTGACATAATTTTCTCACAATGTTTTTATTTTATTTACTAGAATTTTGTATCCTTTCTTAAATCGTATTCATACCAATATGTATGTCATTTGTATTTGTATTCATTCTAGTTTTCATGTTGTATTTTGTATAATTATAACTTATATTTTTTTATTAGTTCGTATTCATTCCAATAGGTATGTCAAATGAATTTGTAGTTATTTATAGAAACATATTTGTTGTCAAATGAATTTGTAGTTATTTATAGAAACATATTTGTTGTCAAATGAATTTGTAGTTATTTATAGAAACATATTTGTTGTCAAATGGATTTGTAGTTATTTATAGAAACATATTTGTATTTTTTTTATTGTGTATTTTATTTTTTCTCTTCAAAATTATGTTTTCTTTCCTAAGTCGTATTCATTCTAATAGATATATGATTTTTATTTGTATTCGTTCTAGTTTTTATATTGTATTTTGTATAATGATATAAATGTATTCAACATCATATTAAAAATATAATTCAAAATTTTAAAATGTATTCAACATCAAACAAAATAAACATATATATGAATTTCTAGAATCTACAAAATCTGAAAAATTAAAAGAGTTTCACAAAAAAAATTTAAAATTATAAATATATGATGAATATTTTAACAAAATCACATGAAAATTGGGGAATTCGACTGGAAATCTGTAATGTTTATAATCAATGTTTTAAACATCAAACCAAAAAAATAATTTCGAATGATGGAAATTACCTTACCAATCGAGAAATCTGCTTGAATTAATAAATAGTTTTAGTTTAACAATAAAGAATTTTTTGTTGAGCAACAATTTAACACCTTGAATGAATCTCAACTTGAGAGGTGAGATATGGTGAAAAAACGTGAATGTGGAGAAAAAATGTGAATGGTAATGAAAAAAGGTAAATTGTATTAATTTTTTTTTCCAGTTTAAAACGGTTATTAGTGTGTATTTTGGTCCAATAAATGACTCTTTTCATAAATAAAATTCATTTAAAATACTAAAATATACTAAAATATGAATACGTACTATTTTATAAAAATATTGTCATTCTGCCATTTTAAATAAATATTTTAAATTGTTGTTATTTTGACAAATTATGTTAGTAATTGTGACTTAATTGCTAATTTATCCAAAAACTAATCTGTAAAATTACTGTTAATTTACTTTTGGGCTAATACATGCTATTATTTTTGGATAAATTACATATATACACATTTTTTCTTTTCTTATTTCCATTATTCCATACCTTTTTAAAATATTACATAAATCCCTTATTTCTCTTCAATTCTTTAATTTTTCGAATACATAAATATTTTCACCCAAAATCAAATTTATCCACTCCTTTTTTAACTCCTTTAATCTCTCCCTAATTTCACTCCACATGTTTATCAGTTACAATTTTCATATTAATTTGATTTTGAAAAGGGTTCTCTCTCCTGTCAATTAAATTCAAACTACTCAATATGTACTTTTTTCTTTTGTGCCGCATCAAACGCTCAAGAACAAAGTTTTGTTTTTCAACTTGCTCTCTTTTACTAATGAATAGTTTCTCATGATTCTTACTGAAAAATGGATCATGAGATCTATTATTAAGCAATATGCAAACAATGCATATATTATTTATATGTTTTCTTTAGTTTCATGTTTTCATTCTCTTTTAGAATTTTTGGTGATAAGGTAATTTCAAATATAGTGTTTCTGCTTCTTCGTATTATCCTTCTTTTTTTTTCTTCTAATTTTTTATCTCCTGATACAGAAGAGATGATACTCCTTCTTTTAGTATTGAGAGTACCTAATCTTACTTAATATTCTTATCCAATTAATCGAGGAATGATCCATCTTCAACTTCAAAATCGATTGTGAAGAAACGTCTAAAAAGAGAGAGAAGGTGGAGTTGTTGGTGGCTCCGATAAGGGCTTTAGATTGAGATATATGAGTGACGCCATTGTTGAAAGTGGAAGAAAATGTGGGAGTTGATACAAAGCAAAGGAGAAAGTGTAGAATGATTTCTTTATCATTTTTTTTCTTTCACCACCAGATCAAATTGTTGATTTTTTTTTCATTCTTCTTATACATATGGATTTAGATTTTTTATGTATCTAGTTGTTTTTGTATCTTAAATTAATGTATGATGTCTTCATTTTAACATTATGATACATTGCAATTTCAGCATGCACATGTTTAAATATTAGTCTTGATATATAAACTTAATTCATTGTAATGCAAATTAGATATATCTTGTTCATAATTATGTACTTGATACATAATTATTACAAATTTTATTATCTTTTACTATCAGATACATACACTCAAACTTATTCAACTAGAAGGTCATGTATATGTAGACATTATCAAATATTATAGTCGATACATAAACACTAATATTTTTATAACAATATTCGTTTGTATCAACTCACCACTATGTTATGTATCACACGAAAAATGTTATTGTATCTTTTATAGAACATAATATTCTCAAACAAAATAAGATAATAGTAATGTATCATGCACTAACTTTTTAGGCATGATACATAAATTTTAATTTATACTAAATGTATCTAATACATTGCTACTATTTTTTATTTTTGTTATTCTGTTACGATCTGGGAGAGATTTGAAAGAAGAAAATTTGAAATTTGAATTGTTTGAAGTTGTTATTATTTTAAAGAGATTGACATCAAATTGATTTGCGTGATTTGAGAAACTGATATTTAATTTTACATTTAATTTCATTTTTAATCTAAATGTCAAGTTATCTAATATATCAACTGTTATGTATCTGGATGAATGTGATGTATTTGAATGACACAAATTTTATTTTGTAAATGGAAATTCCTTAAAACATGTATCAAATTCATAACGTAATGAATTAGAAACATAACATTGCTTTCTTTTTACTGGGATATTACACTTTGTTATAGTAAACACAATTTTTCACAATCATGTTGTTCCAGATACATTATTATCAAAAATAAAATCATACGTTATATAAATAGTGTATCTAAAACATCATATATTATATCAGATTCACAAAATTTTATATTTTAACAATGTGAATATATTATTATCAATCAGAAATGTACACAAAGTTGAAGAAATTCTTTATTTTGAATAATAATATTTCAATTTATTATATCAAAAGTTCATAAGTTAGTACAATATGTTGTAGTGTAGATTATTGTATCCATGAAAAACCTATAAATTGAAAATTATCAAACTACAACATCAATGAATTCGTAAAAAGTCCGTTTCAACCTGTTATACCCTATTTTAACCGAGGTCAAATTAGTGTATAACATATTGGTGATTTCTTACTAATTAACTGAAGAAGTCGCCACCTAAATATTACAAGGGTGAGTTAGGATACTTAAACTTTCAAAATGACTTCATTTTAAGGTCTTCTAAGCAATTAGAGATTCTAAGGTGAGGGTTTAGTTAATCTTAAAGGAAAGGGGTAAGGCATCCTTTAAGATCAGTATTTAAAACGGTTAACCAATCAAACTTAAGTTAAATAAATAAGGTCTTAAAGGTTGTTTAAAAAAATAATTATTTTAAATTAAAACAAGCTAATGATCAAAAATATATATGAAATAATAGTATGAAAAATAATATTGATGATTGTAGAAAGTTTGATATTTTAGGGAAAACAATAGGTAATTTTTTAAAGATAGAAAAACATTTAATAATAGGGCACAAAGAGATAGTTTCAAAACGTCTTTGCATTAGAAAAGATATCACTCCTTAAAGATTATTTTTTGTTTGGAAAAACAGTTTCCACAAGTTCAAATTAGTCAATATTTTATTCAAAAAAAATTTGTGAAATCATATGACGACTTCGTTAAGTTTTAACTTATTTTAAGTAAACTACTTATTTTTATATGATTAAAAGGATCTCATACTAATTATGTGTATTTCTAAGTATCTAAAGTCGAGAATAAATAAATTCCTCAAACTTGAAATAAATCTCAAAACACATACGTAAACAAATAATCACAAAGAGTTAAATAAGAGTAAATGACAAAAGGAGTTGACGTCATAGGCATTCCCCAAACAATGCTTGCTTGTTTGCTCTCGTTGTCGGACACGTTTAAAGAAGATGTAATTGAAAGATATTATGCAGGTATGGGGAGTCTTGCATCAAGACTCCATGGTTTGCTCCAAAATGTTCATGCAAACAAAAGATAAAAGATAAAAATTAGCATAAGTATAATAGTCCATAAGACAAATCAAATATCAAAATTTTCTTTTTGATTAGCATGTTATGTTGATCATGATATGACTCAAACATTAGCAAATAAAAATAGACAAATTCACATATGTTTGTGCATATGAATTAATGTACATGGCATAATCTTACTTTGACCAAATAATACCCAATCACATAATATAAAAATAAGAAAACAACTTGAATCAAACTGTGATTTCCTAAGAATTAGAATCATGCTTATACGACTAATAAATTCGTAAACATGGAAGAACGCATAGAAGGAACATTTAGGACTAATTATTTAACTTAGACATAGCTCGAGATGATCTCTAAATTAATATTTAGACTTGATAAATTTGATTAATAATTTCTATAATTTAACAGAGAGGCAGTCCTAAGAGGCTCAAACAACCATTTTACAAATAGTTTTTGAGACTCAACAGAAGGAAATTTAATACAGAGGTAATGAATTCTTATTATGAAGAAGATTTACAAAAGAGACTTCATTCTTATCGAAAAATAAAACGTTTTACCCAACTTTCAACGACTTATCTCATAACAAGCAGAAGTGGAAAACAGGGAGAACAACAAGACAATGAGGATTAAATAGAAGCACAAATGGATGGTTTAGTAAAAAAATAAATAAAGAAATATTAACAGAGATTACAACATATATAGAAACCATCAATTACTAAAAATTTTTTTAAAGATAAGACTCTAAAACACTTATACTTTGCTTGGATCATCGTTACCTATTGTTACATAATGTATTGTATTGTACTCCATTGTACTGTATTATATGGTAAATACAATGTTTGGTTAGACTGTATTGTTTATTGTTGTTTAGTAACATTTTAATTGTTTGGTTTGATTGTATCATATTGTATTGTAATTTTTAAATTTACTAAAATATCCTTTATTATTCCAGGGTAGGAGGTATTGTAATTTATAAATTTACTAAAATATTCTTAATTATTTCAGAGTAGGAGGTTTGACTAGATTTAAATAATTAAGATAAAGGATAAACTAGTATTTTAAAATATTAGGTAAAGATAGAATTGAAAAAAAAAATTAAGTAACAATGCGAACACACCAAATCGATTGTTCTATAAAATAGGGGGTTTCATTGTATATAATGACGAAATTTAACAATACAATACATTATATTTTAAATAACAATCAAAACATTATAGTGAAAATAGGTAGCTTTTAGCGGGATTTAAAGCCGTTTGAAATTTGAAATGGTTGCTTCAAATCTATCCCAAGAGTGTGGCAATGAAACATTGACAAAATCGTGATTTCGCTGGAAAAAGCCAGAGTTTCGATAGACTTTAGATATAGACGTTTTGAAGCGTCAAAGGAGGAAAAAAGGAGATAGAGATGTGTCAGACAAATTCAATTTACACGAAATTGGTGCATTAGACGTCTGGCCATGGTGAAGACGTTTGAACATCACGCTTAAAGAAGAAAAGGCAGCAGCTAGGCTTAAAGTGAGAGAAATAAGACCTAGTTTTTCTCTGGGCTTTAAGAAGAATGGGTTGGTTGATTTGGGTTTATTTAGCCTCATTTTTTAAGGGGGAAACTCACATAAATATACTATAATAAAAAAATATTTACCATTTATAGCAATAATATTTTTTTTTCTTTCACTTGATCACTTTTAATTCATTTATAATACAAGTTTAATTCATATTACAAATAACAATTTTTTATTCACATATAATACAAATTTTAGTGATAAATAATTCATTTATCACACATTTTAATACACTTATAATACAATGTGTCAAATTTTTATCAAACAAACATAATATACTTTAAAATCAATTATAATTCATATATAATTCATATATATTGCATACATAATTTACTTTTAATACACATTGCAGATTTAACATAGTATTGCTATAAATGGTAATAAATAAAAAGTATTGCTAAAATTAGTAATTATTTATTAAAATGTACCAATTCATGTAATTTTTCCCTTTTTAAGAAATATTTGATAAGATTTTCTCATTAAAATGGGGCTGAGATTGGTCTCGTTTGGATTGTTAGAAAATTGAATAGGGCTGCTGGAAATTGAAAAGTAAGGCCCAAACTGGTCGGAAGCAGCCAAAATTATTTATAAATTAATTAAGGAGCTTTTTAATCTTAACAAAATAAAATAATTAACTTAATTATAAACTAGATGATCCAGAATTAAAACCATAATTTAAACTAAACTAATTTAATAAAATATTTAACTAAAAGATAAAACTTTTTGAGATGATTTCGAATATTCATAAAATGACATAATTATATACATAATTATACTAAAACACATATATTATATAATAAAAAAAATGATACAACTTATTTAAAATAACTTGAAAACTATATTTTTCAAAATTTCATAAAAAGAAATTAATTATTTTAACCGTTTGAAATTGAAGAAACTTGATGATTAATATGCAATGTGGAGGTTCAAAATTGGGTGTCAACACAACCATCTTTGGAAAAGAAAGTATAAGTTCGTCTATTGTGACCTTCTTATCCACACCGTCCACGACACTTTGTGTGTTTTGTTAGCTTTTTATCTGGATTTCCCCCCTTTGATTCCTTAATCATCCAAGCATCCTTTTATATCAAGGTAGCAACACAATTTCTTCCGAAACAAATTCTGGAACTCACTGAAAAAATAAATTCAGAAGATGTAACAACATGCAAACATTTAAAAATTAGCGATACATTATATGATAATTCACTACAAAGCAGCTAATCTCTCATGTATCATTCAAAAACAAAAAAAAAGTACAGTGATCCGCAAAAAAGAACAAGATACATTAATCACTAATTTTAATATAGAATCAATATAATAAATATCTGATACATCTTTTTATACACACTTTACTACATCTATCAAATACACATCAATAATCAACAACCTGATACAATAAATATGACAATGAATAGTAGAAGCTCCTTAAGAGAGAAGAATCAATTCATACATGTTGAGATCTAAATATAATAGTCACTAACATGTTATTTACTTATTTCTTAAAAACAAAATAGTTACACATTCTTCATTGAAAAGATGTATATAAAATTGGAAAGTCGCAATCGCAGATTTCTCAATGGAGTATGAAGGAACCACAAATAGATACAACTCTCACAATGATTAGCATTTAGTATCCACTCAATCAATTTTTTTTTTGAATTAACTGATGTATTTAGTTGCTCCAAAATATCAATTTCACAAGTAGAGTTTTTTTGGGTGGAATCGAAAAGACGCTTACTGCCACCTTTTGCACTCTCAAGCAAAGGGATCAGAATCATTATTTGGCTTTCTGTCAATTTCTTTGACATGAGAGTTGCTTCATAATTTTGAAGGTTCTTCAATGAAAAGGGAGAAAAAATTTGAATTTTTGGTTCCTTTACGCTATATGACTGAATTATTGACGATAATCTAGAATGGAATAACACAATTTAAGGGATCTTAATTTGATTTTCAGTTTTTTTCCTTAATTAGCGGAAAAGATGGATATTATGAAATCTTAATTTAATTTTCAGTTTTATTTCCCTTAATAAGTGCCACAGATGAATACATGATGTATCAACAATAATGTATCCGGATCCTTAATTATGTATCCAAAATATATAAAAAATATGAAATTTATGTAATTAGAAAAGAAGTAGGGATAAAAGGTAATTTCACTCTTAAGCTATGAGATTCTTAAAATTTATACATTTTTTTTGGACTATTAATTGCTAAATAAAGTTGGGCTATAAATTGCTAATTCTATATAGCAGATTAGCAGTGGTGCTTTTGTCAATTCTTCAAAATTGTTTGGTTTAGCAGGGCCCAAACCTATCCTAAAATACTATCAAAATGGCCTGCTGCATCATGTGGGCCTATCTTAGCGCATTTTAGTCACAGTATCACTGTGTATACAACAGTGTATATAATGTATACTGCTAAATTTGTCATATATATATCCACTGTGTACAATTCAATTCTTGGTTCCTGAGACTTGTATCAGCTTCATTTCAACATGCAATTTCGCTTCCCTTACATACATATCAGCTTCCCTTTCACCCAAATAAGATTAAGACCGACTCGATAAAGGAGTTCAACTCGATGAAATGCAAAGGTTGGATCCATGATGGACTCGGATAGGTTAACAACAAAGAAGAGAACAAATTAGTATATGAAAGAGAATGTATTGTACGGAAGTGTATGTACGATGGATATGGTTGTACAGAAGTTGGGTTTAAGTGAAAATGGGCTGAAGTTGAGAGAGTAATAGGCAAATTGGGCTGAAATTTTTGGCTGAGAATTGTGTAAAAATGGGTTAAAGATGAAATAAAAGTGGTTAGATTTTGTGATTAAAGAGATTTATAACTTACATAAATCCTATAGTGTAAAATCTAAATTACATCATATCCCTTCTCTTTTTTATTTTATAAAAATCCCTTAAAAAAGGAGTCATTCGGATACATAATTGATTGTCCGGATACATTAATTATGATACATTATTTGCAGTTGTAGCGCTTAAAAAGGAAAAAAAAACAGAAAAAATTTAATTACAATCCCATAATTTATGCTATTCAGTTCCCCTCTTAGTGTCAATCATTGAAACCTAGATCCTACCATAACAATCCAATTCAAAAATCAAAACTCCATATACGTCATAGTTCTTCCTGATTCGTCGTTCTCCATGTTTCATCGTTTTCCGTGTTTCATCGTTTTGTTGTTTATCGTTCTCCCTGTTTCATCGAAACTTAGATATGAATGATACCGGCATGATATGATTGTGATCGGGGAGAACAATATGGAGGAGTAAGCGAATCAATTTCAAGATATAAAGATCTGCTAAAATAGGTATGTAATTAGTTGTTTTAAAAATTCTCCAAGCTTCGTCTTTTTCGTTGTTCCTCGTTCTCATTATTTCGTTGAAATTTTTACTAGAATTTAGATATGAATGTTACCGGAATGATAAGATAGTTGTCAGGGAGAATAATACAGAGAAGTAAGTGAATCGATTTCAAGATACAAAAATCTGATAAGAAAGGTAGTTGTTTAATTTTTCGATACATAAGTCATGTTATTGTTCATGATTCATTGTTAGTTACTACTTTATAAATAAAACAATTGCATCAGATGTGTTAGATTATTAGATTTTTGTATCATTGTTTGGTAATTTTAAAGTATCAAAGACATGTAAAATTCTTCTTTGTTGTTTTAATGTATCATTGACGATGCGAGAAATTATGGTACGGAGGTATGAAATTATCATGTAGTTGATTTGTATCTGAAACATGAAAAAATATTGAGAACAATATGGTCTGTTTTGATTAATTATAAGAATGTATCTTCAATTGTTTTTTTTTTTTGGAATGATACATTGAATAGTAACAAATTTTTAATGTATCTTCTATAATTACAACAGTGAACAAAGAGAGAAGATGACTTCTAACATCGTAGAATGTATCAATGGTTGCCTTGTTGAGGCAAGACAACTACCTATATTATGCTTTTTGGAAGAAGTTAGAATTATATTTAGTTTTTGGAACTGCAAAAATTAAGAAATAACTTTTTATACATTTGGGAGGATATTTGAAGAGATTTTGATTGTAGACGCGTCTAAATGTATTAAAGAATGTCAGGACGACCAAGGAAAGGAAGGAAGAAACATTCAGATGAAAAACTAACCGCAAAGCACGAACAGTTATGGACGTTCTGGACAAGAAGGTCACAATCAAAGAGCTTATACTTTCTTTCTGAAAGATTCTTAATGAATACGTTTTTTGGAGTACTGTGATGTATCAAATTATTTTTTTTTTAAAAATTAATTTGGACATGCAGTCCATTTTATTTATGCCTTAGAAGGCCAACAAGCCCAGCATACAAAGAAAAGCACCTGATCTGCCCAACAACACATCGTGTTATACATACAATACCATATAATGTAAGATTTCCTAATTTGTTCATTTGACTCTTTCCACTTGTTCATTTCCCTCCATTCCGTATCTCTTTCTGCCTTTTGAAGAAATGCTTGATGGTGTTCTTCAACATTATTTTGACTCTTCCGCTGTGGGTGATTAAACTCCTTCATGACCATTATGTTGTGTAATTCCTCAGCTTCCTAAAGTTTAGTGTTTCCGTCCCTTGTTCTGTTCTCTTCTCTCCTCTGTAGCTGAAAGCTTGTGTCTTCCAGTTGAATCTGAATTGGAGTAGATTGATGTGCTCCCATGCTTCTTCATCTCGATTTCTCAGCTGGTTGCTCGCGTTGGATTCAGATACGACTCCTTGACTCTCAACTTTTGTTGGTCCTTGTATCATTGATTTTTGCTAGTATAGCTGTGGAACCCTTTGGCTTCAATGTTGTAATTAAGCATATTAACTATTGTTATTGTCGTATATTCTCCTTGTTTTGATCCTAACTGATGGGACTTGATGTTTATCAATGTTAAGAAATTTTTTCCCTAAACTTGGTAGTTGATGAAAGTACTGAAAAACCTGCTTATTTTCTGAATCTATTGTTGTATTTGCTATGAAATCCACTAACTGATTCGCTTCTCGAATAATATGCCAAACCTGTACATTTATTTTCTGCATTAATTCCTGAATCTCTTCCACTTTCTCAACGATCTCCCATGGAATTCTCCAGCTCCCCTTAATCATGTTTTTTTAAGGCTAGTGAGTCTGTTTCCAGTCGCACTTGCCTTAATCCCTTCTCGAAACAATAATGTAAGGCCTTTCACACCGCCATTACCTCTGCCTCCATGTTGGTGGTCTCACCTATGCTATTAGCCTCCGCATAAATGAGATTACCATTCCTGTCTCTTATACAGTATCCATATGAGCTCCTCCCTGGATTCCCTTTACTAGCTCCATCAGTATTGCATGTCACCCATCCTTCATTTGTCTTCATCCATCTGATTACCTGGTAATGTAATGATGGCTTATAGTTCTGTAAAGTGTCCACCATTTGTGGCCAGTGGGAAGGCATTCCTTTGATCCATGGAAATTTTGTCCTTACTAACTGATATATCATCAATTGACAATGATAGTACATGTTGTTGTAAGTTATTTTCTTTCCATGTCTATAAGAATTTCTCCGCTTCCACAATTCTCATATAATGACTGCTGGTACAACTTTTAGAATTTGTTGTAACTTATTAGATGCCTTGTGCTCCCACCATTTGAAAATGACTTGTTGTAGAGTTAAGCCATTTATAATACCTGCATATGAAGCAAACTACTTCCATAGCTTTTGGGCTATGGGAGTTGTTTTACAGTAAAAGGTGAGTCATTGTTTCCATTTCTCCTTTCTCGCAACAGTAGCATTTAGACACCACTGGTATTTTCATCCTCTTAAGATTATCATTTGTAGCTATTTTCCTCCTCCATACCCTCCACAGAAAGAAGCTAATCTTGATGGGCATTCCTCTAATCCACATATATCTAGTCTATTCCTCTTCTGCTTTTCTGCCTCTTATTCTATGGTACGCTGATTTGACAGTAAAGAGACCAGTCGAGTTGCCACTCCACCACGCCTTATCAATGCCAGTCTCCAAAATTTTAGGTCTGATGTTTAGGATTATATGCTCAATCATCTGCTCTGACACTAAAATTCTTAGCTTTGTCTCATCCCATACTCCATTTGTGATGAAGTCTTTCACCTCAAGCTCCTCTTCTTATGCTAGATCCCTTTCTGTATATTATAGTGCTCCTTGCCTAGTCCAGTTGTCAAACCAAAAACTGAAATTCCCAGCTTTTAATTGCCACCAAATGTCATGTTCCATTTCCTCTCTAACTGTGACCATTTTCCTCTATACTTGTGAAGCACCCAAGCTTGTGGCAACCACATGATGTAACTTTTTTCAATATTTATTCCACATGAATTGTGCCCATATGGATATTGTAGAAACTCCAATATTCCACCAAAGCTTTGCAAAAAGATCTTTGTTCACATCATGTAATGATCGAAAGCCAGTCCTCCCTGTGCCTTAGGATAAAATAGCTCTCCCCATGCTACCCAGTGTTTTCCTTTAACACCTCCTGTGTTTCCCCAAAAAAACTTAGCAAAAATTTGGTGAATTTGATCCAACACCTTTTTAGGTGGATTCAAGGCTGAAAGCATATACACTGGCACGGACTGGAGCACATTATGAATGAATATCCATTTCTCCCCAAATGTCAAAAATCTGTTATGCCATATTGATATTCTTTTGGCAATTTTCTTAACTAACTCCAAATAATAACTCAATTTCCTCCTTCCATAGAACAATGGACACCCCGAATAATTAAAAGGAAAATTTCCTTGTCGTATGCCTGTCAACCTGCGCATTCTGATTGCTACTATTAAAGGAGTATTTTCATGAAGATAAAAGAAATTCTTTGATGTATTAACCTTCTGTCCTGACACCAGCTCATACTTCCTAAGCATCTTTATCATCTTGATTATTGAACTTCTGTCTCCTGAACCAAATAGAATTGTGTCATCTGCATAGGATAAGTGGTTGATCTCCGGACTCCACTTCGACAGCCCATATCCCTTCACAAACTCATTCCTATGCAGGCTGTTTAATCCTCTAGATAACACTTCTGAAGCAATAATGAACAATGTAGGTGATAATGGGTCACCTTGTTTCAATCCTCTTGATGATTGGAAAAAACCATGTGTGATTACATTTACTAACACTGAGTACCAATTGTTCGATATTATCCTCCATACCATATCTATAATCGCTTCTGCAAAACCAAATTTTCTTAACACTTTTATTAAAAAAATCTAGGATATCTATCATATGCCTTGGCCATATCAAGCTTCACCACCACATTTATATTGTTGTTCCTTTTGTTAATATCTCTTATTATCTCCTGTGCCAACAAAATGTTCTCTGTAATGCTCCTTCCTTTAACAAATCCAGCTTGATTCTGGGAAATAATTTGCGGAAGAACCAATATCATCCTCTCATGCACCCTTCTGAAAATAATCTTATTTATGAATGAACTAAGACTTATGGGTCTTTGGTCTGTAAAACTCTTAACAATTTCTTTTTTAGGCAACAACAATAAATTTGTATGTGTGATGAACTTGGGCAACTCTTGTCCACAAAAAAAATGCTTTCACCACCTTTGTGATATCTTCCCCTATTATTTCCCAACAACATTGAAAAAAATGACCAGTAAAACCATCTGGATCGCACGCACTGCTCTCATTTAATGCAGAAACCACTTTGTATACTTCTTCTTGATCAGGAATCTTTATCATCTCATCATTCTCCTCTTCTGTTATACACTTGGCAATATGATCAATCATTGTATAATCCTCTGCTCTATTCTCCTCTGCAAATTGGTCCCAAAAGTATTCCACTGCTGCATTTCCAATTTCGCTATTGGATTTCAATACCACTCCCTGTTCAGTGGTTATTTCCGGAATATGTAGTTTTTTCCTTCTCCCTTTTACGTACGAATGGAAAAATTTAGTATTCATGTCTCCTTCTTGAAACCACTTCATCCCCGATTTTTGTCGCCAAAACTCCTTCTCTAATCTCAGATATTTCTTTAAGTCAGCTTCCACCTTACATAATGCTGCCCTGTTCTCTGCAGATGGATGTATTTGCAGCTGCTCCTCCCTCACTTTTATAATGTCCTCCAAAGTAGCGATTTGTTGAAAAACATTGCCAAAAACCTCCTTACTCCAAATAGATAATGCTTTCTTAACATTCTTCATTTTAGCATGTAATTCAAGAAATGGATTACCAACAAAATCGATTGTCCAGCTATCCTGTACAATTTTCTTGAACTGTTGATGCCTGCTCCAAAAGTTCATGAATTTGAAAGGCTTGATTATGGGTACTTTATTTGTGTTGCAAATCATATGAAGTGGAGCATGATCTGACCCCTGTCGGATTAGATGTTGAACCTCAGACGCATGAAACACCTCCAAGAATTCTTGATTCACCAAAATCCTGTCCAGTCTTTTAAATATGCATGCTTCCTCAATCCGGCCATTCCACCAAGTATATTTACTTCCTGAAAACTGTAATTCTAATAAAGCATTACTCTTAATGAATGATGCAAAATCAATAGCTTCATTTATAGTGAACTCCAGCCCTCCTAACTTCTCCTCTTCATTTAAGATAACATTAAAGTCACCACCAATGACCCAAGGGCATTGTACATTCTCCGCTAAACTTTCTAGCTCCTCCCACAGCTCGAGTCTATCCATAATATTGCACCTCGCATACACTGCTGAAATCATAAATTCCTTCGCATTCTTTTTAAATTGAATAGTCACCTGTTGCACTGTGTCCAAAATTATGCTGCCTTCCCAATCATCTTTCCAAAAACACCAGATTTACCATTCTGATTTACACCAGCCTTATCAAATCCAAGCTAAATTTATATTGTTCTAACTGTGATGGATTTTGAAATGGCTCCATAAGAGCTATAAATGCGTAATGATATCTATTATTCAAATCCACTAACCTCTCAAAAGATTTCTGAGTATTAATGGATCTGATATTTCAAAAAATTATTTTTTCAATCATTGATCAGTGCTAGAACCCCTGTCCCTGCTGCTCCTAAGGGTGACCTGTAAAGGAATAACTGGTCTACCTTTCCTTGTCCCATATTCAGACTGTTAGTATGCCTTGGAGACAAATCACCAGCCTTACTGATTTGTTGAATGTTGTACTCTATATCCTCATCCTCTTCTGTGTCTTTTCTATGTTGCATTACTTCATCCTCATCCTCTATTATATCTGGACCTTTAGGATTTTTTCCTTTTGCATAACGATTGTCCCTACCCTCTTCACAATCTGATGTAAACAGATTTCGTGGAGTGGCATCATTTTCTCTCCCTTCAATAGGTCTACTCCATCTATTTTTGCTCCTTATCATTAACTCTTCTACATTGTCTTCCTTTTGTACATTATTAGGGTCTTCCTTTTGTTCTCTACTCTTTTTCATCAACTCTTCAATATTGTCACCTTTTTCTGCAGTCTGTGGATCTGCATGTAGCATCCTACTACGGACTTCACTAATTGTGCGTTCACTGCTTGATGCCCTTCATGCTTCCTTAGATCCTTAAATATTATTGGAAACAAAATTGTTGTGCGATTGCTTGCTTGATTCCTTCTCTATCTCATCAACATTTATTTGTTCCTTTTGTTGATGCATGCCTTGGTCTTGGTTTTCAGTGTCCAACAGTTAAACTTGTTGCCTGTTACAATACCCACTCTATTCCATACCTTTTGAGGCTCTTTGTTTCTTCCTCCTCCCTAATTTTTGCGTCTTGGTTCCATGAAAACATCCCATTTACGTTTATCTTCATCTCTCACCATTGCATCCTTCTATTTCCCCTCCCGTTTGCTATGATTTTCTTCGAGCTGCTTACCCTCCTCCTGACCTGCTTTCTCCTTGTATGAGTGTAATTCTGGATGTACCACATAGCACTGTTCTTCATTATGTCCCTGAATCATACTTGTCTGACAGTACTTTTCGACATAATTATAGATCCATTTCTCTATTACTTCCTTATTCTGCATCCCCATTCCAATTTTGATTCTTTTAGGGAATTCCTTTAATAAATCTA
Organism: Solanum sitiens; assembly: GCA_016801875.1. Taxonomy (NCBI): domain Eukaryota; kingdom Viridiplantae; phylum Streptophyta; class Magnoliopsida; order Solanales; family Solanaceae; genus Solanum; species Solanum sitiens. The sequence goes on from JABWTJ010000298.1 coordinate 1,486,481, forward strand.
CTTCTACCTTCACTCTAGCACAACTTGGCCTCGTCTGATTCTTCGTGGCCATATCAACTTGTAAGGGTTTCCCCACTGCTGCTGCCAATGAGAAGACTGCTTCATTTCCAAAAAAATTTGGTGGAAGAGAAGGGAATGAAATCCAAGCTATTGCTGTTGATGTTTCCTCTTCCGGGTTAAACATTGGATCCCACTTTAGCGTTCTCATAGGGTATGACCAATTGTTCTGCATAATGTAAAAGGATGGTTTCGACAACAAGTTAACATAATCTTCTAATAAGGTCGCCCTGATCAGTACATGACGATTGCTCAATAATTCGATATTACAATCTCTGTTTAACTCACATTGCTTTGGGATAAGTTTTAGCAAATCTTGTATATCTGGCCAACCATATGAAAACTTTTCAATTACTGTATATTCAAGATTTTCATTAACAATCATCTGGGACACTTCCTCATGTTCCCATATTACTTGTGGCTCTCCATGTAAATAAGTTATAGGTTTCAGTGGAATAGATTGAAAGTGGACTGCTTTTGGTTTCAGCTTTTCAGCATATGTACCTTCAGAAGCAGTTAAAAGTCCAACCTCAGGTGGAGGTTGGCCTGTGGCCGTGGCGGCCATGGTTTCTGGATTCAAAATTGACGCCAACGATGGCGGAAGGTTTTTTAAGGGAGACTATTTTTGTTTAAGAAACATATCAAATTAATAAGTTTTAATTTGTAACATTTTTTTTCATTGTTATAGATATATACATTACAAAGTACTTTTAAATTATTAATTTCTGATACAATAAATTAATTTGTATCAAACAGTTTTTAATTCTGGCTATAATTTAGATTGGTAATTTATAATATAATTAAGTGAATCTGGTATAAGGAACTATGTTTCAAATATACTATTTATATTATTTATTGTTTTGTGTTTGATACAAAAGTAATCGAGATATGTTGTGTGTAGCGTATAATAAAGTGGGAATATGAATGTATCACAAAAAAAAGAATTAAGTTGATACGTGCTTAAAATATGCATTGCAGTGGTTAAATATTAAATGTATTTATAGTTGCTTAGAACTACATAAAATAATATGATTGTGCAATTATTTGTTAAATATTACGAATTAAATATTTATTTTATTGATATTTTTGTATCAGATCATGATATATGAATCATATACTTATTTTCTTTTTGATATTTTTGTATCAGATAATAATATAGTATCAAATGTTTTTGATGTATGAAATATGTATAATAGATAAAATGTAACAAGGTACTAATAATATAAAAATTATATTCAAAATAAATAATTTTGTTACAAAAAACTGTAAAACTTGAGAAAATATATCTTGAAAAATAACAAACCCTTTAAAATATTAGTAAATGTATCTTAAAAAGAATAAACGTCAAAAGTTGTATGTGAATTAGTACATAATCATTAATCTATATGAACCAAGTCATCTTGTTGTTGTGGAGTGAAACAACTCTTCAGTTTTAGTAGATCGTCGCTATCGCTAACATATCCCACTTTGACCTTGTAGAGACCGTACTTCCATAATAGTGTTGCAAATCTTGTGCGAGGTAGTCAGCTCATGGATGTTGACTTCATCGCTAAAGAATTCAGCAAAGGCAACTACAAATATTCAGCATTCACTATAAACATCCTGCTGGTACATTATAAAAATGAATTAAATTTGAACAAAAAAGTTAATTACATGATACATTATAGTAACTACAAAAAATCTTATTGTTTAGTTAATATATAATGATTAAAAAATAATAATTGATACTCAATACCACTTGATAATATTTGTTTCTGATACTATATGAAACATCATATATTCATTATATGTTATTTGAATATCATGGTTAAACTATTTTATAATATGATACACTATTCTACAAATTACATCTCATCAAAATAATTTCTACTATATAGTTTGATAGCTTAATGACAATAATTCGAAAAAACAAAAAGAATAAAAATTAGAATTTTATATATAATTTCGTAAGATTTAAAGCAAGGTACAAAACAATATGATAATGTATCATTGTTGTCAACGTATCCAATTTTTTAAAAATACTCAGCAGGAATTACATGAAATTAAAAAAAAAAAATCAGATAATAAAAGACATACCTGGATAATGTAAATCTGAAAATTACAGGAGCAACTTTTCAATAGAAGACGACTATAATCATGTATTTGGCTGTGAATTATACATAATTTTGTTTTTAATTTATCATCATCATAATCATATACTCATCTTGTATTAAAGAAGTTTAGTTGAAAGAACTATCCATATCCATATGCATCAGGAAAAAAAAATTCTTAAGAAGACGACCATGGAGGAACTATTGAGTTGTTTGAATTGAATTTACCGGAGAGAGAATTTTCAGAGTTGTTTGAATTGAATTTACCGGAGAGTGAATCCTTTTGAAAATCAAATTCTATTAAAATTGTAACTGATAAAATTGTGGAGTGAAATTAGGGAGAGATTAAAGGAGCAAAAAAAGGAAGGGGAATCGTGCATTAAGGTTGGGATACTTATGTATCTGGCTCACTTCAGATTTTGGGAAAAATAAGGGATTTTAGAAATTTTTTAAAACAGTAGGGAATAAAGAAAAATATGGAAAATAAAGATGTGTATATATGTAATTTATCCTAAAGAGAAAAGGACAAATGGATTGCAATTATAGCCATCGAAGTTTACAACGTAATCAATTTGAGTTAATAAGTAAATTCGACTAAAAATTGAATAAGATGAATTAACGAGCTTCTAATCTTAACAAAATAAAATAATGAACCTAATTATATTCTAATTAATTCTAAAATATAAGCTATTAATTAAGCAAAACACTTAATTAAAAAAACAAATCTTTAAATTTTTGAATATTTATAAAACGTAGTATTTACAGACATAATTATATATATTAACTTGAAAAATACCTAAACATAACTTGAAAATATTTTAAATTTTATAAAAACTAATTATTTCAAGTTGTTTGAAATTAAAGAAGTTTAATGATTAATTATAGAGAAAATAGACACATGCCTCCCTAATCTATTATGGAATTCTTTGCTTTTTTTTTTTGGTCTTTACTTGTGTATTTTTTTTAATTTTCTTTGAAATATTGAGATTAAGGACAATTTAGTTTTTTCGGTAATATTAGTAATAATTTTAATAATTATTTGATGAGTTGCAGTGTTAATTGTACAAAATAATGAAACAAATTGTAAAAATAATAATTAAAAGATGGATAAAAAAATGTGCTTAGCGTAGTTATGGTGGTTCAAGGTGGAGGAAATGGTGGTGGGGTTTTGAGTAATGAGAACGAGAGGGAAAAAAAAAGAAACATAAGACTTAAAAAAGAAGACTAAAACATATATATATATTTAACAAAAAGTCAAATAAAATATATACTTTATCAATTCTTCTGACTTCCACGTGTCTCCAAGAGAGTGAGGACACTCTCTATGCGATGTCAACATCTAAAGATGTAATTATTGTGTTTTAAAATAGTTTAGGTGGGTGATAAGACTCCTGTGAAGCATAAGTGTTTAGTTGGAAATTCAATAATAGGTTGAGGGGATATTTGACTATTTTCTCTTAATTATATTGTAAGGGACGTCAACAGTAGGAACCCTAGTTGGCAATGCTTAGATGGATAATTAGTCCCACATGGCTTGTTACACAACTATAAATATTGTATGAGTGGTTAAGTTTTGAGGGTATTTGTGATCTCTTGGGTTAATGAAAAGACATTTTTATCTCAAAATAAAATAAATAAATGGTCGATTTCGTGTAACTCATAATGAATTTTGACCCTTTTCCTAATTAAAAATAAGTAAATCATGCACATTTAAATTCTAAAAACAAATAATTGTCTTTAGCATGAAATATTCAGATATAAAGACAATAAGTTAATCATTGAGATGCACATTCAGATTTAGGTGTAACTGAAACTAGTAGCCTAAGCAGTCTAATAGAAGATGGCGCGGAAGACTTGTTTCTTCAAGTAACAGTTTTCGCGTAGGGTTCGGAGAAGGACCAAGATAATATAGAGACATGATACAAAAACATGACTCTTAACTTGGTTTCAACAGGTAACTATGCCCTCCAACTTTGGGTATGCACAAGTAGACACTTAAACTTGTAGAAAATTGAACAAGTAGACACACATATATTACATGACATAATACACGTAGGACACCGTGTAGATACAAAATTTCCACATGGGATGCCATGTAGGATGAATGTGTCGATTTGTTCAATTTTATATAAGTTTAGGTGCTTTCTTGTGTTTATTTGTCAGCTGAAGTCAAGTTAAGAGTCATGTTTATGTATTATGTTTATTGTAGAGAACATATCCTACAGACTTGACCTATGATGTTGAGTAAAGAATGTGTTGGAAATTATGTGCAATTGACCCAATTTTTCAAAAATCAATCAGCAAATTACGCCACAATTGCCAAAGCAAATAACTCAATAAATTCCATGCTCTTTCTAATTAAGGCAAAGGTTTCTAATTCACACAGTGAGCAACTGCAACATTCTTTACTTAGTACTACTACTACTTTGCAGCTTTTCTCTAAGATGCAACGCGGTGCAGAGTGACATCGATTGCTTGATATCGATAAAACAATCGTTGGAAGATCCTTTAAATTTATTGAATTCAACGTGGAAGTTCGATAATCAGACAGAAGGTTTTATATTCAAATTTGCAGGAATACAATGCTGGCATCCTGATGAGACTAAAGTTTTATCCATTACTCTTTCAAACATGGGACTAATAGGTAAGTTTCCGCGAGGCATACAAAATTGCACTTCTTTAACTTCTCTTGATCTTTCGAGCAATGAGCTATATGGAACCATCCCTTTGGATGTATCAATATTAATCGGATATGTTGTAGAAGTTGATCTCTCAAGTAATCAATTCTCAGGCGCGATCCCAAGTAACATTGCAAATTGTTCCTTTCTTAATGTCCTCAAATTAGACAACAATAAACTAGAAGGTCTAATCCACCTGAAATTCGCTCCTTATGTCGACTCAAGACGTTTAATGTTGCCAACATGTTGACAGGTCCAGTGCCAAATTTTGTCAATCTCACTTTTCCAGCTGAATGTTATGCAAATAATCCAGGACTTTGTGGTAGTCCTTTGGAATTATGTGAAACAGAACGCGCGCTGATCCTTTATAATATTTTTATTAAAGGTTTTGTAACGGGTTGGTCATTTTCGACTTTACTTGGTATATATCTTTTTTTCTTTGGTTTACCTAATGTAAAGAAGATGTTTCTTGTTGAATCCATCCCATTTTTTTGTCAACTTTAGCTATTCAATTGGTACAAGTAATTGTTAAAAAGGAATAGTGATAAGAGTTGAAAATTAAGACTTGGTAGTTGGCAAATTGGTAAGATTTGCAACCCATTTTTGACTTTGCTATATTTACCTATGTCATTAGTGACGTAGACATGGTTTTATCCTTCTATAAATAGAGCATTCTTGCTCATTTGTAGAATACACCAAGTTAGAGAGAAAAAAACCATTTTGAGAGCAAAGTGAGGTATTCTATAGACTATACAAGAAAATAGTCTGTGAAGAAAAATAGAGTGTCAGCGATATTTTAGTAAGACGGAAACCAAAAGAGTGTTGTTCCTTTTGAGTGTGTAGTAGTCACTTTGAGTATTGTATTCGTGACTACACAGTGTAAAATTCCTTACTGTAGTAATATCAGTTGCTCCTCTTGGCCCGTGGTTTTTTCCCTTATTCAGAAGGGTTTCCACGTAAAATTCTTGGTGTCGTTATTTTCCCATTTTATTCCATTACTTTTACCATATATATTTTTGAGCTTGTCCACGTTTTCCCAACAAACTGGTATCAGAGCCAAAGTTTTATTTGAGTATGCTCTGTGATTGCAGCACAGTCTGAACTTCCATATCAGAAAGGATTTACTTTGATTTGCGATAACTATATTTTTTGGGAAAAATAATGGAAGCCAATACAAGTAGAATGGTTACTTTGAATGGTGTTAATTATGCCATTTGGAAGGGGAAAATGGAAGATCTGCTTTATGTTAAGAATTTTTATAAATCAGTATTTACCACTGTAAAGCCTGATAATAAAACAGATGAAGAGTGGAATCTGTTGCACAGACAGGTTTGTGGATTCATTAGGCAATGGGTCGGCGATAATATGTTGAATCATATTTCTGGGGAAACACATGCTCGAACTCTATGGGAGTATCTTGAAAGTTTGTATGCTCGGAAGACTGGCAACAACAAAATGTTCTTAATAAAGCAGATGTTGAGTTTAAAGTATCATGATGGTTCTCCGATGACAGACCATCTGAATAATTTTCAGGGGATTATGAACCAATTATCTGCTATGGGCATCAGATTTGATGAAGAAATTCAAGGCTTGCTTCTACTTGGTTCCCTACTAGACTCTTGGGAAACATTTAGAACGTCATTGTCAAATTCTGCTTCGGATGGTGTGATCTCTATGGATTCCGCCAAGAGTAGTGTCTTGAATGAAGAGATGAGAAGAAAAACTCAAGGTTCCTCTTCATCGGATGTCCTGATAACTGGCCCCAGGGGGAGAAATAAAACTCGTGGTTCTCAGTATAGAGAACAAAATAGGAGCAAATGCAAAGGCAGACTTAAGGATATTGAGTGCTATCATTGTGGCATGAAAGGGCACACAAAGAAGTTCTGCAGGAAGTTGAAGAGGGAGAACAAAAACAAAGAGGAAACTAAAGAAGATGGCAATGAAAATTGCCTAGCCACTGTCACCACCGAAGATCTTGTTACAGTTCTTGATGCAGACATAATAAATATTTCTTGTGATGAGTCAAGCTGGGTTGTGGACACTGGTGCCGCATCTCATGTGACATCAAGGAAGGATTTTTTCTCTTCCTATACTCCTGGTGATTTTGGAACCTTGAGTATGGGTAATGAGACTGTTTCTAGGGTGGTTGGTATTGGTACAATTTGTTGAAAACTAGTGTTGGAACTAAACTAGTTTTGAACAATGTGAAACATGCTCCTGATGTTCGTCTGCACCTAATTTCTGTTGGTGTTTCAGATGATGAAGGATATTTTAGTACCAACGGTGATGGAAAATGGAAGCTCATCAAGGGTTCCTTGGTTGTGGCTCGTGGTAACAAACGTCGTGGTCTATACTAGACTACGGCCTCTGCTTGTGTTGATATGGTGAATGCGGTTGAGAGCGATAGCTCTTCAACATTATGGCACAAGAGACTTAGCCACATCAGCGAGAAATGACTTAATGTTCTAGCCAAGAAGAATTTTTTTGTCAAATTTCAAAAGTGTTAAATTAGAAAAGTGTGAGCACTGCTTGGCTGGTAAACAAAATAGAGTTTCCTTTAAGTCCTACCCTCTTTCGAGAAAGACAGAGTTTCTTGAGTTAGTGCACTCTGATTTATGTGGTCCAATGAAGACAAAGACATTGGGTGGTGCACTCTACTTTGTCACTTTCATTGATGATTGCTCGAGAAAACTTTGGGTCTATGTCTTGAAGACTAAATACCAAGTGTTAGGTGTCTTCAAGCAGTTTCAGGCTTCAGTTGAAAGAGAAACTGGAAAGAAACTGAAATGCATTCGTACTGATAATGGTGGTGAATATTGTGGACCATTTGACGAATACTGCAAGCATCAAGGTATTAGACACCAGAAGACTCCTCCCAAGACTCCTCAGCTTAATGGTTTGGCTGATAGGATGAACAGGACCTTGATGGAAAGAGTTAGATGTTTGCTTTCTGAAGCAAAGTTGCCGAACTCATTTTGGGGTGAGGCTTTATTGACCGCTACACATGTTATTAATCTATATCCTGCTGTTGCTTTGCAAAGTGATGTACCAAATAGTGTTTGGTTTGGAAAGGATATTTCCTATGACCATTTGAGAGTATTTGGTTGCAAAGCTTTTGTACATGTGCCAAAAGATGAGAGGTCAAAGTTAGATGCCAAGACAAGGCAATGCATCTTCATTGGAAATGGCCTAGATGAATTTGGTTACAGGCTATATGATCCAATTGAAAAGAAACTTGTGAGAAGCCGTGATATTATTTTCATGGAGAATCAAACAATTGAAGATATTGACAAAGCGGAGAAGGTAGAATCTTCAAGTTTTGATGGTATAATTCATCATGATGACGTTCCTCACACAAGTGTGCATGATGTTGTTGGGCTTGATAATCATGGTGATGCCCAGAATCATGTATCAAATCAACATGTTGATGTTGATAATAACAATGATATTGTTATTGATGATCCTGTTGCTCATGAAGTAATGGACGAATCAAATATTCCGCTTCGGAGGTCCATGATGTACCGTGGTTTCACGGTATTTCTAATACTTTTTCCTTAAGTTTAGTGTGTGTCGAGAGCCTTTTCGTGTTGATTTTGATATAAGTTTATCTTTGTTTGCAGAAAATCTGTCTAAGGAAGAACGCGGGAGTTTTTGAGAAAGGAATTGCAGAAGAGACCACCTACGGAGCCTATGACGGTCCGTTCGAGGCTGTGACGGTCCGTATGGTGGCATCGTAGTGAAGGAAGAAGTTGCTGAAGGAAATCTTGGGGAAGTCTGACCGTGTGGGAATTTACGGAAGTTCTATGACGGACCGTCACATATACGACGGTCCGTCCTGCATGCAGGATAGAGATGTTATAGTTAGATTTACCAAGTTAGGAACCTGTGGGGAACACTAAAACCCTAGTTACTTTTATAATTTGATTAAACTCTGAAAGTTAAAATTGTTAGTTGTTCATTCTTATTTAGTTAATTATTTTCATTAATTTAGAAATAAAACCCTACTTTTTGTCTTTTGGTTTATTGGAAAACAGTTGGCTAAATAATAGTAATAATAAAATAAAGTTAAGTCTGAACTATTTTCCTTGTGGGTCGATCCCAACCTCATTAGTTGAAGTTCTTTACTTGATACGACCGCTTTACTTCTTATTTGAGAAGTAAGTTTGAGCGTATCAAATTTTGGCGCCGCTGCCTGGGAGGCTTGTATGATGCTCTTTGGGCTTACCGGACAGCATATAAGACTCCCATAGGTATGTCCCCATACCAACTAGTATATGGGAAAGCATGTCATCTTCCGGTTGAATTAGAGCATAAAGCCAGTGGGCTATGAAGAAGCTAAAAATGGACTGGAACGAAGCTGCAGAACAACGATTAAATGGGTTAAATGAACTCGATGTTTTCGCCTTAAGGCTTATGAAAGCTCAGCCCTCTACAAAAGAAGATGAAGAAGTACCATGACCTAAAAATCTAGAAACGAGAGTTTTGATTGGGGTCATTCAACTCTAGATTGCGCTAGATCAAGCTAAAGTAAATGCACCGTACTTAGATCACCAAATTACCCTCGGACCGGACCAACCCTCAGATACATAACTTATCACTATATCGTTGGGGAACACTAAAACCCTAGTTACTTTTATAATTTGATTAAACTCTGAAAGTTAAAATTGTTAGTTGTTCATTCTTATTTAGTTTTATTTTCATTATGACCCTACTTGGACAAATAATAGTAATAATAAAATCATCCTTGTGGGATCATTAGTTATTGCTTTACTTCTTATTTGAGAAGTAAGTTTGAGCGTATCAAATTTTGGCGCCGCTGCCTGGGAGGCTTGATGATGCTCTTTGGGCTTACCGGACAGCATATAAGACTCCCATAGGTATGTCCCCATACCAACTAGTATATGGGAAAGCATGTCATCTTCCGGTTGAATTAGAGCATAAAGCCATGTGGGCTATGAAGAAGCTAAAAATGGACTGGAACGAAGCTGCAGAACAACGATTAAATGGGTTAAATGAACTCGATGAATTTCGCCTAAAGGCTTATGAAAGCTCAGCCCTCTACAAGGAAAAGATGAAGAAATACCATGACCTAAAAATCGAGAAACGAGAGTTTATTATTGGGGATCTCCTCTTCCAAGGTATTATTCGGTTGGAAGGTGTGATGAACTCTCTATATTTTCGGCGGTTGTTTAATGTCCTTTTCCCTATTGATAGCAATGGGTTTCACATTTTGCCTCTACATCAGGATCTCACTTAGGTCTGTAATTCCACAAACAACTACGAAACAATACTAGAGAAGTTAAAACGTTTTAAACCCCAACCCCTTCATTATCAGTTTTCACTTAATCTTCCCTCCATTTTCTCCCCTTCCAACTCACTCTCTTCCCAAATTCCCCATCTTCTCCCATTGTTCATCCCAACGGTCCCTCTTGGTCGGAATCGTGACGGTGAGACCCCTGTCCTAGGGGTCTGCCATCATTTGTGCATTATTGTCTCCTCTTCCATTGACGTATTCCTGAATCCTGACGGTTACTATTGCACAACCGTCGTGACTGTTTTTTTCCTATTGATTGCATGCTATGGGTTTCTGCTTTTGTCTAGATATTATCTAATGTGGTCTGACCGTTCCACAATGACGGTCCGTCCTGCACAAAATTAGACGGTAGAGACCCCTGTTTGGGTTGTCTCAACACTTCACATGGGGTCCACTGACGGACCCTCAGTTCTGTCCGTGTTTCCATGACGGTCCGTCCTGCACAACCGTCGTGACGGTCAGAGACCCCTGTCCTAGGGGTCTCAACACTTTTTCTAAGTGTCCACTGACGGACACATGTGACGGACCGTCGTATCCATGACGGTCCGTCCTGCACAACCGTCGTGACGGTCAGAGACCCCTGTCCTAGGGGTCTGAACACTTTTTCTAAGTGTCCACTGACGGACACATGTGACGGACCGTCATATCCATGACGGTCCGTCCTGCACAACCGTCGTGACGGTCAGAGACCCCTGTCCTATGGGTCTCAACACTTTTTCCAAGTGTCCTCTGACGGACACTTGCGACGGACCGTCATACCCATGACGGTCCGTCCTGCTTAACCGTCGTATCGGTCAGAGACCCCTGTCCTATGGGTCTCAACACTTTTTCCAAGTGTCCTCTGACGGACACTTGCGACGGACCGTCATACCCATGACGGTCCGTCCTGCTTAACCGTCGTATCGGTCTGAGACTTTCCCTCTGATATTTTATGTTGCCAAGTATTATATGACGGTCCGTCATACGCACTACGGTCCGTCACCAGGTCCGTCGTGACCTACTGCTACTTCAGAGCTGTTATCACTGGTTTGAGTGTCTGAGTATTATTGTCTCAAATGTTTATTTCTTTTGTGTCATACTTCATCCTTCAAGTACTAATGATGATTCGTTACAGGTACTACCTATCATGGCACCTAAACAAGATCGCGTTTACGCACGTGGGCGTTCAAAATCTGTCGCCCCGTCTGCCCGATTGGTGATAGGCTCTGATGATGAGCATGATCCAGAATACGTGCCACCTACTGCTACTCCAGCACGAGCTCCACGTGTACCGCGAGTCACGCCCAAGAAGGTGGCGCCCGGCGTAGTCACTGCCTCCCAGTCTGATGAGGAGCGCACACTGACCGGCACTCCTTCTGGGTCAGCTGCCCAAGACGAAGGAGCATCTGGCTCCTTAAGAGTTTCGTGGTCAGAGGAAGCCTCTGGGTCTGCAGACGCCTCTGCTCCTGCCACAGCTACATAGTCTGCTTCAGATGATGAGGCTGACAGCACCGACTCCACCCCTGGCTCACCAACAGGAGTCCCTGCCCCGGTTGCCGATCAGCCCAACCGGTGGTGTGTTGACGGGCAATACAAGGTATACTTAGACGCCAAGGTTCTCAATGACAAAGGCGTCATGACACGGACTCTTACACTGGAGAGGCGGGTCCTCACGGGAAGTCTCCCCACCATGCCAGATATTCACACCCTCTTCACCAGACATCGGCTAGAGTGGACGGCTCGTTCTTTGGGTCGCTACAGTGAGGAGCTAGTCCGCGAGTTCTATGCCTCTTATGTGGCTACTCTTCGCTCGCAGATCGATAGGCGGTCTGCCCCCGCCAAACAGGCCCCACTTGAGCACGTCCGAGTACGAGGCATCCAGGTTGACATCTCCCTACCAGCCATCCGCCGATATCTGTACGGCACGGATTCTGACTCCACCAGCACACCTCTCACCGCCGAGTTTGATTACCGGTGGCAAATTGTTAAAGAGGGCCGGTTCTTACGTGAGCCTTCACTGAGAGAGACCACCAAGAGGTGGATGGCACTGCACCTATCTATTGATGGAGAGGCTGCGGATTGGGTGATGGAGCCGAAGGGGGCCATCAGGAAGGCCAACTTGACCTTTACGGCCAAGTTTCTCTGGTTGATCGTCCGCCATTGTCTCTCCCCCACTGCTGCGGATAACATAGTCACCTGGGATCGTGCAGTGCTGATGGCTGCTATGATGGCAGGGTTCGAGGTCGATTTCGCTTGGCTTCTCCAAGCGGTCATGCACGAGAGGGCCTTCAAGGTCACCACAACTTACCCTTTCCCTTGCATGATTTTCTCTTTGTGCAGATCAGCAGGTGTGCCCATTTGGCACATTGACCAGCTCAAGACCCCGCCAGGAAATGTTGACATCGGCCTCATCAGGGATGAGGCCAATGAGTTGGCCCCACGCAGAGGGCCCCGTCCAGAGGTGGCCCCATTTGGTGAGAACCTGGCCGACACCGTAGAGCATGCTCATGATGCTTCCCGTGCTGCTTCTGCACACACTGACACTACTCCGGTCGAGTCTATCCCGGGTAGTAGCACTGCCCCGAGCTCCTCTCGCTGGGCTCCTTCTGCCACTCTGGTCCCACTAGCTCGGGTTCAGAAACTTGAGGCACAGATGGCTACTCTTCTGCATCACATTCAGCCGTGGATGCAGAAGACTATTGCTGAGGCAGAGGAGCGCATGGAGCGCAAGATGATACAGCACACAGAGAGGCAGATCGCCGGGGTACACCAGCGCTTAGACGCATTTGAATTACGAGTACTAGCCCGACCAGCCCCTCCGGTGGACATGTCGACTCTCCAGGCTGCGGTTGAGAGTCTGCGGGCGGATCTTGATATGATTTTAGAGGCGAGGGTGCCTGAGTCTGAGGCCCCTTCTGCGGAGCCTGCCGATGACACCGTGATGGCCGCCCTGTTTACCACTTCTGATGTTCCACCACCTCCCCCACAAGAGCATGTCAAGAGACGCAGGGGTCGAGAGGAGGATGAGGCTAGGGCAAGGAAGAAGGAGCGCCGTGAGATGGAATCTGCGAGGAGAGCCTCGATTGCCGATGAGGAGGCCCGTAGGTTGAGGGCTGTAGAAGTAGCTGCCGGGGCGTCTAGCTCCAAAATTGTAGATTCTGTGGGAGGCGCTACTGATGGTGCTGTGGATGCTGCGGACATTACTGAGGATGTCCAGACTACGCAGGGAGCAGGTTCCGGGGAACCGGACCCACCAGCTTGCTGATCACCGGCGCTTAGCGCCTCAGGTTTGCTTCACTTACCCTTTTTACGTAGTTTAACTTTTCTATGCATTGGGGACAATTGCATATTTTTTTGTAGGGGGTGGGGTAAATGGAAAGTGAACACTTGGGTGAATTCTGAGTAGCCCAAGTTCACGATCCTCTTTTGGGGTTTTCTTGCCTGTGTTCTTTTTCCCCAAAAGACTGATTACTTTTACTGTTGAACCGGCATGTCATATCTTATGTACACAGTATAAATCTGAAGCATGATGGCTAATATAAATATGATATCTCGATAATCATTTGCATGACTAGGCATAGTAAGTGATAATTGTGTGGTTTTGAAACATGAAACAAGGATACACTTCTGCATGATCCTGAATCTAAGATTTGAACTAGGTGTCTAATACTCTGGGAATGCAAGGAATGTCATGTGAGTGTGAGGTAAAGTCGAATGACCACCATTAATACTGAGCTAGAACTTGCCTGGTTAGTCCTACTGAAAGTGAGTCAAAACAATCACTTAGGAAAGGATCATAGGCCCTTGTTCGAAATAGTCAATCTTGAGCCTAAAAAAAAATAACAGAAAACCAAATGAAGTTAATCCCTTTTTGATCCAAATGAATTGAGCCTAAACTAGATTTTTTTTTTTACCCCAAATGATCTTCTCTGGGAGCAATGTGTTGGCCCTGGTCCCTCCTAGGACATGTGCACCTCAGCTTATGCCAAAAGCATAAGTTGAGGGTGGCTAATGCAGAAAGCAACCTTGTTTTGGCCCTGACCCAACCATGGGTATTGTGAACCTTGACTCATGGCAAAATCATGAGTTGAGGGTGGCTGCTATAAGGAAAACCACGGAAAGTGGGGTTGAAAGAATGAAGAGAAAGAAAGAATAAAACAGAAGTGACTAAAAAAAAAAAAAAAAAAAAAAAAAAAAAAAAAAAGTTAATAATAACCAAAAGCAAAATAAACACAAGAAAAGAGAAAAGTCACTTACACATAAGGATAAGAAAGGGAAAACAGCAAAGTGAAAAGAAAATTGAGTAATAGGGCGAAATAAGAATGATATGTCAAGGAGGGCAACAAGTCACTAAAGTATATTTAAATACACCCTACCTGATCCTGAGCCTATGTTACAAGCTAAAAAAAGTCCTATTGTGATCCTAAGTGTGTATGAGGAATTTGAAGTAGTGAAAATAAGGGCAAGCCTATGGCAATATGTATAAATGAGTGGTGAATTTGTTCTGAGAGTGAGTGTCGAAACGTGATCCTTATACTCAAACTAAAATCATTGTGTGAAAAATGAGGATGTTATTTGAAGTAGGACAGGAGTTGTAATACCAGAAAATTAGCATCTCGGTGAGAAATTGAGAGGATAGGCATCATTGCGTAGTAAATCGGGTTATGGTTGATTCTACACAAATAAATGCCTAATAGTGAGACCTGCATGAACATAATGAGAATAATCGAGTTGATAGCCAATGATTGCTGAAATTAAAATATGATACTTTGTACAAAGAATTTGTAGTGAGTATAGTGCGTCCTTGAGACAAACAACGAATTTAAAGGGTGTTGAATGTACCGTGGTTTCACGGTATTTCTAATACTTTTCCTTAAGTTTAGTGTGTGTCGAGAGCTTTCGTGTTGATTTTGATATAAGTTTATCTTTGTTTGAGAAATCTGTCTAAGGAAGAACGCGGAGTTTTTGAGAAAGAATTGCAGAGAGACCACCTACGGAGCCTATGACGGTCCGTCGCGGCTGTGACGGTCCGTAGGTGGCATCGTAGTGAAGGAAGAAGTTGCTGAAGGAAATTTGGGGAAGTCTGACCGTGTGGGATTACGGAAGTTCGTGACGGACCGTCACATATACGACGGTCCGTCCTGCATGTTCGTCGTAATTATCAGAGAGTAATCCCAGTACCCAAAATTCCAAAGTTCAAGTGTATTGGAACGAAGACCCTCGACGGGCCGTCATCCTTGCGACGGTCCGTCATACCTGTCCGTCGAGGGGAATGAAGAAAGCAACGTGAGAAGATGTGAAGTATGGGACGACGGAGGCTATGACGGTCCGTCGTGTCCATGACGGTCCGTCACGTGATCCGTCGACCCAGACGCGTTTGGACAGATTTTTAGTAAATAGAATCCTTATTTGATTAGGTTTTTATTTTTCTTATAAATAGTTGGAAAAACCTCGTTTTTGAGGTTAGACTTTCTGGATAATTTTTAGTTTATAGTTCTTCGATTATATTAGTAAACTCTTGATTTTGGAAATTAAGATATTTTCCGGGAATTGATTGTTGTGGATTTCGGTGATTAATCAAGTTGAATTCTGGGAAATTATTCGTTTTCATAAAAGTAAGTGCATGAACTTTCCATTAACATATGAATTGTGTAATTACGAACATGGGTAACTAAACCTCATAGCTAGGGTTGTGGGAACCATGGGTGAATAACAAGGTAGAAATCTAACTTCAATAACATTTCTAGAGTGGTGTCTTGCATGTATTGATAATTCTTTCGTTTAGAATTCTTTTTAACGGTGGCCAACGTTAGAACTCGCCTTAATGCTACTTGCCGGACCAAGGAGGTAGATAATAGGAAAAGAATTATCAACATAGATTTAGTGTAGACTATCTAATAGACTAGTATTGGTTGGTACGAGTTAATAGCTTAGTCAAATACCGAATACGATGTTTAATATGAGGTAAAGATAAGGGTTAGTATAGCAACACACGTAGCCGGACCAAGGTGCGGAGTGAAATTCTCTAGATGCCGGACCAAGGATTTAGAGATACATAACTTATCACTTTACATGCAAGATATCAGGATAGAGATGTTATAGTTAGATTTACCAAGTTAGGAACCTGTGGGGAACACTAAAACCCTAGTTACTTTTATAATTTGATTAAACTCTGAAAGTTAAAATTGTTAGTTGTTCATTCTTATTTAGTTAATTATTTTCATTAATTTAGAAATAAAACCCCCCTTTTTGTCTTTTGGTTTATTGGAAAACAGTTGGCTAAATAATAGTAATAATAAAATAAAGTTAAGTCTGAACTATTTTCCTTGTGGGATCGATCCCAACCTCATTAGTTGGGTTCTTTACTTGATACGACCGCTTTACTTCTTATTTGAGAAGTAAGTTTGAGCGTATCAGTCCACAAGACAGCCGTTTTCTTCCTCCCGTTATTCATCCAATGAGTATGTGTTACTCACTGACGGGGAGAACCTGAATGTTATGAGGAGGCCATGGAAGATGAGCACAAGGATCAATGGATTGAAGCCCATGCAAGATGAGATGAAGTCTTTGCATGAGAACCACACTTATGAGTTGGTAAAATTGCCCAAGGGCATGAGAGCTTTGAAGAACAAGTGGGTGTTCAAAGTTAAAGTTTAAGAACACAACTTGAAGCCCAGGTACAAAGATAGATTGGTTGTTAAGGGATTCGGTCAAAGGAAAGGTATTGACTTTGACGAAATATTTTCTCCTGTTGTGAAAATATCCTCGATTCGCACAGTTCTAGGTTTGGCTGCTAGTCTTAATTTAGAGATTGAGCAAATGGATGTGAAGACGACTTTCCTTCACGGTGACCTAGAAGAAGAGGTTTATATGGAACAACTTGAGGGCTTCAAAGTAGAAGGTAAAGAAAATTTTGTGTGCAAACTCAAAAAGAGTCTTTATGGCCTAAAAAAAGCTCCCAGACAGTGGTACAAGAAGTTTGAATCTGTTATGGGGGAGCAAGGCTATAAGAAGACTTCTTCAGATCATTGCGTATTTGTACAATAATTTTATCATCCTCCTGTTGTATGTGGATGATATGTTGATTGTGGGCAAGAATACTTCCAAGATTGACGAGCTGAAGAAAGAGTTGTGTAAGTCTTTTTCTATGAAAGACTTGGGTCATGCCAAGTAAATTTTGGGCATGAGAATTACTCGTCTCAGAGATGAAAGGAAAATTTATTTGTCACAGAAGAATTACATTGAACGTGTACTAGAGCACTTCAATATGAAGAATGCTAAGCCTGTTAGTACACCTCTTGCTGGTCATATGAAGTTGAGCAAGAAGATGTGTCCTACAACTAGGGAGGAAAAAGATAACATGGCCAAAGTTCCATATTCCTCCGTCGTCGGAAGTCTAATGTATGCAATGGTGTGCACTAGACCTGATATTGCTCACGCAGTTGGTGTTGTGAGCAGATTTCTTGAAAATCCGGAAAAAGAGCATTGGGAAGCTGTGAAGTGGATACTCAGGTATCTTAGAGGAAGCTTAGATGAATGCTTGTGTTTTTAGCATCAAATCCAATCTTGAAAGGCTATACAGATTCTGATATGGCAGGTGACCTTGATAACAGAAAATCCACTACTGGATATTTGTTTACTTTTTCAGGGGGAGCTATATCATGGCAGTCAAAGTTGCAGAAGTGTGTTGCACTATCTACAACTGAAGCTGAGTATATTGCGGCTACTGAAGCCGACAAGGAGATGATATGGCTAAAGCAATTTCTTCAAGAGCTTGGTTTGAATCAGATGTAGTATATTGTCTATTGTGACAGCCTAAGTGCAATAGACTTGAGCAAGAACTCTATGTACCATGCAATAAGAAAACACATCGACGTCAGATATCATTGGATTCGTGAAGAAGTGGAGAGTGAATCATTTCACGTCAAAAAAATCCACAAGTGATAATCCTGCAGATATGCTGACCAAGACGATACCGGAAGACAAGTTTGAGTTATGCAAAGAACTTGTGGGTATAAGCTCTCTCTAAAGAAGATGAAGATACCTTCTTCCAGTAAATGGGACTGGAGGGGGAGATTTGTTGAATCCATCCCATTTTTTGGTCAACTTTAGCTATTCAATTGGTACAAGTAATTGTTAAAAAGGAATAGTGATAAGAGTTGAAAATTAAGACTTGGTAGTTGGCAAATTGGTAAGATTTGCAACCCATTTTTGACTTTGCTATATTTACCTATGTCATTAGTGACGTAGGCATGGTTTTATCCTTCTATAAATAGAGCATTCTTGCTCATTTGTAGAATACACCAAGTTAGAGAGAAAAAAACCATTTTGAGAGCAAAGTGAGGTATTCCATAGACTATACAAGAAAATAGTCTGTGAAAAAAAATAGAGTGTCAGCGATATTTTAGTAAGACGGAAACCAAAAGAGTGTTGTTCCTTTTGAGTGTGTAGTAGTCACTTTGAATATTGTATTCGTGACTACACAGTGTAAAATTCCTTACTGTAGTAATATCAGTTGCTCCTCTTGGCCCGTGGTTTTTTCCTTTATTCAGAAGGGTTTCCACGTAAAATTCTTGGTGTCGTTATTTTCCCATTTTATTCCATTACTTTTACCATATATATTTTTGAGCTTGTTCGCGTTTTCCCAACAAACTGGTATCAGAGCCAAAGTTTTATTTGAGTATGCTCTGTGATTGCAGCACAGTCTGAACTTCCATATCAGAAAGGATTTACTTTGATTTGCGATAACTATATTTTTTGGGAAAAATAATGGAAGCCAATACAAGTAGAATGGTTACTTTGAATGGTGTTAATTATGCCATTTGGAAGGGGAAAATGGAAGATCTGCTTTATGTTAAGAATTTTTATAAATCAGTATTTACCACTGTAAAGCCTGATAATAAAACAGATGAAGAGTGGAATCTGTTGCACAGACAGGTTTGTGGATTCATTAGGCAATGGGTCGGCGATAATATGTTGAATCATATTTCTGGGGAAACACATGCTCGAACTCTATGGGAGTATCTTGAAAGTTTGTATGCTCGGAAGACTGGCAACAACAAAATGTTCTTAATAAAGCAGATGTTGAGTTTAAAGTATCATGATGGTTCTCCGATGACAGACCATCTGAATAATTTTCAGGGGATTATGAACCAATTATCTGCTATGGGCATCAGATTTGATGAAGAAATTCAAGGCTTGCTTCTACTTGGTTCCCTACTAGACTCTTGGGAAACATTTAGAACGTCATTGTCAAATTCTGCTTCGGATGGTGTGATCTCTATGGATTCCGCCAAGAGTAGTGTCTTGAATGAAGAGATGAGAAGAAAAACTCAAGGTTCCTCTTCATCGGATGTCCTGATAACTGGCCCCAGGGGGAGAAATAAAACTCGTGGTTCTCAGTATAGAGAACAAAATAGGAGCAAATGCAAAGGCAGACTTAAGGATATTGAGTGCTATCATTGTGGCATGAAAGGGCACACAAAGAAGTTCTGCAGGAAGTTGAAGAGGGAGAACAAAAACAAAGAGGAAACTAAAGAAGATGGCAATGAAAATTGCCTAGCCACTGTCACCACCGAAGATCTTGTTACAGTTCTTGATGCAGACATAATAAATATTTCTTGTGATGAGTCAAGCTGGGTTGTGGACACTGGTGCCGCATCTCATGTGACATCAAGGAAGGATTTTTTCTCTTCCTATACTCCTGGTGATTTTGGAACCTTGAGTATGGGTAATGAGACTGTTTCTAGGGTGGTTGGTATTGGTACAATTTGTTGAAAACTAGTGTTGGAACTAAACTAGTTTTGAACAATGTGAAACATGCTCCTGATGTTCGTCTGCACCTAATTTCTGTTGGTGTTTTAGATGATGAAAGATATTTTAGTAACAACGGTGATGGAAAATGGAAGCTCATCAAGGGTTCCTTGGTTGTGGCTCGTGGTAACAAACGTCGTGGTCTATACTAGACTACGGCCTCTGCTTGTGTTGATATGGTGAATGCGGTTGAGAGCGATAGCTCTTCAACATTATGGCACAAGAGACTTAGCCACATCAGCGAGAAATGACTTAATGTTCTAGCCAAGAAGAATTTTTTTGTCAAATTTCAAAAGTGTTAAATTAGAAAAGTGTGAGCACTGCTTGGCTGGTAAACAAAATAGAGTTTCCTTTAAGTCCTACCCTCTTTCGAGAAAGACAGAGTTTCTTGAGTTAGTGCACTCTGATTTATGTGGTCCAATGAAGACAAAGACATTGGGTGGTGCACTCTACTTTGTCACTTTCATTGATGATTGCTCGAGAAAACTTTGGGTCTATGTCTTGAAGACTAAATACCAAGTGTTAGGTGTCTTCAAGCAGTTTCAGGCTTCAGTTGAAAGAGAAACTGGAAAGAAACTGAAATGCATTCGTACTGATAATGGTGGTGAATATTGTGGACCATTTGACGAATACTGCAATCATCAAGGTATTAGACACCAGAAGACTCCTCCCAAGACTCCTCAGCTTAATGGTTTGGCTGATAGGATGAACAGGACCTTGATGGAAAGAGTTAGATGTTTGCTTTCTGAAGCAAAGTTGCCGAACTCATTTTGGGGTGAGGCTTTATTGACCGCTACACATGTTATTAATCTATATCCTGCTGTTGCTTTGCAAAGTGATGTACCAAATAGTGTTTGGTTTGGAAAGGATGTTCCCTATGACCATTTGAGAGTATTTGGTTGCAAAGCTTTTGTACATGTGCCAAAAGATGAGAGGTCAAAGTTAGATGCCAAGACAAGGCAATGCATCTTCATTGGAAATGGCCTAGATAAATTTGGTTACAGGCTATATGATCCAATTGAAAAGAAACTTGTGAGAAGCCGTGATATTATTTTCATGGAGAATCAAACAATTGAAGATATTGACAAAGCGGAGAAGGTAGAATCTTCAAGTTTTGATGGTATAATTCATCATGATGACGTTCCTCACACAAGTGTGCATGATGTTGTTGGGCTTGATAATTATGGTGACGCCCAGAATCATGTATCAAATCAACATGTTGATGTTGATAATAACAATGATATTGTTATTGATGATCCTGTTGCTCATGAAGTTGTGGACGAATCAAATATTCCGCTTTGGAGGTCCACAAGACAGCCGTTTTCTTCCTTCCGTTATTCATCCAATGCGTATGTGTTACTCACTGACGGGGAGAACCTGAATGTTATGAGGAGGCCATGGAAGATGAGCACAAGGATCAATGGATTGAAGCCCATGCAAGATGAGATGAAGTCTTTGCATGAGAACCACACTTATGAGTTGGTAAAATTGCCCAAGGGCATGAGAGCTTTGAAGAACAAGTGGGTGTTCAAAGTTAAAGTTTAAGAACACAACTTGAAGCCCAGGTACAAAGATAGATTGGTTGTTAAGGGATTCGGTCAAAGGAAAGGTATTGACTTTGACGAAATATTTTCTCCTGTTGTGAAAATGTCCTCGATTTGCACAGTTCTAGGTTTGGCTGCTAGTCTTAATTTATAGATTGAGCAAATGGATGTGAAGACGACTTTCCTTCACGGTGACCTAGAAGAAGAGGTTTCTATGGAACAACTTGAGGGCTTCAAAGTAGAAGGTAAAGAAAATTTTGTGTGCAAACTCAAAAAGAGTCTTTATGGCCTAAAAAAAGCTCCCAGACAGTGGTACAAGAAGTTTGAATCTGTTATGGGGGAGCAAGGCTATAAGAAGACTTCTTCAGATCATTGCGTATTTGTACAAAAATTTTATCATCCTCCTGTTGTATGTGGATGATATGTTGATTGTGGGCAAGAATACTTCCAAGATTGACGAGCTGAAGAAAGAGTTGTGTAAGTCTTTTTCTATGAAAGACTTGGGTCATGCCAAGTAAATTTTGGGCATGAGAATTACTCGTCTCAAAGATGAAAGGAAAATTTATTTGTCACAGAAGAATTACATTGAACGTGTACTTAGAGCACTTCAATATGAAGAATGCTAAGCCTGTTAGTACACCTCTTGCTGGTCATATGAAGTTGAGCAAGAAGATGTGTCCTACAACTAGGGAGGAAAAAGAGAACATGGCCAAAGTTCCATATTCCTCCGTCGTCGGAAGTCTAATGTATGCAATGGTGTGCACTAGACCTGATATTGCTCACGCAGTTGGTGTTGTGAGCAGATTTCTTGAAAATCCGGAAAAAGAGCATTGGGAAGCTGTGAAGTGGATACTCAGGTATCTTAGAGGAAGCTTAGATGAATGCTTGTGTTTTTTAGCATCAAATCCAATCTTGAAAGGCTATACAGATTCTGATATGGCAGGTGACCTTGATAACAGAAAATCCACTACTGGATATTTGTTTACTTTTTCAGGGGGAGCTATATCATGTCAGTCAAAGTTGCAGAAGTGTGTTGCACTATCTACAACTGAAGCTGAGTATATTGCGGCTACTGAAGCCGACAAGGAGATGATATGGCTAAAGCAATTTCTTCAAGAGCTTGGTTTGAATCAGATGTAGTATATTGTCTATTGTGACAGCCTAAGTGCAATAGACTTGAGCAAGAACTCTATGTACCATGCAATAACAAAACACATCGACGTCAGATATCATTGGATTCGTGAAGAAGTGGAGAGTGAATCATTTCACGTCAAAAAAATCCACAAGTGATAATCCTGCAGATATGCTGACCAAGACGATACCGGAAGACAAGTTTGAGTTATGCAAAGAACTTGTGGGTATAAGCTCTCTCTAAAGAAGATGAAGATACCTTCTTCCAGTAAATGGGACTGGAGGGGGAGATTTGTTGAATCCATCCCATTTTTTGGTCAACTTTAGCTATTCAATTGGTACAAGTAATTGTTAAAAAGGAATAGTGATAAGAGTTGAAAATTAAGACTTGGTAGTTGGCAAATTGGTAAGATTTGCAACCCATTTTTGACTTTGCTATATTTACCTATGTCATTAGTGACGTAGGCATGGTTTTATCCTTCTATAAATAGAGCATTCTTGCTCATTTGTAGAATACACCAAGTTAGAGAGAAAAAAACCATTTTGAGAGCAAAGTGAGGTATTCCATAGACTATACAAGAAAATAGTCTGTGAAAAAAAATAGAGTGTCAGCGATATTTTAGTAAGACGGAAACCAAAAGAGTGTTGTTCCTTTTGAGTGTGTAGTAGTCACTTTGAGTATTGTATTCGTGACTACACAGTGTAAAATTCCTTACTGTAGTAATATCAGTTGCTCCTCTTGGCCCGTGGTTTTTTCCCTTTTTCAGAAGGGTTTCCACGTAAAATTCTTGGTGTCGTTATTTTCCCATTTTATTCCATTACTTTTACCATATATATTTTTGAGCTTGTCCGCGTTTTCCCAACAAACTGGTATCAGAGCCAAAGTTTTATTTGAGTATGCTCTGTGATTGCAGCACAGTCTGAACTTCCATATCAGAAAGGATTTACTTTGATTTGCGATAACTATATTTTTTGGGAAAAATAATGGAAGCCAATACAAGTAGAATGGTTACTTTGAATGGTGTTAATTATGCCATTTGAAAGGGGAAAATGGAAGATCTGCTTTATGTTAAGAATTTTTATAAATCAGTATTTACCACTGTAAAGCCTGATAATAAAACAGATGAAGAGTGGAATCTGTTGCACAGACAGGTTTGTGGATTCATTAGGCAATGGGTCGGCGATAATATGTTGAATCATATTTCTGGGGAAACACATGCTCGAACTCTATGGGAGTATCTTGAAAGTTTGTATGCTCGGAAGACTGGCAACAACAAAATGTTCTTAATAAAGCAGATGTTGAGTTTAAAGTATCATGATGGTTCTCCGATGACAGACCATCTGAATAATTTTCAGGGGATTATGAACCAATTATCTGCTATGGGCATCAAATTTGATGAAGAAATTCAAGGCTTGCTTCTACTTGGTTCCCTACTAGACTCTTGGGAAACATTTAGAACGTCATTGTCAAATTCTGCTTCGGATGGTGTGATCTCTATGGATTCCGCCAAGAGTAGTGTCTTGAATGAAGAGATGAGAAGAAAAACTCAAGGTTCCTCTTCATCGGATGTCCTGATAACTGGCCCCAGGGGGAGAAATAAAACTTGTGGTTCTCAGTATAGAGAACAAAATAGGAGCAAATCCAAAGGCAGACTTAAGGATATTGAGTGCTATCATTGTGGCATGAAAGGGCACACAAAGAAGTTCTGCAGGAAGTTGAAGAGGGAGAACAAAAACAAAGAGGAAACTAAAGAAGATGGCAATGAAAATTGCCTAGCCACTGTCACCACCGAAGATCTTGTTACAGTTCTTGATGCAGACATAATAAATATTTCTTGTGATGAGTCAAGCTGGGTTGTGGACACTGGTGCCGCATCTCATGTGACATCAAGGAAGAATTTTTTCTCTTCCTATACTCCTGGTGATTTTGGAACCTTGAGTATGGGTAATGAGACTGTTTCTAGGGTGGTTGGTATTGGTACAATTTGTTGAAAACTAGTGTTGGAACTAAACTAGTTTTGAACAATGTGAAACATGCTCCTGATGTTCGTCTGCACCTAATTTCTGTTGGTGTTTTAGATGATGAAGGATATTTTAGTACAAACGGTGATGGAAAATGGAAGCTCATCAAGGGTTCCTTGGTTGTGGCTCGTGGTAACAAACGTCGTGGTCTATACTAGACTACGGCCTCTGCTTGTGTTGATATGGTGAATGCTGTTGAGAGCGATAGCTCTTCAACATTATGGCACAAGAGACTTAGCCACATCAGCGAGAAATGACTTAATGTTCTAGCCAAGAAGAATTTTTTTGTCAAATTTCAAAAGTGTTAAATTAGAAAAGTGTGAGCACTGCTTGGCTGGTAAACAAAATAGAGTTTCCTTTAAGTCCTACCCTCTTTCGAGAAAGACAGAGTTTCTTGAGTTAGTGCACTCTGATTTATGTGGTCCAATGAAGACAAAGACATTGGGTGGTGCACTCTACTTTGTCACTTTCATTGATGATTGCTCGAGAAAACTTTGGGTCTATGTCTTGAAGACTAAATACCAAGTGTTAGGTGTCTTCAAGCAGTTTCAGGCTTCAGTTGAAAGAGAAACTGGAAAGAAACTGAAATGCATTCGTACTGATAATGGTGGTGAATATTGTGGACCATTTGACGAATACTGCAAGCATCAAGGTATTAGACACCAGAAGACTCCTCCCAAGACTCCTCAGCTTAATGGTTTGGCTGATAGGATGAACAGGACCTTGATGGAAAGAGTTAGATGTTTGCTTTCTGAAGCAAAGTTGCCGAACTCATTTTGGGGTGAGGCTTTATTGACCGCTACACATGTTATTAATCAATATCCTGCTATTGCTTTGCAAAGTGATGTACCAAATAGTGTTTGGTTTGGAAAGGATGTTCCCTATGACCATTTGAGAGTATTTTGTTGCAAAGCTTTTGTACATGTGCCAAAAGATGAGAGGTCAAAGTTAGATGCCAAGACAAGGCAATGCATCTTCATTGGAAATGGCCTAGATGAATTTGGTTACAGGCTATATGATCCAATTGAAAAGAAACTTGTGAGAAGCCGTGATATTATTTTCATGGAGAATCAAACAATTGAAGATATTGACAAAGCGGAGAAGGTAGAATCTTCAAGTTTTGATGGTATAATTCATCATGATGACGTTCCTCACACAAGTGTGCATGATGTTGTTGGGCTTGATAATCATGGTGACGCCCAGAATCATGTATCAAATCAACATGTTGATGTTGATAATAACAATGATATTGTTATTGATGATCCTGTTGCTCATGAAGTTGTGGACGAATCAAATATTCCGCTTCGGAGGTCCACAAGACAGCCGTTTTCTTCCTCCCGTTATTCATCCAATGAGTATGTGTTACTCACTGACGGGGAGAACCTGAATGTTATGAGGAGGCCATGGAAGATGAGCACAAGGATCAATGGATTGAAGACATGCAAGATGAGATGAAGTCTTTGCATGAGAACTACACTTATGAGTTGGTAAAATTGCCCAAGGGCATGAGAGCTTTGAAGAACAAGTGGGTGTTCAAAGTTAAAGTTGAAGAACACAACTTGAAGCCCAGGTACAAAGATAGATTGGTTGTTAAGGGATTGAGTCAAAGGAAAGGTATTGACTTTGACGAAATATTTTCTCCTGTTGTGAAAATGTCCTCGATTCGCACAGTTCTAGGTTTGGCTGCTAGTCTTAATTTAGAGATTGAGCAAATGGATGTGAAGACGACTTTCCTTCACGGTGACCTAGAAGAAGAGGTTTATATGGAACAACTTGAGGGCTTCAAAGTAGAAGGTAAAGAAAATTTTGTGTGCAAACTCAAAAAGAGTCTTTATGGCCTAAAAAAAGCTCCCAGACAGTGGTACAAGAAGTTTGAACCTGTTATGGGGGAGCAAGGCTATAAGAAGACTTCTTCAGATCATTGCGTATTTGTACAAAAATTTTATCATCCTCCTGTTGTATGTGGATGATATGTTGATTGTGGGCAAGAATACTTCCAAGATTAACGAGCTGAAGAAAGAGTTGTGTAAGTCTTTTTCTATGAAAGACTTGGGTCATGCCAAGTAAATTTTGGGCATGAGAATTACTCGTCTCAGAGATGAAAGGAAAATTTATTTGTCACAGAAGAATTACATTGAACGTGTACTAGAGCACTTCAATATGAAGAATGCTAACCCTGTTAGTACACCTCTTGCTGGTCATATGAAGTTGAGCAAGAAGATGTGTCCTACAACTAGGGAGGAAAAAGAGAACATGGCCAAAGTTCCATATTCCTCCGTCGTCGGAAGTCTAATGTATGCAATGGTGTGCACTAGACCTGATATTGCTCACGCAGTTGGTGTTGTGAGCAGATTTCTTGAAAATCCGGAAAAAGAGCATTGGGAAGCTGTGAAGTGGATACTCAGGTATCTTAGAGGAAGCTTAGATGAATGCTTGTGTTTTGGAGCATCAAATCCAATCTTGAAAGGCTATACAGATTCTGATATGGCAGGTGACCTTGATAACAGAAAATCCACTACTGGATATTTGTTTACTTTTTCAGGGGGAGCTATATCATGGCAGTCAAAGTTGCAGAAGTGTGTTGCACTATCTACAACTGAAGCTGAGTATATTGCGGCTACTGAAGCCGACAAGGAGATGATATGGCTAAAGCGATTTCTTCAAGAGCTTGGTTTGAATCAGATGTAGTATATTGTCTATTGTGACAGCCTAAGTGCAATAGACTTGAGCAAGAACTCCATGTACCATGCAATAACAAAACACATCGACGTCAGATATCATTGGATTCGTGAGGAAGTGGAGAGTGAATCATTTCACGTCAAAAAAATCCACAAGTGATAATCCTGCAGATATGCTGACCAAGACGATACCGGAAGACAAGTTTGAGTTATGCAAAGAACTTGTGGGTATAAGCTCTCTCTAAAGAAGATGAAGATACCTTCTTCCAGTAAATGGGACTGGAGGGGGAGATTTGTTGAATCCATCCCATTTTTTGGTCAACTTTAGCTATTCAATTGGTACAAGTAATTGTTAAAAAGGAATAGTGATAAGAGTTGAAAATTAAGACTTGGTAGTTGGCAAATTGGTAAGATTTGCAACCCATTTTTGACTTTGCTATATTTACCTATGTCATTAGTGACATAGGCATGGTTTTATCCTTCTATAAATAGAGCATTCTTGCTCATTTGTAGAATACACCAAGTTAGAGAGAAAAAAACCATTTTGAGAGCAAAGTTAGGTATTCTATAGACTATACAAGAAAATAGTCTGTGAAAAAAAATAGAGTGTCAGCGATATTTTAGTAAGACGGAAACCAAAAGAGTGTTGTTCCTTTTGAGTGTGTAGTAGTCACTTTGAGTATTGTATTCGTGACTACACAGTGTAAAATTCCTTACTGTAGTAATATCAGTTGCTCCTCTTGGCCCGTGGTTTTTTCCCTTATTCAGAAGGGTTTCCACGTAAAATTCTTGGTGTCGTTATTTTCCCATTTTATTCCATTACTTTTACCATATATATTTTTGAGCTTGTCCGCGTTTTCCCAACATTTCTATGGATCAAGAAGAGAACAAAGTTAATGGTTATTGATGGAAATCAATGGCCTCAACGAGAAGAAGTAAACTACGACCCAAAGGTAACCATTTTGTCCTTCTTTAAGAACACCCCGTATTCGTTCCAGTTTATGTGACACTATCTCCATTTCACAAAGAATGGCAAATGTACGGTAGCTTCCTAAATTTGGAATGTTTTTTTTTTTTTAACTCACACTTGTCAAATTACTCTTAGTGACAAGCTTTTATTGCCAAACAAGTGTTATGACACATTTAAGACTACAAGTTTTCTAGAAAATTGTGTCCAGTCAAACTATGTCAGATAAATAAAATGTTCCCTTTCGTCAGATTTTAGAACTGGAGAAGATTGTTACAAGAATGAGTTTTATGGAACTATCAAAAGCGACTTTGAATTTCAGCCAAGACAATGAAATTGGGAATGGAATGCTTGGGAAAGTGTACAAAGCATTGGTCCCAAATGGATGGACTGTTGCCATAAAGAGGTTCCAATGTTCCGAAAATTTGGAGGATGAGTTTGTCTCTGAGATCACAACTCTAGGTAGTCTGAGACATCCGAATTTGGTGCCTCTAATCGGTTTCTGTTCTGAGAGGGATGAGCGACTTCTGGTTTACAAATACATGCCTAATGGAAACTTACACGAGTGGCTGCATTCAACCGAAGACAAGGCAAGACTCTTGGACTTTCCTCTAAGGGTTAAAATTGCTATTGGTGTAGCGAAAGCCCTAGCTTGGCTTCATGATGGGGGACATTTCCATGTTGTGCATAGTAACATTAGCACAAAATGTATCTTACTCAACGAAAATTTCAATCTCAAGTTATCCAATTTTTGGGAGGCAACACTTGCAAACACGAATGTCATAGATTCAAATTTGAGTCTATTGCCAATAGTCGAGTCTTTAGACTTTACAACATACAAAAAAGATTTCTATCAATTCGGGGTTGTGCTTTTCGAGCTTTTAACGAGGAAAGAATCTTACCAATTGAGCTGCTTGAGTCTAAATTTGTCAAGCAGCTCATTTGCCAGTCCTCTTGATGTGGAGAAGCTACTGTTAGGCCAAGGATTTGATAATATGGTATTGCAGCTACTTGACCTTGCAAGTGATTGTATGAAATTCATTCCAGATCAAAGGCCAACGATGCAACAAGTGTATCAGACTGTTGCTGCATTTGCTCGAGTCCATGACCAAACAGGGGACCCTGAAATAAAGTTGCACTTGGACTAGAAGCAGTGGCGGAGCCACCATAGGCATGAGTAGTTTTCGCTCAAACCATGTATTTTGTGTTGAATAACCATTTCGGATGTATAAATAATCTATCCAGACTCATGTGGAACATATTCTGGCTTCGCCTCTGCTTGGAACCTGTTATCACAAATTCTCAGTTTTGAAAAACAATATTCTATATGGATATGGCAGTGTACACACAAAGTTTTGCTTTATTTTATGACTGAATTAAAGATCAAAAGACATAATTGCTCTTTTCTTACATTGGGCGTTCAAAATAGACCAAAAATAACAGAGAACCACAAAAATTGAACCGCTGAAAGTTTGTTAACATTAATTTTTTTTTCGATTCTTGTGAAATCAATTAATCTGAGTTTATTAAACAAGTAACAATGATTACAAATATTTACTTTTCACGAACCATAAAAATCAAACTGATTTAGAGAATATATTAAACCTACCCAAACATAATCATGGAACCATTCTTGATGGGAAACAAGTAAATGTCCGTTAAAATAAATGATAAAAACATATCTAGATCTATAACAGAAACGAAAAAATCGAGTCCACCAAATGCATAGTATTTCCTTAAGGAAATTATTCCCCTCTATTATCCAAGGTTTAAAGGAATAGATCCCCTCAGGATAGAACGATTATATTCACAAGTGTATTGATACAAAAACAATGGTGTCAATGAGCCACTCAATAGGAGAAGTGGCGACTCAAGCATATTAGTGGCCTAAAGCAAAAATCCAATAGAGCCTTAAACTTGAATTGTTAATAACTTTTATATAATTGATTTCTTCTAGTTTTGAATTGATAATATAATCATTCTTATTTTAAATTATTTCATAAGATTATAACAATCCAAATATGTCAATTTTTTCCTAATATTTCATTCAATTTTTCATAAAAAGTAAACTTTTTTACAAATAATATTCAGTATTTGTTAAAAAATAATACTCCCTATAACCTATTATTATTAAAAATGAGGCCCCTTAAATTTGGGGGCTTAAGACATATGTTTTTTCTTAACACTGTCAAACCAGCCCTGAATAGGAGCAAAATATATGAATATTTAATTGTGCAAAAGAAGTAGAAGTTCAGAATTTTCATTATTTTAAAATGAGAGGAAATTCTTTATTTATAGAAAACAAAGAGTAGTGTGAACAAATACTTATTGTGCCTTATCGAAAAGGACACAACTCTTTGAAAAAGTTACAACCCTTTGGAAAACCTTTCATAAAAGTCACAAATTTTCAAAAAAGTCGAACTCTTCATAAGAGTCGCAATTTTTCATAAAAGTCGCAACTCTTCATATTTCATTCACATCTTTTAAATCCAACAACAACGTGTACTTCAATATCAATTCACAACTCTAATAAATGAAATTGACTTTCAATCTATATCATACCACCCTAGATTAAAAAAAAAAGATTAATTCAAATCACGAAAGGTAAAGTAAAACGGTAAATTAATGCATGCAACAATGCAAGTATACATATATTTAAATTTGGTCCAGTGTTCCTATCTGGTGGTCAGCTGCTTAAGTAAGTTTAAATGGGGGCTCATATTTATATATATGGAAGATAGGCTTAATTTGTAAGATGGTATTGACGGCTGTGAAGGTTTTTGAAAGGAGGAGAAGACTAGTTTTGAAAATAAATAAATTCAAAGGGAATCCTAATGAAGTTCAAAGTATTTACAACTTGCAGTAAAATTGAGAATCTACTTCATATTGAATATCAACAATTAATTTATTGTGTAGTTATCTATGTCATTGGGATTAAAATGGGGTCCAGACAAATCATATTCTTCTATAGGTCATCCGGCACAACATCTTTGGTCATGTCAAAAGCTTATTAATTCTTGTCATCTTTTTCTGGTTCACTTCACATATCAAGGTATGGTAAGATTTTAAAGGTTTTTATATCCTTACAATGGCATATCAAATTCGATTTTTTTTCTTCAAGAGATGGTAGTACAGATTGTACCTTCAACAATTTATTTGTACTAACAAGTACTTATATAACAATAACTTTGCAAAAACATAAATAATAAATTTTAAAGTATGTACTCAAAAATAGCAATTAATAATATAAACATAAATTAATGACAGTAAAAACATACCAAGATTTGCAACAATAGAATGAAACATAGAGGGAAAAATTGAGCCCATTGAATACACAGTCCTCTTAAGGAAATTATTCACCTCTAGTACCCGAGATTTAAAGGATGAAATAATTTTATTCACTAGTGTATTGATAAAATAATAATGGTGTCAATAAGCCACTGATCAACAGGAGCAAAGTACACGAACATAGAAGAAGAAGAAGTTAAGAACTTTTGTTGTTTCAAAATGAGAGGAGATTCCTCTATTTATAGACAACAAAGGTTAGTGTGAACATATGTTTATTGTGCATTATCGAAAATGTTACAACTCTTTGTAAAAGTTACAACACTTCGGAAAGGTCATAATCTTTCATAAAAGCTGCAACTCTTCATAAAAGTCACAACTTTTCATGAAAGTCGCAACGCTTCATATTTCATAGTTCACACCTTTTAAAATCCAACAATGTGTACTTCATATATCAATTCAAAGCTCTAATAAATGACATTGACCTTCAATCTATATTGTACCACCCTTGGACAAAAAATGGTTAACTCAAATCACCAAAGGTAAAGTAAGATTATGGAGAAATGGTAGAGTAATGCATACAACAAGGCAAATATACATAGGATAAAAGGAGAAACATTCACAATTTCATAATTAAAAGAAAATTCTCAACGTATAACTGTTACATACACATCTGCACCAACTAACTCATATGGTTTAGCCCAATATTTCATTCTGGTACCAGTTGGTTAAAATTAAATTTGGCCTAGTATTCCTTCCTATTGGCGATCAGTTGCTTAAAAAGTTCAAAGGGAGCTGATATTTATACATATGGAAGATTTGGTGGAGGCTTCATTTGTACTATGGTGGTGACACAAAGGTTTCTGAGAGGAGGGGAATGCTTATGAAAATAAATATATTAAAAGAGAATCCTAGTTTGTAATATGATTGTTGAGAGTGAGGTACTATATATAGTTAGTTGCTTAGATTATAAAGTTGTAATATAAATCGCTCTTTGAAGTTAGTGAAAGTTGTTTTTGAAATGCTACATCCTGTAGGTCTTCTTCCCTTGAGCAAGAAGGTTCTCCACAATAAAAGTTAGCATAAACGTACAAAGCATATTAAATTTAGTTTTATTATTCTGATCAACTCTTTACATTGTATCAATGTATTGTATACAGTTATGAGAAGAAATTATAAAACATACAGATCAAAAATGAAGTATTAAAGAAAAACAATAGCTTAACAATTTTGAACTTGCTACCTAGTGACCACATCCACGGTAACTTGTCCCCGAGTATGCTCTTTGTATATCGGAATTTTCTACTATTCAAATGTCTACTTGTATATATCCAAAGTTGAAGAACATAAATGTCAGCTCAAGTTAAAGAGCACGTTTATGTAGTATTATCGAACAATACTTTTGAACTTGCTACCTAGTGACCTCGTCCACGATGACTTGGCCCGGAATATGCTCTTTGTATAACAAAATTCTCTACCATTGATGAGAAAGATTGTTCTTTAAGAGGTCTCAACCCCTCAACTTGCATCAAGTTATTGGAAAAGAAAACAAAGAGAATTATTAACAAGACATTTACAACCAACAAACAAGAGTTGAAGCACTTCATTTTATTTTTTGTTAAGAAAAAAAAAATGAAGTATGTGTTTGCAATATTTTTTGGGTAGAAGGATGATGCCTATATATAAAGGTGATATTCAGGAGTTAAGTAGGTATATTTCTTTGACTATTTTGTTTTAAGGTGTAGGAAGAGCAAGAAGTAATCTTATTCATACATTTGAATTTTCATGTTTGAAAATGTTAAATGTGCATTTGAATGTTAATAATTTTAGTCAAGGAATGAGGCATATTGAATATTATTACTAGATATGTTCTGTAACAACATTTTCCTTTGTCAAATATCCAAGATTTAGCTTTTTTGGTTAAACGTTTCACATAACTTTTTGGCTTCAAAGAATGAGATATATATGTTCTATATATAAAAACAATAGAGTTTGACTTGTGTACATCAACAATATGCAAATAAAACAGATAAACTTGTATACACATATAGAATATAAATTATTTTTGCACAACCAAATCACCTTAGGTATTTTTACAAACAAGCTTTCCTACTATGTGAGATTTGTGCTTAAAAAATGAAAGATTATCTGCTATAACAAATAAAAGATAAATACGTGATGATGTAAAAAATAATTTCGCGAGAGCATATATCTTAAACTCAAAAGAGAACTTCTACATTATCAAACTATCAAATAATATATCTTATCTGATCCGTAATTCTTAAATAAAATATGTCACCGGTTAAAAGAGTAAATATAATCTAATATTATATATATATATATAAAGTTACTCTCTCGATGTATATAAATTGAGCTCAATAATTTAAGGGCAAATTTAATCTCATTTGTCAAACTCTAGTTTGAAAATGTTTTTTGAAACTTATCATATCAATAGATAACAAATTTAAAATATATTTAAATTGATCCTAATACCACAATCTTTTTAAAAAGTAAAATATGAGATATCTTTTAATATTTTCATCACCTACCAATTACCATCATATATATATATATATATATATATATATATATATATATATATATATATATATATATATATATATATATATATATATATCAATAAAATACTATTTATTGGTGGAAGCATGCTTCCATTTCTCCAACCCTACCCACTTTCAAAGACCCAACTTCACTTTACCATTACGACACTGAATTGTTTTCTCCCATTCAATTCCATATCTCACTAGATCTAATTTTGCCCTTTATCAAAATATAATCTTTGCGCAGCCCCATATATATATAGTTGAATTAATATTAATTTTTGTAATGTGATGCAATTCTTAATAGTAGTATTTTCCTCCAAATAATGGTCAAAGCTTACTAATATTCTACCTTGTATGTAAGAGGATGAATTTGTAAAATGAAAAAGGGTCAAATATTTCTTTAATTTGAACTATTAAAATAGTTTAAATATGTATTTGTTGGTCTAAATATACCCTGTTTTTGTTTAAATGCACATCTTTCATTGTAATGAAGGGTACATTTAAATTATATTTAAATGGGAAAATTATCTTATCAAACATATATAGACATATCATATATACTAATTCTATCTATAATTTCAAATAATTATGTATTTTACCATTAATTAAAATTTTTTTACTATATATTGAGGAATGTACACTCATATATATTTGAATATTCATTTTTAATTTGTATCCTCGGCGAATTTGATGCAAATCTTAATATAATATTAGCAATATTTTCCACCAAACAATGGTCAAAGCTTACTAATATTCTACCTTGTATCTAAAAGGGATGAATTTGTAAAATGGAAAAGGATCAAATATATCTTTCAACTATCAAAACTAGTTTAAATATACCACTCCATATATTTGTTGATCCAAATATATCCCCACGTGTTATAATTTTGGTTTAAATATACCTCTTCCATTATAATGATATTTAAACTATATATAATTAATGGGAAAACTACGTTATTAGACATATATTTAAACCATATATACTAATTCTACTTATACTTTCAAATAATTACGTATTTTACCACTAATTAATAGTTTCATATCATATATTGAGGAAGATACACCGAAATATATATATGTTTTTCTACCAGATACACTAAACTAGGGAGAGAAGCGAGCGAGATAGGGAGGGAGATAATCTTGTATACGAATCACCCTCGCTACACATTAGATACATGTATATGTATGAATCTCGCGCAATTTACATGTATTGGAGATACAAGATAAATAGGAAAGTGACAAGTGAGATAAGAAGGAGGTGAGCAAGATTTGTCTATGTATTCCATATACATGCGAATTCACGAGATACAATGTATAGAGAACAAGTTATACCTAATTTTGACCTGATAGATTTTGAGATATATGTATCTGAACGCAAGAAAACTGATAAGATTCATAATATTGTAAACTAGAGTGTACTTAAGTAATTCGCTTCTAAACTAGTGATATTTCTACAAATTTCCTATTTAAATTGATGATAAAAAAAGGAAAGTTAGAGTAGGTTAGGGTACCATGAACAAAAGATAATTAAAATTATGGCAAATGGTTTAATACCTCACTTACTTTGTGATTTAAATGTCCTTGATCGGTAACAGTCATTTTTACCAATTCCCTCTTGCCGTAGGTAAATTCAGTCAAAATAATACCACTCCTATTAAACGAAGGCACTGAAGAACAAATATAATTACCCAAATAAAAAGAGAAAATATTGAAAACATTTCTAAGTTTGACGTGAATTATTAGTTCTATCCCAAACTATTGACAACCTTAAAAAACCTCTTCACTTGACTTACTAAACTTAAACACACCACGATCTTGCAATATATGAGTGAGATACACCTCCAAATTCTTACCTAATTTAGGCGTGTTTTCAACATGTTTCTCAACTTCTTATTAAGAGTGCCAAAATCCTACAAGAGTTTGAGAGTACTTATTAGGGATTTTTAAAAAAAGTGACAATAAGGTTTCAAAATAAATGAGCGGTGACATAAGTCTTAAGTATTGGGTGTAGGTGACAATTATGTGATTAATGATTAAGGATTGTGGAGTTGCCCTCAAGTTTATAAGTTGACAGTTTGGTCCATTGAATTAAATGAAGGGTAACAGGGTAAATTGACTAAAACCTAATTTAACCAATTTTGGTGGGAATTAAAATTGGGGGAAGCCACCAGCAAGCTGTACCAAAAGGTGGAATAAAATATTTTCCTCCACCTCTTGTCAATTTTTCTTCTTCTTCTTCTTCTTCTTCTTCTTCTTCTTCTTCTTCTTCGTTCTTGCTTGCTTGCTTGTCTTTCTTCCCGTTCTCTTTCTCTTTTTCTTCTTCTTTTCGTACATTATTGGTCTTGGCTGCTAGTCCTTGAACTTTCTTCTTTTCTTTTTCTTGAATCAGATTTAACTAATTTAATCAGTGGATTAGATTTTGTTTGCTCTCAATTGAAATTACTTCATAAATGATTAGGGTCACACACCATTATTTTGATATGTAACATTAATAGTTCTTTGAAATCATTCATCATCATTTGGGCACCTGCAATTTTTTCAATAATTTACATTCGCGTTTCCAACAGATTGATATATGTTGCAACAATTGACTATTGGAACAAATTATAGCCATATGTAGCAACAGAAAGGCTATTTCAATAGCAACAGAATTGACTGATGTTGCAACATATAACTTACACAAGCTGCAACATATAAGCTAGACATGTAGCAACATATGACTTACATGTCGCAATCAACATGATAGTTATATAATACCCTTGTAAATCATTGTTTCAAGTGTTATATCATATTTTTATTGCTTAATTATGGTTTAAAGTACTAAAATTTTGTCCATTTTGACATTTTTTCATTCCTAAATTGCTCAATTTATCGATTAAGTCATCCTTGAAGTGACATATGTGGCAACATATGCACGTTCTGTTGGGAAAATTGCAACAGAAATGTCATATGTGGCAACATATGTATATCATAAAATGATCTTTTGGGGGTTAATTCAATTAAATTTTCACCTAATTCAACATGTAACACTAATATATAGTCCTGCAACATGTCTAAGTACAAAATTATGGTCTAATACAACAACATTCATCAATTCTATCAATTATTTTTACAAAGACTATCATTTACCCCTGGTTCATCATACAATGACCAAGTAACTACATATGATAGTTATATAACACCCTTATAAATCGTTGCTTCAAGTGTTATAACATATTTTTATTGCATAATTATGGTTCAAATTACTAAAATTTGGTCTAATTCGACATTTTTCCATTCTAAATTGCTCAATTTATTGATTAAGTCATCATTGAAATGACATATGTAACAACATATGCACGTTCTGTCGGAAAAAATTGCAATAGAAATGTCATATGTGGCAACATATGTATATCATAAAATGGTCTTTGAGGGGTTAATTCAATTAAATTGTCATCTAATTCAACATGTAACACTAATATATAGTCCTAAAACATGTTTAAGTACAAAATTATACTCTAATATAACAACCTTCCTCAATTCTATCAATTACTTTTACAAAGATTATCATATCACTAGTTCATCATACAATGACCAAGTAACTTGATATGATAGTTATATAACATCGTTGTAAATCGTTGTTCCAAGTGTTATAGCATATTTTTATTGCTTAATTATGGTCTAAAGTACTAAAATTTGTCCATTTTGACATTTTTTTATTCCTAAATCGTTCAATTTATCAATTAACCCATTCTTGAAGTGACATATGTGGCAACATATGCACGTCCTGTTGGAAATATTGCAACAGACATATCATATGTGGCAACATATGTATATCATAAAATGGTCTTTTTGAGGTTAATTCAATTAAATTGTCACCCAATTCAACATGTAACCCTAATATATAGTCATACCACATGTCTAAGCATAAAAATATGGTCTAATACAACAACTTTCATCAATTATTTTTACAAAGACTATCATATCACTAGTTTATTATACAATGACCAAGTAACTTCATATGATGGTTATATAATACCCATGTATATTGTTGTTCCAAGTGTTCTAACATATTTTTATTGTTTAATTATGGTCCAAAGTATTAAAATTTGATCCAATTTGACATTTTTCTATTACTGAATCGCTCAATTATCGATTAAGTCAATGTTGAAGTGACATATGTGACAACATATGCACGTTTTGTTGGAAAAATTGCAACAGACATGTCATATGTGGCAACATGTACATCTTAAAATGTATTTTTTTTCCAGATAATATTTCAAAAGGAATAACAACCCAACCATCCTACAAACAAATAAGTGATAAAAACCACTAAAAAAGTCTTGATTTAATATCAATAACTATTATATTTTATCTTAGAAGATATCAACGATAAACTAGAAATGATGAGGGCAACAACGCTTTGTTGTAGAAGAAAATTGCAATAAATTACCACTAATGTTGTAGAAAACATAGCAACAATTTGAATTGTAAAGAAATAATGGAACGAGAGAAAGGAAAGAGAGAAAAGAAAACGAAAATTAGTAAAAATAAATTAAATTTGAAATATAAAACGAAACGATCTTTTTATAGAGGAGAGGAGAGAGGGAAAATGAAAGGACGACTGTTTTAGACATTTTTATTTTTATTTTTAATTTTTTTTTATAATTCATAGTGTGACATCTGTTGCACATATATCCTTTCTGTTTTATAGTTTTTTTACAACAAAGGTTATATATGTTGCCACAGACACCACATTGGTAACAATGAAATGTTGACACATATCTCCTTTCTGTGACATATGTTGCCACATACCTTCTTTCTGTGACATATGTTGCCACGTATCTTCTTTCTGTGACATATGTTGCCACGTATCTTCTTTCCGTGTCATATGTTGCCACATATCTTCTTTATGTGACATATATTGCCACATATCTTCTTTCTGTGACATATGTTACCACATATCTTCTTTCTGTGACATATGTTGTCACATATATTTTTTTGGTTGGGGTACATGTAGATAATTTTGTGGTGTTTTTTACAACATAGGTTATATATGTTGCCACATACACCACATTTCTTCTTTTCCATCATAATTGACATTTGTTTCAACAAAAAAATCATTAATATTATCAGCAAAAATAAACACTTCACTGATTGTTTTATACAACTTATCAACAAAAAAAGTAATTCAAAATGGTATACATAACTATCAATCTAATCAATGGTGGATATTGTTGCTTCACATCACAATTGACGACTTCGACTTTTTTCTCTTTCTCTTTTGCTTTCTTTTTCATTTTCTCCTTCTCCATCTCTAGGTCCTTCTCCCTGGCTTTGTCCCACTGCATGTGATGAGCATTAATTGTTCTCCTTCTTGTTCTCCTTGCCTTTTGGGTTTGAGTGTGATACAGAACAGTAGTCATTGTTTTTTTCTTTCACTAATTATAGATAGTGATTGAGAAATAGATTTTTTCAATCTCCTACACTTCAAATATTTGTGGACAACTGAACAAAACTATATTTCTTAAATCATATGAATAAAATGGTCACAAAAATAACAAAAAATGAATTTTCACTAATGTTAACATTACATATACATTTTCTCAAATTATGGCTTTTTGGGTTTGTTAATTTTCTTTCTAAAACAATAAATAATTGGTACCATTACACTATTATTCATTTTTCACATGTATAGAACGATTTATGCTTCATTAACCCAAGAAAAAAGCTTAGTATTGTTCCAAAATTGTAAAATCTCTCAAAAAAATGACTTACCCATTTTAAGTCAAACACAATCTTCAGTTCAGAAAGAGAGAGAGTCACGATCGGAGATGAGAAGGAAGATAAGATAATGGGGGAGAATATTTGTTTTGATAGTCGGATTTTCAAATTTTCTAAAGAAGAAGAAGAAGAGAAGAGAGAACATTGAGAAAAGAAGAAGAGAAATACCTATTTTCATTTACTTTTTTTTTAAAAAAAATGATTTGGATAGAATTATAAAAGTTGAAAAAATGAAGTGCTTTTTTTGTATTTTATAAAAGATTAGAAAGTTTTGAGAATGTTAATTTGGTTAATTACATTTTAAAGATGATTTGACCAGCTTTTGGTCAATCTGTCACAAAAAAACAAACCAAGACTTATTTGACACCTTTCATTTAATTTTCTCTATTTGCTAAGTTATGTGGCTGATCGGACTTGTAACTAAGTTTAGAGAGTCAAATAGATGAGTGTTTATAAGGCTGTCAATAATTTATAAACGAAACTAATAATTTACTCCAAATTTAACGATATTCTCAATACTTTTATCATAAATAAAAAAGATAATATTTGAGAACAAAATGGAGGAATTCAGAATTGTAAAGTATCTAGAATTTTTCCAATGTAACTCTTCATTTTCACCCACTTCCATAAGACTACGTATTATCTAGCATTTAATGACAAATATAACTATCCAAATACAAAATATAAAAATATACTATATTATTAGTTAATAAAGTTTAAAATTATATATCTAGGAGGACATACAATAGCTCAATAAGACTTCAATCTAGTAATGTCAAATACAATGATCTAAGATATGCAAACCTAATTCAAATTGGGGTACCACAATTGTCTTATTTTAATGAAGGATATTGAGCACCAAATGTTTGAAGGAGTCAATAGGGTTGTTTTCTTCCACACAAAATACTTCTTTGAAAAATGCTTAATTAATGCATATATGCCTTCACAATAGCGTGGCCAAAAGCAAATTATAATATAAGATTTTATCAAGTGTGGCCCACACATTAGTAATTGATTTTATATTTATACCTATTAAATTATATGATTATTTTTTATATATATTATTTGATGATAATATCTAGAAAGATATTTAGATGAGGTAATTGGACCCTTGGATGACTTATATTTGATGAGAAAGATAAGAAATGTACCAACTATGGGTTCCAAAACTGGCTGGTTATAGAAATTTGGGTTTCTATCACACCAGACTAATATGTATATAGTTGTTTATATGCATATGTTTCAACTTCTGATCCTGTTCTTGATTCGATGTGAAGACAGGATATGTTCGTTATATCCTTTATGACTCATTCTAGAGATATGCTTAGAAAAATAAATTAAATTTATATGGCATAATCGATTATTCTTATTTAAATAACTTGTATAGTTGTGAAGACATCATAGTGAGATTAATCATTTAATTCTTGGGTAAGATTTAAGTGATGGTTTAGGAATCGAGTGCATATCTAAAATGTAAAGTTTATTTATTTGCATGAAAACCGACAAACTAAAAATTCCATTGTGGGAACATAGTCTTTTAATCTCATAAGTTTATATTGTTTAAACTAGGTTATATACATAAATCTTTCCTTTAATTTGACTTTGTTTTACATTTATGCCCTCTAACTTGTGCAGAAGCAGGTGCATAAACGTGTATAAAGTTGAACAAATAAATAAACACGTCCTACTTGACATCCTACATGTCAATTTGTGTTTCATGAGTATTATGCCACAAAGAATTCATGAAACACAAATTGACATGTAGGAGGTCACGTAGGACGTGTTTATCTATTTCTTCAATTTTATACAAGTTTAAATGTCTACTTGTGCACACCTAAAGTTGGAAGGCATAAATGTGAAATGAGATCAAGTTAAAAGACATATTTTATGTATTTACCTTTAAATTGTTATTGCAACTTTATTTCTAGTTATACAAATTATTTTCAACTTTTATGAAATAGAAATCAGATCATTAATCAAGTATCCAATCCGTACCGTTTTCTCTCTATTTCCTGTGGAATTTGATCCCAATTTTGTTTGGACCACTATATTTACATACAAACGAATCATATTTCTATGGGAGTACCTCCTGCCTGGGTGGTACTTCTACCCTCACTCTATTGTGTTGTAGCACCACTACCTGAACCCCTACCAGGCTTACGACCGCC
This sequence comes from Solanum sitiens, assembly GCA_016801875.1. Lineage (NCBI taxonomy): Eukaryota > Viridiplantae > Streptophyta > Magnoliopsida > Solanales > Solanaceae > Solanum > Solanum sitiens. The sequence goes on from JABWTJ010000298.1 coordinate 1,528,534, forward strand.
TCTACCAGTCGGAGCTCTACCTCTAGTCTGATGTTTCAGTGATTTAATCTAGTCTGATGTTTCAGTGATTTAATCTAGCCTGAAAAACTGGGTTGGGATCCTCCATAACCCTGAATAGAGCATTGCTATGAAACATTGTCTGGATCTCCACGAGTTTAATAACATTTCGAAGATTGATATGATGAACTAGATGAACCACCATAACTACCTCACCCCACAGGTCGTTCTTGTGAACCGTGAGACCCCTAGCCTATACTGTAAGACCCATGAGTTGTCTGACAACCCTTGGATATTAGTATAGATGCATGAACGGTCCCCATTTTTTGGAAGGAACCTCTCTTTATAAGCTCCCTTGCCTCCAGATGAGGCATCAAAAAATTGTACGGATACACGAGTCCTCTTAGGTCCCCAAACTCCTCTCTTTCCATCAACTCTACCTCCTTGACGGAGCTCACAATGGATTAGAAGGAAGCCCACTCAGGGGATGATATAAACACAATCAGATGGATGAAATAAATCAATCCCCTCACAAATCTGTGAACTCTCTTCGCCTAATTAGGGAAAATGGTCAAGGCATGCCTAGATAACTGACAGAACCAAGCATAATACTCTACAACTATGAGACAATCCTACCTAAAATCTCAAATCTCAATCGAATCTCCTCTCTCACGCTTCAAGGGATGAAACACTCATAAAAGGCATTGGTAAATACCTCTCAAGTCACTTCTGGGCACCCAATCGACTAGCACCATGAATAAACCCTCCACCACTCTCTCACTGGTCCACCTAACTAGAGCGTAACATACCTGACTCCTTGCGACTCAGCTAACCCCATATTCTTTAGAAACTCTCTACAAGTGGTCAAAAACTCATGAGCATCCTCGCTATTTCAACCCCGAAACTAGGGTGGGTCCATCTCTTCTCATACATGCGTTGCTCATCATCTATCAAAACAACTAAAGGAACACCTTGAACCCAACTATTGGTGCAAGGCCACCCTCAACCATGGGACCCATTAGTGGCCACCCTAACGGATCATAAGCCACTGGAATGTTACGATCCGAGACTACACCCTAGACGTGGCCGACAATCGAGAATCATTTTTGATCCCCAAGCGAACATTGGTCTGACTGGCTATTTAGCGGAAGACTTGCTTAAGCAATAATAGTCTTAAAAAACAAAATTTAAAACATTCAAACTCAAAGTAAATACTCAATTACTTAAACTGTCTGTAAAATACTGTAAACACTGAGGTTTGTTAAATCTCCGCAAACGTTAAGACAACAGTCTCACCCCTTTGTGAACGCGACAAGGCTCCCACGACGCGGAGGTCAGTAATCAGACCCTCCGCGAATGCAAAGGTTCCACTAATATACCCTTCGTGAATGCGATCACTAGCTTTACGAACGAAATCAGTTGTATTAGTACATCGAAATTTAGCAAAATCACCAAACACACGAAACTCTGGATGGACCCTTGGTATTCGTTCGAAACACTGTACATACAAACCAAATATGATACCCTACTAAACTTGACGTTTTTTAGTCAATGAAACCATCAAATTAAAACATGAATCAGATGTCTCCTTGACCCAGAACCTATGAAAGTCGCAATAAACTAACAATCACTCAAAAAGATCAAACTACCCTCAAGACCTCCAAAAAATCAACTAAGACCTCACCTAGGCCTAAGATCATCCCCAAAAATCCAATCAAAACATTGAAAATTCAATCAGAGCGTCTGAACCCCGAATATTGACCAAAGACTCTTAGTCCAAAATCACCTGAACTTCCAACTCAAGGGCTCAACCATGAAACAACTCCAAATCAGAGAAAAATTACACTCCTGGACTAAATTTTAGATTCCGAGATTGATGGAAATAACAGAATTCCATTCCAAGACTCGAAACTCTGATTGTTACCAAAAATCAATTTTAACCAATTTAAAACTTTTAAAACTCAAAACTTCCAAAATTCAAAACTTTTCAATCATGTTTCAGAACTAACTCTACAAACTAATCATGAATTACACGGGACAACTACCAGGAGGGGTAAATTTTAGGTCATTACAATGAGGAGGAGGAGGAGAAGGCTGGAAATGAAAGAATGTAGCGTTCAAATATACTCACAATATACTATTTATGATAATAAAATACTTACATTACATTATATTATGTATATACTTATAATGTATAGCAAATATACTCACAATATACGACCTATTATAATAGAATACTCACATTATATTATATATACTTAAATATATAAAAGTTACAACTTAGAAGATATTTAAATGAAAGTATTTTGAATTTTTGTGAGTCAAACACTTATTAAAAGTTACTACTTACAAGTTACAAGTTAAAAGATATTTAAATAAAAGTATTGTGAATTTAATGTGTCAATACTTGTTTAAGTTAATGTTTGCTAACATTATTTTTTCAAGTATTAACTTATTATAGTGACTATAAATTTAATTTTCAATACGTGGTTATATAAAATAATTAAATTATTTAATTGATGTTATACAAATTTTATGAAAAAGAAATAAAGAAATGCAAAGATTCAACGTTTTAACTTTATTAATAGATTGATAAATTTCAAAACATACAAAGTTACCATAATAACTATTTCTTTAGTAACGTACTGTATTGTTGAGGTGTGTTTCTTATTATGTATGTCAAGTTTTAAACCTATAGTGTTTACCATTACAAGAAGGTAGAGAAATAGACATAATCAATGAGTGAGAATTTTGCGTTCAAGTTGTACATACAAAGATCTCTTAATTTTTCGCGGATCGGCTTCACTACTTCTTGTTTGTATGTAATTGTTCATGGCTTGATGCTAATGCAAAGAACCTTTTGCATTTCCCCTAAAAGTGGTCCATTCGATGCCCTTTCAACTATTGTACCTTCCCATTTCGTGCATGCAATCGATATTTTACTGAATTTTGGCATTGTTGACCTTCCACTTATCCTAAGATACAATGGAAATTAAATGTTCAAAAAGTTGTACAAGTACATCCAACCTATATTTTGATTTCATTATCTTCTCTCACCTCTTTATCCAACAAGGCAAAAAAACAAACCACTAATAAAATATACCAACACCACCACATCTTTGATTCAACCTTTTATCTATCGAGGCATTAATCAAAATAATTATTTTAAATGTGTATAATTAAAGAAGGTGATATATTTTAAATAATTAACTTATTTGTATAAACTATAACGGGTGTTTGACAATGTGTAGAAGGTTTTTCAAAGTTTGAACTAAATTTATTTAATAAAAATATTTTATTTAAATTTCATAAAAGGGATAATGCACAAGTACCCCCTCAACCTATACCCGAAATCTCAGAAACACACTTATACTATACTAAGGTCCTATTACCCCCCTGAACTTATTTTATTAATAATTTTCTACTCCTTTTTGGCCTACGTGACACTATCTTGTGGGCCCAACGCTGATTGACTTTTTTTTTAAACTAGTGCCACATAGGCCAAAAAGGGGTAGAAAATTACTTATAAAATAAGTTCAGGGGGGTAATAGGTCATTAGTATAGTATAAGTGTGTCTCTGAGTTTTCGGGCATAGGTTGAGGGGATACTTGTGCATTTTCCCTTCATAAAACATATCATAATTTAAATGTCTAAATGAAATATATTAACGAGTTCGAAACTTAAATAAGCCCAAAAAAAAAGTTACCAAAATAAGCCACTATTTTAGAAAGTAACTAAAATAGGCTTAGTGGAAGAAAAAGTTCCACTTTATTCAATATTTCAAACGTTTTCCGTTAGTCCATAACGGGTATATTTTAATATATAATGGAAATATTTCTTACACTATATAAAATGTATGTTTTTCTTACACTTTGTAAAGTGAAACTTTTGCTTACACTTTATAAAATGAAAGTTTTTCTTACACTTTGTAAAGTGAAACTTTTTCTTACACTTTAAAAAGTGGAAGAAAAACTTACACTTTACAAAAGAAATACTTTTCATGTTTTGCTCTCTTTATGAAGTTTTTGTTGTGTTTGTCATGCAATTGAGATACTTTCCCTATATATGTAAAAAAAATATAAATATTTATCACATGCAATTACTTACTTAAATAAAAAATCAAGTGTTTGACATACTGATAATCATTTGCTTAAAAAAATAGGCGAGACATGAAAATTTGAGAATGTCCCAACATTTTTCGTCATTTCAAACTATGAGGACAAACCAAGATAATTATCTAGTCCATAACTTAGAGCAATATTCCTATCTTGCTGAAGTAAACTTCTACAAAATATATAATAATAAAAAGAATAAATCATATAAATTAATAAATAATTGACAAAACGAACAAATAATAATCAAAATATAATTATTAAGCATTACCAGTCACTTTCATTGATAGTTTCGTTCAAATCAAAATCATATTGATTGGTAAGAATATTTTGATAATGATTCATGTTAGAAAAATCAGTGGATTGAGTTATCGAAAATCCATCAATGCTATTATGATTTTCTAATTGGGGATGAACATCGACCGATAAAGGAGAACATTGTTGGCTAGTCTTAGGCTCCTTTCTAACATATATTTTAAGTATTGTTAACTTGATTTGATCTATGTAATCATTTGGAACCCTCAAAAAGTCGGTCAACGATTCGTTATTATCGATAATCTACTCTCCAAAATTTACTTGTTCTTGTGATAAAAATGAAGTAGGTATTTTCCGACTATAAACATAATAATACTATTTATATCCCATTCTTTTATAATTGATGAAAGAAATATATGATATCGAATATTAATTAAATATTTAGCATTGTGTTTGGGATGACAATTATAATAAACGGTATTTCCATCATATATAATTTCAGCATTCCAATAAATCGAAACTCTAGCTTTTGATTTAGAAGACATTATTTTATGATTGAAATGAGAATAATAGAAGACTAAAGATGTTGAATGTGCCATGTTTGAATGTCCTTAAATAGAGTTTGGATAAGCTTTCAGAATCAAAAAAATAAAAATACATAATGTAATATTTTTTGTTTTTTATTTTTATGATATGTCAAATTAATATAATTCTATGACAAACACTACAAAAGCATCATAAGGAGAGCAAAAAATGAAAATTATTCTTCTTTGTAAAATGTTTGTTTTTCTTCCACTTTATAAAGTGTAAGAAAAAGTTTCACTTTACAAAGTGTAAGAAAAACTTACATTTTATATAGTGTAAGAAATAGTTCCATTATATATTAAAATATATCCGTTATGGACTAACGGAAAACGCTTGAAATATTGGATAAAGTGGAACTCTTTCTTCCATTAAGCCTATTTTAATTACTTCCTAAAATAGTGACTTATTTTGATAACTTTTATTTTTTTAGGGCTTATTTAAGCTCTGAACTCTATATTAACAAAGTCTTAAAAAGGGATTGTGATTTGTGAATATGTTCCACCTATATTTTTCAATTAATTTACGGCCACAAAACCAGCACATGATATAGTTCTTTTATCCCTCTGTCAAACTCTGGATATTGCGTGTTTTTCCTTTGATTGATTGACAAATCCCATCACAATTCTTCTCTTATACTGTTATTATCCTTATCTGGATGATATTTCAAATGAAGTGGGCAAATTCCTTTTGTAACTAACCACTCAAGGAATAAACCTATGTCCTACTTTAATTTAGACTTTGGACCACATTACAAGCTGAATATTTTGAAATAGAAACCAACCTAAATATGGTCCACTTTTTACCCAAGGATAAATCAAACTTAGGCCAATGACCCTAAGCTCACATGCAAGAAAGATTAAATGAACTCCCCACATACACATCCAAAACAATTACTTTCTCCGTCTCATTTTATGTGACACCATTTCCTTTTGGTCAGTCCCAAAAAAAATATCACATTTCCTTATATGATAAGTATTTACAGATATAATTTCTTTTTTTACCCTTGTTGATCCCACTTAATCTTATAGATAGTACTCCAATACATTCATGAGGAGAGAAAAAAACGAGTCTACTTTTAAATATGACTATTTTTTGAAGGGAAAATTTGATACGCATTTCAAAATCTTCATTTATTTCTTAAACTCCGTGCTCGGTCAAATATTGCCGCATAAAATGAGACGGAGGGAGTAATAAAGTAGTGACTTGGAGTCATTAACTCTCATATTCGAATTTTAGTGGAGATAAAATTATTAAGTGACTCTTTCTATCTATCCTAATTTTGGTCAACAAAGTCATCTGATACTTGTTATTGATGAAAAGTGACAGATATGTTCTAGAATTAAACAAAGTTCACGAAAATTAGACTGGATACAACGAATGATCGTATAAAAGATTTGAGATGACTTGTACAAGTCTTATAATGTTACTACCATTTTTCTAGTGGCACTTTGGATGTCACATATCATTTTCAGTTGGGAACTTATTTGTATTTTACTTTTTGATGATACTATTAGGAAATGTGCACAAATAGGATGACACACTTCGTTATTTGATGTTATGGAGGGTCTTACAATTGTCCTAGAGACACGAATGTCATACATCATTTTTGGTAGGGAACGTAGGACTGAAATAGTCTCTATAATACTAATTAGAAAAAATTCTATAACTCTTCAATGAAAAATCTTAAGCTTGACAATATTCAAATAATTTTTGTCTTTGAGCCTCATTTGTTTGCACTTTATTGATATTTCAATTTAAATGTTCCAAATCTCAAACTACTAAAGAAAATATACATTCTTTCATTTTCGCAAGACTAAACCAACTTAGTATAGAGTTGAATAGATCCAAATTATTCTAATCTTTAACAATTTTTTAATTACTGAAAAGTAATTCAGAAAAAAATTACAATGAAGAACAATTACCACTCATTTATCAGCAACTCTCATCATTAGCGATGACCCGGTTGGTCATTTTGAAAAGTTTCATGAATTTACCGTTTTATTCCTTTCGATACCAATTCCAAGTCTTTTATGTTTGAGTTCGAAAAGTTGGTTTTGAACTTTGAGTTAAAAGTTGAGAATTTGGTAAGTTTGTGAGTTTTAAAGGCTAAGTTGTTAAGGAAATGATTTTTGAGGTCCTTCGGAGTTTCAAGTGCCGGAATGAAATTTTTTCAATTCCATCATCTTAGAATGTGAAATTTGAGCAGTGAGAGTTGTCTATTTCAATGATCGAGTCATTTAGAAGATTTGAGTACCTAAGTTGTGAAATTGTGAAAATTTAACTTTTGAGTTGACTTTGATCAACATTCAGGATTCGGATGCTCGGATCGAAATTCCGTTCGATTCGGAGCTATTTGTTGCATTTTTCAAGAACTGCGGATTGTTTGAAGCTTCTTTTGCCTAGTTCCATGGCGACGATATCTCAACCTGTCCCTACTCCCCCTGTCCCTCGTCCCCCCTTCCACCAACTTACCCCTAAAAATTTTTTGTTTTTCAAAAACAAAAAAAGTTGTTTTTCAAAAAAAAAAAAAAATCTTAGTCCTGCCCCACCCACCCACCCACTACCCCTAAAATATTTTTAAAAAAAATTACCCCCTCTCCCCTCCTCCCTTCCACCAACATACCCCTAAAACTTTTTTTGTTTTCCAAAAAAAAAAAAAAAAAAAAAAAAAACTGTTTTTCCAAAAAAAAAAAATTTACCCCCTACCCCTACCCTCCACCCCCACCTTCCACCAACCTATCTCTATTTTTTTTTTTTGTTTTTTAAAAACAAAAAAAAATCTCTCTTTCAAAAAAATAATAATTTACCCCCTTCCCCCCACCTTCCACCAATTGACCTCTGAATTTTTTTGTTTTCCAACAACAAAAAAAAAAAATGTTTCTTTTCACTTACATGGACTGGATATAGATTCCCATGTTAACCCATTTTGTTCATATTTATATGTCCATATTTATATGAGCTTAAATAGGTTGAAAATCATATTAACCTATTTAAGAAAAGGAAAGAATATGAGTGATCCATTTAATTTAATATGGACATAATTTTATTTCACTTATATGGGATGAAACTGACACCCCTAGTTATGTATCAATGGATCGACACAGTTAGGGATCGTGTGATAGAGTGTTAATATAAAGTGTACTAGTAATGCTTGCATTAGCAATGAATGTATTAATTATGCTTGCATTAATTATACATAAATTATTTTTATGCATTGTTGATTTGATGCTTTAAAAATAGCATCCATTGCATAAAAAAATTATTTACAAAGATACCCTTCACTATTATGGTGAAAAATATGTAAAGAAGGTTTTGAGGGGCAAGTAAGTCTTTTGATCATGCTAATGCAGGTATTAAAACCATTGCATTACTAATACCTAGAAATCCATGATATTAGTAACACACACTTTCATACACTATAATGTATACATTAGTTATACATAGATTGAAAAAAAGTACCAAACAAGGTACTAATAATACACAAGACTAATGCATGTATTATTTTTCCTAATACATTACCAAACGACCCCTTCATGTTTTATTGTTTTGAAGATACTTTTACTTAATTATAGTGATACCCTAAAACTTTGTCCATATTATTTTTAAATTTGAATTAGTTATTCATTCCAGAATGTAACAAAAGCTACAACTTCTATCTCTGCCTCAACATGTAGCTTGAGTGCTAGACTATTCCACCAAGTACCATTAAAGGTGTTGAAGATCTGAATGTGTATAAACAGTAATATTTAACTTATATATACGGTATCATTTCCCAACAAAGGGGTTCAACCAACCATGTTTCACCCGCTCTAGCTTTATCCGCCTACACAACACAAATAATGAGTAACTCTGCCACAAATGCTTTGGCTGACTGGACAGAAAAAGTTTGTTTGCATGGTGAACAAGGATCTCTACTGTTCATATACTATGGCCACAAGATGTTAGGAAAGAAACCCCAACATGAAGACAGCCACATAGATACTCCACCTTCAGAAGAAAATATTAAACAAAGTTGTCCACAAGATTCTCTCTCATCTTTTTCCTATTTTTTATTACCATTATTGCCAAACTTTTGGCCCTACCACTTCACAACATGTACATCAATCACATTCTAATTCAAGTAGTATAACACACTGCCACCACTCACTCCAACACCTACATTCTGTTCAAAAACTTCTCATACACTAGTTCTTTCATACAGGAAATAAATTTTTGCAGTAGGGTTTCCATCTTTATAATACTTGTCACCTACTTGATAATGAAAGTTTCTGCAGTGCAACACCGCACAAAAAAAAACAGGGGAAATGACGAAAACACATTGAGCAACCTAATGAAGCATTTGGATATAGTGTTAACCTATAAACCATCTAGTTCTTGACAATATAACACAACTAAACTGAAAGCTTCAGGTAGTCAGGGTCCATTAAAAAACCCTACCTTTCGGCATGTGTCAACCCACAAAGCCGCTTGCGTGATTTCAAAGTCATAAACTGCTACAAGAAACGATCATAAACAAATGTATCTATAAGCTACAGCGAATAATAGAAGCAGCAAAACCACGGAAAGAAATATGATGAGACTAAAAATGGAATCAAAACTGGATTGTCTATCTTGTTTATCTCTTATTTATAAAGAAAATATCCAGCTGGTTTATTTTAGTAACTCTAGTGGAAGATAATTAAGTTTGATATATCAAAAGAATTCATCAATACTACGTCAAGGAGAGGTAATCTTATTCTACCTTCTGCATAATTAGGTAGAATTACTTTAATAGTTACCTAATTAAAGGTAGAACTATTTCAACAGACGAGAGATATCAGTGGGGAATCTAGACTTGACAAAGACTGCAGTGAAACATGATCTAAGCATTGTCCCCTAGAAACACCAAGCATCAGCTGGAGGGGACCGTGAAAATAGATATGATCAATCATAGTTATCTGACTCTGACCTTCACCGCTTGTGTGATCTCTTTATATTCCTTGCCTGTCTGTCTGGAGCCATTTAAAAGTCCTTTTGGCTAGTATCTCCATAAAGCACCTTTGTACATCCACAAAATTTCAAGCTGGCTCTTCAGTGAAAATTGTGGTAGAAGAAAAAAGCAACTTCTGCTCAATTACAATACGATCGAGAATGAGAAGTGCTGAAGATGGCTATCAAGGCACTTCTGTGCTTGATCAAGGAGAATGGTTGAATTTGAGCTTAGGAAGAAACTTGCCTTCGATATCTAAAGAATCTGAGTCACATATACCAACTTCAGGCAAGGTTTTTTCATGTAACTTCTGCAAGAGGAAGTTCTACAGTTCACAGGCACTAGGAGGCCACCAAAATGCTCACAAGAGGGAAAGAGGTACAGTAAGACAGTATCAATCTCAGAGGATGATGACAATGATGGCTTTTCAGATCACTTGGTATGATTCCCCACTCCCTTGTGCATAAATCCAGCAGAGATGCAAGGGCAACTGCGGCTACATTCAGCGAGGCTAGCGCAGGATATCAGAGGACATCGCTTACCAATCAAATGGACAGATCATTTGATCTGAAGTGGCCTGGAAGTTTTCAACTAAATCAGCAGCAAACAAAAGACCATACCTCAAATCCCACTAAGCTTGACCTGAATCTTAAGCTGTAATTGTTCTCCTCATCCATATAGTCAACCCAACCCCAAATATTAAAGAACTGAGGCATAGTTGTTATTGTTGTTGTTCCCTGTCCCACATGGATCTCGTTATTTGCCCATCTGTTACAGCTTCAGTCCATCAGTACATGAACTATTTTGATGAACTTTGGGCAACAATTAAGAGAAAGAATCCTATAGCAGTACTGCTCTCTAATATCAGGATTTTTTCCAGACCCTAGTGTAAGATCAATAACAAGAATTTCAAGCTTTTCTCATGTCCAGATATGAAACCAGACGTGTAGAATGTACTTTAGTGCTTTTGTTCCTACAGCACCTGGAACAGCATAACACCAAATCTCCATCAAATATATAGCAGAAGGTTCTCTAGCTTGTGTTTATAGTCTTCTTTTCTATTTATGATCTGTAATCTAGAAAGTACCATGTTTATGCTACAAGAAGTTGGACGAATTTTATCTAGAAGTTAAAGAAAAGCAACTACATTCAAACATTCTTTACTAATGGATTTTGAAGATAACTAATATATTTGCAAGGGAGTGAGAGAGTGCATTGAGCAACACACACTGGTTTCACAGCATTAGTGGAAGATGGAAACTATGGGGGGAACCTTCATAAAATTTCCATTTCCTTCTCAATAAAAGATGTAGGAGGAGAAGGAAATGACTCTCTCAACTTTTTTTGTTTGCTTCCGTCATTTCTTATTCTCTGGATGGTGGTGAACAATGTTCATGACTAAGATATCACATATTAAATTGAAAATAGAACGATTTGACCTTCAAGCTAGTACTCTCAACACGTCAGTTTGACCGATTCTTCACTTTCACGTCCCAGGTGAACAGAAATGAGAAATCTAAACCCCTACTAATTAGCAAATATTAGCAAGCCTTCTCTAACACTTGCTTTAAAGTTCTACTGCTACATGACATCAGCAGATTACAAACAGAAAGCCACTACTTGCACCTCTCGTACGACCTTTTGAAAACTAACAGCCCCAAATGAAATCATGTCTGGATGATTCATCTTTAGTTTAATGCCAAATCAGCCAAAATAAGACCTAAAATATTCAGCATTACATCACAAGCACTCTACTAAATGCTTTGAGATGTTGACACTAAAAAACATCATGTGAGTACCCATAAATACTCTACTATATATCTTTACTGACACATTTTGAAGACATATCTTTGATATTTGATAGTCATCATCTATCTGAATTTCATATTATGTAATATATAAGATATAGCGCTATTCACATCTTACTAAAGCACCAAATATTAGTTCTATGTAATGCACTGACATAATCCAAGTTTGATAACATAATATCTCACAGCTACCAACAAATGAAACTTGTAGCTTCTCCTTTTTCAAGTATTGAGCACCTCGAAGCCATTCCTGTCAAACATTTTTTCCCTTACTTAATACTACGAACTTTCTGTTTAGCTTTTTTGAGGAAGTACTAAACATCTAAGATCTCGAAACAAATCATCGGCACCTGTGGGAAATATAGGAGAAACATATTATTATTGAATTGTATATTTACATTCTTACTTTGAGCCCTATTCATGACAGGTAGACACTACATGACAATCCTTCTCCAAGTAGGATACTATATACAAATCATATTCATATTCCTACTCTAACACTCCTTCTCAAGTTGGTGCATACAAATCATATGTACCGAGCTAGCTACATCTATAACTAATATGGAGAGTAGTGAGAGACTTGGTGAAAATATCTACAAGTTGATCACTCGACGTCACAAATTTTGTTACAATATCTTTGGAGAGAATCTTTTCTCTAACAAATTGAAGGTCAATCTCAATGTACTTAGTCCTCACATGAAATATTGGATATAATGTGATATGAAGGGCCTCTTGGTTATCACACATAAGTCCCATCTGACTGATTTCTCCAAATTTTAGTTCTCTAAGCAATTGTTTAATCCAAACTAGCTCACAAGTTGCTATAGTCATTGCTAGATATTCTGCTTCTGCACTAGATCGAGCAAACACACTCAGTTTCTTACTGATCCGGGACACCAAATTACCTCCTACTAAAACACAATATCCGAATGTAGAACATCTATCTGAAGGTGATCTCTGTCCAATCAGCGTTTGTAAGGTGATCCCTGCCCAATCAGTGTTTGTATATCCAACTATCTGCTCATGACCTTGATCCTCGAAAAAGGAGTCCTTTAACTACAGCGATATCACAGATGTGAATTCCATGTCAATGGCTATCACAGGAAGAATCCATAAACTGACATACAACACTCACAAGAAAAGAAATGACAGGTCTAGTCACTGTGAAATAATTCACTCTAATACCATCTAGCCTAGTGTGTCGATTGCATCGCTCACCTTACGGTCTAAAAATCGTGTGAAACCCTATAAAAAATTGGCAGAGGTCACCAAATTAGGGTTCCGGTGATCTAAATCCAAAACAAACTTGATGGAAAGGCTCACAAGGATTGGGCGAGCCTATAAGAAAAAGAATTGCTCAAAAAACTGGTTGGAACATGCCTCACGCGTCTGCGCCTTGGCAGATCTCGTCGGACGTGACAACCTTTTGATCAGTGTGTGGGACGTTAGTTCACGACGGTGCTTGTTGGGGTTTGGTTGCAGAGAGATGCCCGACCTGATATTGTTATCCGATTTTGCACAACACCTGTATAAACCATATTCTGGTTGTCTGACAATGCCAGAATAATTTTCAGTCACCCGAAAAGAATGCACAGTGCTAATATTCCATGATGGCTCTAATGCCATGTAAGAAATATAGGAGAAAAATATTATAATCATATTGTGTATTTACATCCTTCTCCAAGTACAAATATTATTTCTATTCCTATTCCAACAGTACCCTATAATGGATTTGGAGGCAACACAGATAGAAGAGGGGCTAGCGTTAGCCCTGCAACCTCACCCACCCCCACAACTTCTGTGAATTTTTGGTGCGAATCTTCCATCTAGATCTAAAAGAAGTTAACCCTACTCCCGTCTCACGATCGCTCATATATTGAAAGATAACTATTATCTATTCTAACTAGAATTCAAATTATTGGGTCAATAATGGTACAATTAAAGAATCTTATAGTATAATAACCCATCAACCGGTCAACCTCTAATGGAATTTGTATTCATACAACTGGAACCCATGTCCAAAAGTTGAAATATGTCGCTTGAAAAAGTTCTAATAAAGTAATTTTGAAAATATTGGATAATTTGCTGATGGGAGCTATTTTGTTGGTGTACAGCTTCTTCTTTATCAGCAAATTCACAAACTATATTCATTTGGTTGCCAGATGTTATTCTAATGGAAGAATTATGACAAAACATATGCTGGGTTCCATTTTTGACCATTTCTCAGCACAGGAGTCCACTCTATCAGGCGAAACATGAATACTAATCGACTCTCCACTATCACCTGTAATTTCTTCCCAGAGAAAATATTGAATACCCACGTAAAAGCCCACATGAGGAGCACAATATCATTTCTGTCCGCTGTTTAGGACTTCAATGATAGTCATTCCAGCTTCACATGGAGAGTTTTTACAGTTCAAGATTCTATTAGAGGTTCAAGTGAGAAGGTTCTGAGTGGATAAGAGATTTTGGGGTCAAAATGTCTTTTGATTATTGTTAGAAAAGTGTGATTATTCTCGCTTCTCTACCATTACACTACCATTTCTCTGATGCTCCAACCACTTTCTTGCACTCTTTGCATGCAGTACGGATCGCTCCAGAAATCCAGATGACACACACTTAAATGCGGAAAGATCAACCATTCAAATGAAGGACAAAGCAAAAGCACTCCAGGTTGTGCTATTCATAACTTGCTTGAGGATAAATAACAGAATGTAAATTAAGTTCCATAAAAACGGGTAAATGAAAATATCTTAGACAACAATCTAGGATCATATACTACTGCTTACAGGACACTCCAGTATTAAGTTTTTGAGTCTTCTGCATTACAATGGGAAGCCTGTCAGCGACGATGCTTGGATCACTATATGCAGCAGCATCAGAGGGATATCCTTTCTGCAGATATTAAGAAGATTAGCGAGGGAATGCTACAAATTAGGTAACTATAACACAAAAGCAACACAATCTAACATCAGAACTATGCCAATATGCAATCAAAGCTGTAGTGCCTTGAGGATAAATAACAGAATGTAAATTAAGTTCCATAAAAGCGGGTAAAAGAAAAAGATCTTAGACAACAATCTAGGATCATACTATTGCTTACAGGACACTCCAATATTGAGTTTTTGAGTCTTCTGCATTACAATGGGAAGCCTGTCAGCAATGATGCTTGGATCACTATATGTAGCAGCATCAGAGGGATATCCTTTCTGCAGATATTAAGATGATTAGCAAGGGAATGCTACAAATCAGGTAACTATAACACAAAAGCAACACAATCTAATATCAGAACTATGCCAACATGCAATCAAAGGTGTAGTGCTAATTGGACACAACACTCCTGTAAATAATGAATTTTCTAACAATAGGCATTCAAGAAGAGAGATCTCCTTGATTAACTGGACCAACTAAGGTTTTCTCAGTCTCTAATTTCTTATCAAAATGCTTTGTTCTTCAAAAAGTATTAAGCAAATATCTAGTAAACAAATGCTCCAAGCACATCC
This sequence comes from Solanum sitiens, assembly GCA_016801875.1. Classification (NCBI taxonomy): domain Eukaryota; kingdom Viridiplantae; phylum Streptophyta; class Magnoliopsida; order Solanales; family Solanaceae; genus Solanum; species Solanum sitiens. Next base: position 1,543,763 of record JABWTJ010000298.1, read on the forward strand.
CCAAAGAACCTCTCTCTTCTACTTTCTAGGAGAGAGAAACAACCTTCTTATTCTTCTTCCAGTAGCTCCAGCCGGAAAACCCTCTTTTTCTTCTTCATCCCCTTAGTCATCACCTTCTGTGATAGCCTTCCTCTATCTTTCTTTCTTCCCTCTCCAATCATACGATTGGTTGCAAAACATGAGGAAAATAGGATATATTTCTACGCTGGTTTTAAATCTTTTGATATAACGAGATAGACCTCTAACAACTCCGTGTGGTATGAGTGGGTTGAGAGGAGTCGTAAACTGATGAAAAGATCATCGATGAGCAACAACATCATAAAATGGATATGCTTTACGCTTAAAAATGCTTTCTGCAGATCACATGAAAGTGGTCAAGAGATGGAAAACTTCAGAAAAAGATGCAGAGCATTTCTGTACTAGGAAACAAAATGAGTAAAGGAGGTATATGAGCATTTTGTTCTTAAATAAGGGAGAAAGATCAGTCCTTATTATACCAGATCCAGCTTTGAATGCAGGCTGGTGGGACCAGAAGGCCCTCCAAGAATAACTGAAGCCAACTACCCTTACATGAAAGTCGTACAAGACGGTAAATGGCAAAGCAAGAATCTCGTGAAGCAGAAGTGACAAGCAAGATGAGTAACATTAAAACGTTGACAAAATCTAGTGGACAAGATGGACTGCTGCGAAGATGTCTGGTAGAAGAAATTGCCAGGAGGCAAGGATCAAGAGCTCTCTAGTTGAAAGAAGGTGATAAGAATACAAAATTCTTTCTTAAGATGGGCAATGCTCATAAGAGATGTAACAACATTGATCAATTATATATTTAGGGTCAGACAACTCAGGGTGCAAACAGAATTGAAGGTAAGATAGTTGATTACTACAAGAAACTATACACAAAAACAATACACTGGAGACCTGTTTGTCATTTCCAGAACTGTCCAGTATTGACAACAGAAGAATAGCAGAGGTTACAAGGATAATTTGAGGAAGAAGAGAGATGATGATGAGTTCAAAATTGTGTGCAGTTGACAGCTCCAGGACCAAATGGCTTTACCATGAAATTCTTTATCAAATATTGGGAGGCAGTAAAGCAAGATATTATGAATGCCTTTCAAATAATTTATGATAATGAAATGTTTGAAAAAAGTTTCAATGCCACATTCATTGCTCTTGTTCCAAAGAGAAAAGGTGTCAATGAGCTAAGGAACTGCAGGGCTATCAGTTTGATAGGCTGCATATACAAGATATTCTCCCAAGTTATAACAGAGGGGTTGAAAGGGGTGATGGAAAAGCTAGTTGACTCACAACAAATGGCCTTCATCCAATAAGGCAAATCATGGATGTTGTCTTAGTAGCAAATGAAGCGGTGGGATCTGGACTGAAGCAAAAGAAACAAGGAATCCTACACAAGTTAACCTAGAGAAAACCATATGATAATGTCAACTGGGGATATCTACTTAGTTTACTGGAGAGGATGGGGTCTGGGAGAACTGGATACACTAGATCATATTGCATCTCAACAGTGAGCTTCTCAGTGCTAATTAATGGTGCAAAAGCAGGTTTCTTTAGACCACAAAAGGGTCTTAGACAAGGTGATCCCCTGCCACCTTTTCTGTTCTTACAAGTTGTGGAAAGTCTCAACAACAGGGTGAAAACAGCAAAAGCAAATGGTTGGCTAAAAGGCTTTGATGTGGCTAGAGGAAAGTCTGGAGGTGACGCATCTTCAGTATGCAGATGATACACTCATTTTTCGAGATGCAGTAAAAGAACAAGTCAAATTTTTTCGGGTGATTCTGGTTTTTATAAGGGATATCAGGACTCCACATCAACAGGAGGAAAAGCATTCTATATTCATCAATGAGGTTGCTAATATGGAGGTGTTGAATGCAATCTTAGGTAGTGAGGTTGGCTCATTACCAACCACATACCTTGGAATGCCTCTGGGAGCTAAGTTCAAATCATCTGAAATTTGGAATAATGTGCATGAGAAGTGTAAAGAAATAGGCCAGATGGAAGAGTAAGTATATGTCCTTGGTAGGGAGATTAACACATCAATTCAGTCTTACATGCCATGCCAACATATATGATGTCTTTGTTTCCATTTCCAAGAGGGGTTATTAAGAGATTGGATAGCATTAGGAGGAAGTTCTTATAAAAATGGAAGGCACTGATAGTAGATAAGAAGTATGGGGGACTTGGGATTAAGAATTTGAATAATCATAGCAAGGCACTGAGAATGAAATGGTTATGGAAGTATACAAATGAAAAATATCTTCTGTGGGGAAGTAATTGAAGCAAAATATGAGGAAGGTAAATGGATGAACAAGGAAGTTAATTACTACACCTTATGGTGTGAACTTATGGAGATCAATCAGAGTTCTGTGGAATAAGTTCAAGGATAATACCAAAATTAAAGTGAATAATGGGGAAAAGTCTGACTTCTGGAAGGATGATTGGCATGAGGCAGGCGATGTGTCAATGCTCTTTCCAGACATTCAGAACTTAGTGTTGCACCAACAGAAAACCATAGCAAATCTGTGGAGTGTGTAGAACTGAAGGTGCGGAGCTTCATTTTCAGAAGATAGCTTAATAATTGGGAAATTCAAAGAGTGGCTGAATTTTTCAATACAATAGATCATTACAATGGAATTCAAGATGGTGATGATGAACTTTGGTGGCAGGGTAGTAATAAAGGCTCTTTCAAGGTGAGTAAAGCTTACAGGAGGATGAACCATCTCAATCAGCAGCAATTCAGTTGGCCTTGGAAACACATTCGTAAAACCAAATTTCCTCACAAAGTAGCATATTTTGTATGGCTTCTAGCTAAGGAGGCAGTTCTTACACAGGATAATCTTATGAAGAGAAGGACACATTTATGTCCCAGATGTTTCTTTTTCAGTGAAAACCCAGACATAGTTAACTACCTAATGATACATAGTAAGATCACAGGGAAACTATGGAGATTATTTTTAAATCTTAAAGGCATTTCATACTCTATGCCTGTAAACTGAAAAGATTACAGAGGCACATCAGTGTTGGGAAGAAGTAGGTTGCTGGCTAAGAACAGAAGCAGATGGAGAACTATTCATGCTTGCATCTGGTGGACAATTTGGAAGGAGAGGAACTCCAGATATTTTGAGAGTATAGAGAATATTATACAGCAGATCAAGTTAAATTGTATCTTCATGTTGTTTTTAGTGTAGTCAGATATTTTCTAATGATCCTGTCTCTATTACTGATGTATTAGACTCATTACAGACATAGGATCATTGATTTTGGAAGTTCTATTGTACATATGATTTCAGTACTTTCCATGTACTGATGATCTGTTTCTATGACATATATACACAGTTAACAGTTACAAAAAGAAAAAAAAATTATCAACAATAAAACTGACATGGAATGTACTCAAAGAAGGGAAAGTTCACGGTGTCCCTAAAAGTTGCTCTTAGATGGAACTATGTACATCTTTTTTATTTATAAGAAACAGAATGTTGCATCGACCATTTACGTTATAAAGAGATAGTGTGATATGCCACATAAATATGCTGCTTCCATTAGTTTTGAGAGTTCAGGTTCAAGTTCTCAAGTATATTTCTAAAATATTGGTAAAAGGAAGCACAACATTTGTCATTGAACCTTTTTGGTTATTAGGGTGCTATGCATGGTAGCGTCATTCTTATTGTGGTTAGTTCTATCCATATTACTCTAGTGAAGTCTCAGTGAATACCAGGGGAGGTCTTAAAATGTGTAGACATTACTTGTTTCCTGACTTCGATAGGCAGTAAAATTTCTTGGTCACCAATTCATTAGCTGCAATAAACATAAGTGCACACACGCACACAGTAGTTGCAATAGCTACGTATTTAACATCATTATGAATTTTAGAATGTGATATACGTAAGATTAGCAGCCCGTCTGAGGTATAGCAAGATCTCTGCCTTCACCAGCACATCCTTTTCTTCCTACTTGCTTGTCTCTTTCTAAATTCTCCACCACTTTTTATTACATTTGGATCTGGTTTCTTCTTCTCGCATCAGAAGCAAACCTACACTCTCTGCTCCCTGTAAACTATCTACCCACTACAAGATCTCATAATCACTGCGGCAGCAGCTTTGTGAAATTGTGGAACATACTATCAGCCTAATCAAGGTCACGATCGATATCGTCACTAGCATCAAGATTGTCACTATCATCAATATCGTCACTATCATCAATATCCATCTCAATATAGTGAATGACCAACCATTTCACTAAAATTTAAAGTTAAAACTGCCATTATTAAGCAAAATTCAGAATATAAAACCGGTTGCAGTGGCCACAATATTGAAAATGGAAAGAATTTAGGCACCCACATAGATAGATTTATACTAGACACGTGTGTGTGGTTGTGCATGGAGAGAAAGGAAGAGAGAGGATATTATACTCACCGAAGACAAGACCTGAAATGTGGTTTCTCTCCAGCAGCTTTCACGAAGAATAGAGGATTTGTTATGCTCCCCAAATAAACAATGCAAACGAGTGTCTCTTAGTCTCATAAGCACTCCATCAACCCTAAGCTATAGGAACATGTCAAACTATCAATGAAAGACATAACAGTATTTCTGATGCAATGGATTCGTTAGTTAAACCATAACACTATTTATGTGGAAAATGTGTAGCAGAGTCACTCACCCAGAAACGCAGCAATAGGAACCAACCACTAGGCATGACTCTCTAGAAACATAAAAAAAAGTCAGTCCAAATCTATTATAACCAACTAAGATTGTGGAAGTTTGAATTAATGACATAGTTTAATTAAAAAAAAGAAACATCATGAGAACATTACCACTTTAACAGTCAAAAGTGAGATCCCATTATCAGCCAGTTCATCTTCGTATAAGATTATCTGTTCAAATTGACGAAAAATTTACCTTCGTGCTAAAAAGGTTAGATATATCAAATTGACATGAATGACACTGCTCAGCTGCATGACCCAGAGATCACTTAAACCCGAGTTACCACCTCATCATAGAAGAGAATAGGTTCTTTAGACGCCAATGCAACCAAATCAATTTTCTCCTTACAATCCTCCCACTGAATGCAGCTGCTGCCTTCTTCAGGTATTGCACTTCCACACTGAACAGACAACAGCAGCCAGAATAAGTCAAACAACTTTTAAAAGCAAAGATGCCAGTAATTGAAAGATATGGTTGAGAAAGGAAAACAAAGAGAAGTCTTTATTGCTGATGGATCAAAGATATTTTAACCAATAACACACAGAGATGGTAAAACTATATAAATATTAAATGAGTAACGGAATAGCAATAATCTATAGCATATAATTTATTCAAATTATATAATGCCTCAACTCAGCGCAGATCGTTGCTATGTTGTAACCCTGAAATGCACATGAGTCAATTGGCTTAAATAAGAGCCTGTTTGGATTAGCTTAAAAGTTGGTCAATCCTACTTTTAAGTCGTTTTTAACCCTTGGGAGTGTTTGGCAAAGTTAAAAATAACTTAAAATAAGTCTTAAATGACTTTAAAGAAAGTTAATAACCAAAAGTAGGACTCCCCCTACTTTTTATTTTTTGCTTTAAAAACTACTTTTTTCAGCCAATTCAAACGGGCTCGAAGACAACCTACTAAGCTTAACACATTGTCAATTGGTTTAAAAAAATTCTGCAAAAGAAAATTTTGAAAGACAAAACCTTCTCAATCTTTAAAAAGTTTTATTCGAAGGGCATAAGGTAGAAACCTCGACATTGCTTTCGACAGTTTCACTTCCACAGTAAGGTGTTGTGAAGGTATAGTCATAGTCGAGCACCACCTGTTGCAAAGGTTTACTGCAGAAACCAAAAAGACAAAATAAAAGAAAAAAGGCAAAAAGGAGTTAGGAAAAGAAGAAAAAGGTAAGCAAGAAAACATATCAGAGTACTCACCTTCACCATAGAAAACAAAAGAAATACATTTTCCCTGGTCAAGAACCATACTATCAACTTAGAGAAATTTTGACATTGCACTGAAGTCTCAAACCATGTCCAAAGGGAAAATTGGAAAAAGAACACAGGATAAAAGGCATGATATCCTTTGATAGAGATCACCTCAGGTAAAAACAGATAATTCTAGTGATTTAGAACTTAAATCACACCCATTCAATTGACAATTATAATTAGCAAAGTCTCCACATTAACAAAGTAATTTAACAGATTACCAAGAAGCAAGAGTACATGATATTTCAGCTCCTAATCTCAATGATCTAAGAGATGCTAGAGATGTCAGTCAGTTCTATGGTTAGTTGATTACTATGAACTATGAAGTTCTAACAGAAATAATGAAGGACAGTAATTAAGACACTTGACACGCTCTCTCTCTCTCTCTCTCTGCCTCTCTTCTATGTGAAAGCGTTTCTTTTTTAGTCCATTTCAAAAGATTGACAATTTAATATATTTGGTAACAATTTAACTTAAGCTTCCCATTCTACCCCTTAATGACAACTTTAATAGCCTCAAAAATGTTAGGCGTGTTTAAGACCACAAATTTCAAAATTCTTATAGCCATATAGATGTAACGATACATTTCAAACAATAAGTTTTATAAGTCACATATATATAAATTAAAATATATAACACACACAACAACAACACTCCAAGCATAATCTCACAAGTGGGTTCTTGGAAGGGTAAGATGTATGAAGACCTTGCCCCTTTGTGAGCTAGAGAAGTTGTTTCTGATAGCCCCTCAGCTCAAAGAAGTGTAAGCAAAGAAGGATTGAAAAGAAATAACAAGATGAATAAAGCAAAAGAAGCAATAAAGAGTAGTAAATATTGCAGAGTAAGATACTACGTGAATACTAACTTACGCTACTAAATAAGGAGAAGATCAGTTGAGGATACTAGTTCCTGCCTCTCCCACATAAAAGTACGAAAACACTCGGCTACCTACTACCTTCTACCTTAATCCTCGACCTTCATACCTTCCTATGATCCAATCTAGGGCCATGTCCTAAGTAAGATGAAAATGTGTCATATCCTATCTAATATCCTCCTCTAGTTCTTCTTCGATCTACCTCTACCTCTCTTAAACCTTCTATAGCCAACCTCTCACACCTCCTTATTGGAGCTCCCTGCACCTCCTCTTCATATGTCCAAATCATCTCAATCTTGTTTCCCTCATCTTGTCAACCACGGATCTCACTCTCAACTTGTCTTGTATTAATATGCCTATTATATATTTAAAAAAATCCTTTAGAGGCTCTTACATTGTGACATTTGATCATATCCGGTCAACGGCGAGAAGTATGTTTATTCCTAAAAGTTATGGAGATACTATCTTCCTCAAGGAAGCTCATTTGAATTTAGGAAGTGCTCATTTGGTGTAATAGTCTCATGTTGTGGAGTCCAATGATTCAGCTAAAGGCCAAAAGGCTGATCCTAGTGAACCCGATCTTCTCTAGACTCTGAATTCTTGAAGGTTCTGTAAGTTAGCATCATTGTGGGGGAGATTTATTCACATTTCAATAGTACAATGAGTCCAATCACAGACAACTGGAAATGAATATCCTGACAGAAGCCATTACAAGTGTGTTTAACTTATAAAATAGCTATCATCATGTTCTAGACTTCTAGTGTTAGTGCCAGCCATATTTTCAAGAAGCACTATTTTTCCCCTCAATTTGATGATGTCCACATGGACACAGCAGTCACTGTTGGACAAAATGGAAGATTGGTGTTTTTGTTTAGCAGAGGAAGTTTTCTGAAGTAGCTTTAAGAATTATCCATTTGTTTAAATAGTTCATTGTTGGTCCGGTTGGTGCATGTTCATCAAGAATTCATTCTCTCAGATCCTGAAGTTCTCTCTCATTTGGATTCAGAGCAAAACCTTAACCACACTATGTAAATAGAGTTGTTTTAATATGCAGTTGTTTGTATATACCATCACCATCAACAAGGTGAACTGACCGAAACTGCAACTTTGACCTCCTTTATTAGTTAATACAGTACCTTGATATTGTTCAATTTGAAAACATAAATAGTTAATACCAGATATGAAGGAACAGCAAGACAGAACATACAAAACTTTTATATTACTGTCAACCTAATGCATGATGGTTAATTCTTCAAGGATACATAACTTGCATGTCTGAGGGTTCTGCACTCCTAATTCAAATTTTTAAAAAGTTCTCAACCCCCAGACCCCCTTTTACCAACAAATAAAAACGAAAGAACAAAGACTGAATGCTCTTGGAGATACTTAAATGTCCTCCCCTTTTATTGAGAAACATCTTTTCAGCTGGACTGAAACAAAAAAACTTTCAACAATCAAAGTGCACGAAATCTAACCACCAAATCAAAGTGCAGCTAAACCGCTACCTCTGCGTTTTCATTATCATTCTACTACTTTTATATATATAAAAAAAATCTGGAGAAACATATGCAAAATTCTTCATATAGCATAGTGTAGATAAGAGAACGTAGAGCACCTCCTGAATTTCCATTTTGCAGCCGCTGGAACTTCAACAGGCGGCAAGGCCTCATGTTTCCAACCTACTAAAGCATCAAATGCGTTGAAAAAGAATTTTGTACCACTATTCACATGCTTAAGCACCAAACAATTGTCTCCAAATACCATCTCCGGCAAGTGAGTCGTCTGAAGTTCTTTTTCCCATCTGTATATGCATATAAACATTAGCATTTAGAGAGGAACTAAACCTTTCAAACTAAAGAAGATATCATAATGCTTGACATGAACAGCATTAGCATTTTGAGGAACTAGACCTTTCCGACTAAAGAAGATATCAAATGCTTGACAAGAACAGGATAGCAATGGTTCTACGTATAGGCATAAAAAATCTGCAGCCAATTGTTCACTGTAGCATTACTACAATAAGACAGGTCACTTGAATCTCACAAGTATTTCCAACCATTAATTTCATGATAATACAACGCCTTTCATGAAACTTTTGGCAGCACGTCAATTACAATCCATGTCTTTTACGAATGAAAAGTAACGGCCTAGTACACATTGATAAGTTTGGAAAGGAAAACTCTTATCACACTAAAGTTGTTTGCTTAGGAAGAAACATAATCACTTAACCTTAAATTTGGTTCCTCTTGAGTTCCTATTTCATGTTTGAGCCTAACTCAAGCCCTACATTTCTACTGCACCTGGCTTCAATCTTTCAATTAATAGTTAATTACAAACTCTGCCGTGTTATATTCGCAAAGCATAATGGTTTCAAGTTGGGATAAAAGAGGAGGAAAATCATAGGTTAATTTCCAGTATAATATGAAATACTGCAACTGTCCATAGTTTGCAGATTGATTTATCAATAGTTACCCGGTACCTACGCTAGTGTTGGTAGCAGATACCCCGATGGAATAGAAAGAAGAAAAAAAAGGTTGGTTAAACCATAAATCTTTTGCTCCTGAACAGAATATCTAGAGGAAAATTTAGAACTAACAAAGGAGGAAATTTAAACACGTCCTTGTGTGTGCTAATAGATTACAGGGAGTAGGAAAGGGAAGCAATGACGGTGCGGCCACTGGTATTCACACTTGTGCGCTTGCACTTCACAATCAGACCTTTTTGAATGCTGGCAGTTCCCAATTACAGTATGTAAAACGAAAATACACAACTAAACAAACACCAGAATCTCCAACACTTGCAGAAATCATCATATAAGCTTAAAGGCAAGAAATTAGATGCGCTTTAAAAGTTCACAGAGAATAAACAAACAAACAAACAAACAAAAATTAAGCACTAAGGCAAGCGAAAGACAAATGAGGGTTAATTGGGGAAAGGAGAAAACCGTTGAAGATGAAGAGAATTGAGAATGAAAAGCTTGCGACACTCGATCTCCCAACCGTGAATGCGGAGTCCACGACGGCCGTCCGGAAGAGGTTCAGCTCCGGCCGCCTTTAGTTCTTTATCATCACTCTCCCACTCCATTATCGATCGCCAAAGTCAAAAGTTTCGAAATCGTGGTGACTTGGTCGAGTCCCGAGTCTTTATTATAAAATTGATTGAATTTAGGGAAAGTGCAAATATAAATATTTGATCTAAGGGTGTGTTTGGTATGTTTTTCTGGAAAATAAGTAGATTTTGGACTTATATTCTCATGTTTGGTTGGTGAATAGAAAATATTTTTTGAAAATAATTTTTAGTATTTGATTTATCAATAAAAAATATTTTTATGAGACGTCTTTTATTTTTACTAGGGTAAAAAATAATTTATAAATTAAAAATATTTTTTAAAAATAAAATTATTATTTTTTTGGGATGGTGGTAGGGGTGGGGGTAGTGGGTGGGGGAAGGGGGAGGGGGTGGGGTGGCCGGTGGTGGGTGGGTGCGGGGTCAGGGATCGGGTGAAAAAAAAAATGAAATTGAAAATATTTTTTTAAAATTGATGTTTTTTCCAAAAAAAAATGTAATTTGAAATTGGAAGAGAGTTTTGGAAAATGTTTTCCTTAATTTTCTAAGGGAAGTCATTTTCCTTAATTTTGAGGAAAATGAGTTGATTTGGAAAATATTTTCCAAAACTTTTGTCCTAACCAAACATGGGAAAATTGAAAAACATTTCCAGAAAATATTTTCCTTCATACCAAACACACTCTAAATCTTTCATTTTGGTTCAAAAATATTTTATTAATATTTTAATGAATTAAAACGTCTTTCTTTCAATTAAATATATTTTTATTTTATTTTTCTTTTTTTAATAATAATTTTTTTTATCAGCAATGTTTATCCTGTTTCAACTTGAAAAAGATTAAGAAATACAAATATTTATAAATTTGTTTAAGAAAATGATCGTTATGTTTATTTTATATTATCAATTAGAAAGTTATACGTGTAGTTATTCTATTTTAATTGATAAAATGAGATAGAAAAGAAAAAATGTTTTTTTTTTATTAGTTAAAGTGACTTTTAAAGAAAGAACACAAGAATATTGTTTTTTTTAGAAGTAATATTTATATTGTGAATAATAATAAAATGTGTCTAAAAAGAATAATATATTTATTAGGAAAATGGATATTTTTGATGTTTTATTCAAAAAATATATTTTTATAAGTTTTTCGACTTTTTAGAGTCGTCACTTAATTTTTAAGAAAAATTAAGAAAATCTTTATTTTCAAAAGACTTAACAGAAAAATCAATTGAAAACTTAAAAGGGATTCGGGAATTTATATTGTATTTTAGGAAGGTGTTTAAGGCACCTAAAATACCCGTTAATACGGTTTTCCGGCAACTAACTTATTTTGGCTAAAATGTCTAACTTAATTTTTTGAGATGAAATTTATTAAAAGTTGTTTGAAAATGAAACATTAATTTACTATCTAAGTGAGAATTGGTTTGCAAATTTATTCATTCTTTTAGAGTCCGTTCGAAGTTAATTTTTTAAGTCGATAAAATATTTACGGCGTTTGCGGGGATTTGGATTCTTTAACTTTAAAACTACCGGCAAATAGAAGCAAATAAACGAAAATAAGAGAGGGAGAGAGAGAGAGAGTTGGGTCCAAATCCGGATTATCTGTTCGCCTGGACCGGTATTTGAACCCATTTCTTTCGGGGTTTTGACCCATTTCCACCTGTCCTAAACTAGTCATACAAAATAAATATTAAATACGGAACATAAAAGATGACAAGGGCTTAGGCCCAAAGATAACAAGATACAAAATTTAGTAAATAAATTTAGGCTTCTCGGATCAAAATCTTCAACTTCTTGGTCTGTCTTGAATTTTTTCGACTTCGGAGCATGCTCGTCAAATTTTATGGCTGACTGACTCGTAAAGACATTTCGATCCTTCATGGCTCTATCTCGAAATGCAAAGGGGGAGATAAAAGTTCATAACGAACTCGAGCAAGTTTCACATGCACAAACGAACAAAAGAAAAAAGATAAATAAATAAGTCAGTCATGATAAATATGCAACAGTGATATTTCCAATAGTGAACTAAGAAGAAAAAAAAAAGCTTACAGAGGATAATCAAAAGTAAGGAATCAAAATCTTTTTATCAAAGAAAGATACCAAATGCATGTTAATGAACAAAATCATCCAAATGAAATATGCACCAGCCAAGGATTAAATAGTAAGCTATATTAAATCAACTCAAATTTATAAACTATAAAAGAGGCCAAACCAGCCAATGCAATCATCATTCAACAGAGACGATGAAATCTTACATGAGCAGACTAATCGTAGAAATGAGCAAAAAATTTTATTTATGTAAAATTAGTATTTTAATATCACATTAAATAACATGACTTAAACTCAAGACTGGCAACATAGGCATATGACCAACATAAGGATAAAATATATATATATATATATATATATATATATATATATATATATATATATATAAAGGGGAAGGATATTCATCATACTCCAGAGAAAAACAAGTATGCTATATTAATCCCGCTTCATTAGAATAATCAGAATGGGAACCCACAAAGTTCATTCGATTCATGAAATCCCAACTAAACTAAATAAAGTAAATGTAAAGATGAGCTGCTATTATGAAGGAACACATCTATAAATAACTTCCATATCGTCACTTACGCTATGCAGATTCGGAAGACAACATTATACCACGATGTCAAAAGAAAATGGATGTGACCAAGTTAGAAATAGATTTGAGAGGAATAACTCAACCCAATAACAGATTTTAACGATAAGCTAATTATAAGGTCATTTGACATGAGTATATATCAAACAAAGACATCTCCTAGTGGGTAATCGACCAGAAACTTACGCGTATTAAGATACTTCAATTAATCAAACTAACTTTTTAAAATAAAGACATATGGCATCAACAACAAACCTTCAACCAAAATTCGGAAATCACATTGACAACTAGGAAATGTACCGCTCTAGCTATTTTTGAAAGGGAAAGGACGGTTAGGGAACATGCCATTTAAAATTGCTACGCATAACAACAGAAAGTATAACGAAAAAAAAATCACTAGGTATCATTCGAATGATTAGCTTCCGAATATTTAACATACAGGGACGTAAATAACAACGAAATCACAGAAGGACAGTAGATACTGTAATGCCACTCCATTATCTACTTGATTCTAAAACTTAAAAAAAAAACAGAACGGGAGAAACGAAACCAAAGAAACTTCGCGAAACAAAAGGCTCTTCATACAATACTAAGCATCTAAATGGAACGTAAGTGAGGAGGTCAGGTGATACCTTTTTCGACGCAGCGAAATAGAGACAGTCAAGCAAAACCACGATTTTCCAACCACAGACTCGAAACTCGGGAGAAACTTATAGAAGTCACTGGAAAATGGAAAGAAGGAAGACGCAATGTTTCGCTCGACGCTAAAATGTCCTACACCTTGAATGTCCTGCTATATTTCCCTCTTTCAGTTCCTTTTCTTAATATTTTGCTTAGTAAAATTTTTCTTCCTCTCCCTTTCTATCTTCAGGTTTTAGTCAAAAAATAAATAAATCTTTTCTCTCAATTTTCGTCTCTCCAAAAAAGTTTTCTCCAAAAAAAAATCCGCTCCTACAGATGACTAACGATATATTATATAGGAAACTATTAGGGTTTTTCTTGAGGAGGGAAAAGACGGATACCCCCTTGTGAGAGAGGCCTCCTTCCAAATTTGAATCCTTGAACTTTTCATCAAAATTAGTCCAACATCTTTTACTGCCACTTCAAAACTATTCCAGAAATGGGAAAATGTGGGACGCTCAGGATTAACCTCGATGTCCTTGGGGTGAGACGTGGCTCGATCTCACGACCCCAAGGACGAAAACGTGTGCCTCGCCCGCTGGGATCGTACGAGAACAGGGTCGAGTAAAACAAAATTTGCAGGTGCCCGTTGCTGCCCTCTTTCCACGCGCAAACGTTGTAATTACCGCGTCGCTTGCGTCTGAATTTCTGGGTTTCAACGAGGGCACTGGTCTTCACGCTAGGGAGAAAGGGCAAAGCTGGGGTTATCTGAATTTGGTTTTCTTTGGATGCTGGGTCGGACAATTAATTGGGTTGGGTCAAAGGAACTTGGGCTTGGGAATATTTGAAATTGGGGTGGATCACTTGAAATGGGAATGGGCTGGGGATTAAAATTGAGTAGTGGGCTGTTTATACATTATTAGCGTTGCACTGAATACAAAGAGTGGGCTAGAGTTAATGGCGAATGGGCCTGGGTCGATTTTGCTGTTGCTGGCCCCTTTGTGCAATTCGAAGGTGGGATGGGATGGGGATGCCGAAAATATTTTATAAGGGCCCCAAAATGGCTTTAGGATCGATAAATTAGCCGAGTTAAATCATTTGGCGAATTCCGCAGAAGTAAATAAGAGAGATGAATCAACATAAATCAATTTGACAAACTTCTTAATTTTAACAAAAAATAAAATAATCGATTTACTTATAAAATAATTAATCCAAAACACTAAACTACTATGTAATTGAAATAAAAACTAAAATATTTTTAAAAGTAAAATAAACCTTTTTTTTTTAAGAACGATTTCCGAATAATCAAGATAAACTAATTGTATACATAATAATAATAATAAAAACAATATATGTACCTACACATATATATGTATATATATTACTAATCAATTACAACAATAGTAAAAATTGTCTCAAGGATAAATTGCAAAATACTTCGAACTTTATAAAGACTAATTATTTTAAACCGTTTTAGAATTAAGAAGCTCGCTCAATTAATTTATATCGGGGAGGGTCAAAATTGGGTGTCAACAACTGTCCCTCGTTTTACTTGGATTGATGCAAGAAATTCGAGGAAATGAAATTGACAGAGCCAATTTTGACTGACCCCACATTCATCTTTAGGAAAGGAACCCTGGTACGGACTTTAGGAATTATGACCGAACCCCGAAAATAGGTTTCCTACATATCTCAGGCTACCTGAGAATTCAGGCCACTTGTAGTTCTATACGCTTGATTTAACGCATGATTTAAAAAGAATTCAAAAGTCACCTCGACCCCGAATTATGAAAGGTCCTAGATGCTCGAGAATAAGATTTAAAAGCGAATGTTGGAATACAGCCGAATTATGCTAGATAACCTTTGGTTCGGGACGAGTGACAAATTAAGTCGAGTATGAAAAAGAGGCTTGTAACCTCTTAAGCATGAATGTGGTGCACTTCACACCCATAATTAAGAACTTACACGGATATAATTTTCAAAGCTCTTGGCGCATTGTCACTCAGATTGGAAACTTGCTTCCGGCAGACACTAAAATTCGGATGCGAAACTGAAACTGACAAAAGCCAAGGAAAAACCCACATGCCTTCTAACAGGGTTGTGGTTTTATTGTGGTGGAAGTCGCTCCTCTGCTCGCATCCTAAGAGTTTGACACTCCTCTTTGGACTATGTCCCAGTTCGCTGCTAAGAAAAAGTTCCACGTTGTGCTGTATCCGTTTTGATGTTGTCCGCACCTGTGATATTTTTTTTGGAGAATTCATCCTTTCGGATGCTCTCGATAAAGACTGAGATAAAACTCGTCAGCTTAAAAATGCAATTCAAATGGGAGATAGTGTCTTTTACCGCGCTGACACTTAGTTGCTCTCTTTCAATATTTGACGTCAACTCGATCAGTTTAACGTAAAGCAAATAATCTTATGTCCTATATTTGCAATATAATCTTCAATATATTCTTCATTTGATGTCGAAATAAATAAAAACTGATGCAGTGTGCTCGTATTTCACTTGATGTCGTCTTCGATGCTCTTCTTGATGTTTACTTTTATCGAAATAAAAGAATACAATTGATGTTGATGGGTAGATATTTCTCTTGAGATGCACGATTTCCTTCTCTGACAGTGCATAATTTTTGCGGGGCATGAATATCTTCCCGTGATGCGTGAATATTAACTCGCGATGCATAATCTTTCGCGATGCATGAATATCAAATCGCGATGCATGATCTTCTGCGGGGCATGATTTTCCGCGGGGCATGAATATCTTCCCGCGATGCATAACTTTCGGCGAGGCATGAATATCTTTCCGCGATGCATAACTTTCGGCGAGGCATGAATATCTTCTTGCGATGCATGAATATTAACTCGCGATGCATGATCTTCCGCGATGCATGAATATTAACTCGCGATGCATGATCTTCCGCGATGCATGAATATTAACTCGCGATGCATGATCTTCCGCAATGCATGATCTTTCGCGATGCATGAATATTAACTCGCGATGCATGAATATTAAATCGCGATGCATGACTTTCCGCGATGCATGATTTTCTGTGGGACATGAATATCCTCCCGCAGTGCATAACTTTCTGCTAGGCATGAATATTTTCTCGCGATGTATGAATATTAACTCGCAATGCATGATATTCCGTGATGCATGAATATTAACTCGTGATGCATGACTTTCCGTGATGCATGATTCTCTGCGGGACATGAATATTTTCTCGCGATGCATGAATGTTAACTCGCGATGCATGATATTCCGCGATGCATGAATATTAACTCGCGATGCATCATTGGTACCAAATGAAGATAGTGCTTCAATCGAGCAACATAGTCATCTTCTGAGTGCCTTCTGGATAATCATATCGTCTCGATTGACAATATAGTAAAATAACCCTCCAGGTAGTGTATCGTCTCAGTCGGCAATACAAATCAAACGACACTATCGTGTCTGATAATGTGATGCAGATGGCGTCTTTGATGAAAAACCGTAAACTATTATTTCCGGGGTTTTCATTTGATTCATCTTCGAATCTAGCTGGACGCCCCTTATAGACTTCATGTTGTTGAGAATTGAATGAAATAAACCATTCACATTCCCACGATATGAGCAATATAAAATAATTCCTGCATCCCTAGAAGATTTTTAAATTGGGGGATGCTTTTGCCCCCTTGACTTCTCCATATTCATCGATCGGGAAATTTGCTGATTTCAGAGCAAACCTAATAAATCTGCATCCACAGAAAAATTGTTAGTTTTAAAAATGAATTGATCTGTGTCGATGTCTTCAGTTATCTGCTCCTTGTCCAGCTATCTCCGATTGATTTTTCCGATCTCCCGACTCTTGATAGATAAGACAATATTTTATGCCAAAACAAATGAGATACAAATGGAAATTTTAAGAAAAGTATTTTCGAAAAGTAGTATTTTGAAAAAAGTTACTGCCAAGTATCATGTCATGTTAGGCTTAGCGAATTTCTTTGAGTCTGATGCTTGGAGGTCTATCTGATTATTCGCTGAGGAGCATTCAGAGTCATTTATAGACTGTTGATGAACCCAAGTTGAAATTTTGAGGCCATCCTCAAAATTTCTGTCCCAGTTACAAGTTTCGGCTTATCTTTAACTGTCGGTAAGTAAACCATAGAATTTTCGAGATCCTATCGAAAATTCTGTCCAGTTGCAAACTTTGAAGTATCTTCAATCTTGACTTGCTGAGGAAAAATCTTCTTCTCAAAAATTTTTGAGACCCTCTAAAAAATTATGTCCCAATTTCTATTGTAAAGAGGAATAGAAATCTTACGGGATATATGACCAAACCCTTGTGGTGCCTACGTATCCAGTTGAGGCAGGAATCAGGTCAAACGTAGTTCCCCTTCAAGGTTGACAATAATAAGGAATTTACAAAGAAATCAACCGAGGCCGACGTAGGCCGCCTACGTATTTCATTCTTGAGAATTCAGGTCGAACGTAGTTCAAACACAAAGAAATATTAGAAGGGCTAAACAGGGTGACCGAGGCCGATATAGGCCGCCTACGTATCTCATTTTAAGAATTCAGGTCAGACGTAGTTCATTACAGAGGGGATAAGATTTTAAACGAAACAATTACAAGCAAACCAAACAAATACAGAGAAACGACAGAAATACCAACTAACTTCACACGTAGTATCTCTTGACAACATCTAAGTTGATCGGTTTCGGCCATGCGGTGCCATCCATCTCCGACAGGACCAAAGCACCTCCAGATAATACTTTGGGAACCATGTAAGGCCCTTGCCAATTTGGTACGAATTTTCCTTTGTACTCATCTTGATGAGGAAAAATGCGTTTAAGTACCAACTGACCGATTTCAAAAATCCTAGCTCTTACTCTCTTGTGAAAAGCACGAATCATTCTTTGTCGATAAAACTGACCATGACAAACAGCGACCGTTCTCTTTTCATCAATCAAGGTTAACTGATCAATCCGCTTGCTGACCCATTCAGCATTACTCAACTCATCTTCTTGGATGATTCTCAAGGATGGTATTTCGACTTCAGCAAGTATGACTGCTTCCGTTCCATATACCAGCAAATACGAAGTGGCTCCGATCGACGTTCTAACAGTTGTTCGGTAACCCAACAAAGCATATGTCAACATTTCATTCCAACCTCGGTAATTGTCAATCATTTTCCTTAGGTTCTTCTTGATGTTCTTGTTGGCGGCCTCTACAGCTCCATTCATTTGAGGACGATAAGCGATTGAGTTTCGATGAGTAATGTTAAATTGCTCACATATGTCTCGCATCAAGTGACTGTTGAGATTTGCACCATTATCAGTAATGATGGATTTTGGTACTCCAAACCTGCATATCAGATTGTTGCGAACAAAATCAGCCACAACTTTTTTGGTCACCGACTTGTACGAAGATGCTTCCACCCACTTGGTGAAATAATCAATGGCAACCAAAATAAATCTGTGTCCATTAGAAGCGGCTGGCTCTATCAGACCTATGACATCCATGCCCCAAGCCACAAATTGCCAAGGTGAACTCATAGCATTAAGTTCGTGAGGCGGCACTCGAATCAAATCACCATGCACTTGACATTTATGACATTTCTGCACAAACTTGCAACAATCATTCTCCATAGTCATCCAGAAATAACCGGCTCGAAGGATCTTTCTTGCCAAAGTGAGCCCATTCATATGCATGCCACAAACTCCAGCATGTATTTGTTCGATAAGCTTCGCAGCTTGAACAACATCGACACATCTGAGGAGACCCAAATATGGAGTCCACTTAGAAAGAAGTTGAGAGCCAAACGACGTATCGACTTCTTTTGGTTGGATGTAGCATCTTTCGGATAAATCCCGGACTCCAAATACTTCTTTATATCAAAATACCATGGCAAACCGTCTGGTTCTGCTTCAACATGTGAACAATTGACTGGATGTTCTTTCAGTTCTATATCCAGGGGATCAATATAATCAGTATCTGGATGTTTAATCATCGAAGCGATGGTGGCGAGAGCATCAGCCAACTCATTTTGTATTCTGGGAGTATGTCTGAACTCAATCTTACGAAATCTTTTGCATAACTTCTGTACATACTGCACGTAAGGTATAATCTTCAGGTTCTTCACGGCCCACTCTTCTTGAACCTGATGAATCAACAGATCTGAATCTCCAATAACCAACAACTCATGGACATTCATGTCGATGGCCATTTTCAAACAAGAACACAAGCTTTATATTCAACCATGTTTTTCGTGCAATTAAATCGGAGTTTAGCTGCCATGGGATAGTGTTGACCAAATTCTCACACTAAGACCGCTCCGATACCTTTTCCTTGGTGATTCGCCGCTCCATCAAGGAATAACCTCCAACCAGGATATGCTTCGGAAATATCTTCACCCATAAATGATACTTCTTCATCGTGAAAATAAGTCTTGAGCGGTTCATATTCTTCATCAACGGGGTTTTCTGCAAGATGATCAGCCAAGGCCTGTGCCTTTATCGCCTTCTGAGCCACATACACAATGTCTAATTTACTCAACAACATTTGCCACTTAGCTAACTTTCCGATCGGCATCGCCTTCTGGAAAATATACTTCAGCGAGTCAATTCTTGAAATAAGGTATGTAGTATACGAAGACAAATAATGTCTCAATTTCTGGGCAAGCCAAGTCAAAGCACAACATGTTCTCTCTAACAGAGTGTAACGAGACTCGTATGTAGTGAACTTCTCGCTTATGTAATAGATAGCACTTTACTTCTTTCCTGTCTCGTCGTGTTGAACAAGCACATATCCGAATGCACTATCTAAGACGGACAAATACAACAACAATGGACTCTCTTCTCGCGAAAGAACCAATACCGATGGATTGGATAAATAGTTCTTGATAGCATCAAAATCAGTCTGACATTCTTCAGTCTACTTTGTCAAAGCATCTTTCTTCAACAGCTTGAAAATAGGCTCACACACCACAGTTGATTGAGCGATGAATCGGCTGATGTAGTTCAACCTCCCTAAGAAACTCATTACTTTCTTCTTAGTCTTCGGAGGAGGTAACTCTTGAATTGCTTTAATCTTGGAAGGATCGAGCTCAATACCTCTTCTGCTGACTATAAATCCCAATAACTTGCCGGCTGGAACTCTAAAAGCGCATTTGGCGGGATTTAACTTCAAGTTGTAATGGCGCAAACGATCAAAGAACTTTTTCAAATGCGTTAAGTGATCTGAACTCTCGCGGGACTTGATTATGACATCATCTACGTACACCTCAATCTCCTTATGAATCATATCATGAAATATGGTCGTCATAGCCCTCATATAAGTAGCACCAGCATTTTTGAGGCCAAACGGCATCACTCTGTAATGATACACACCCCAGGGCGTGATGAAAGCTGTCTTTTCTACATCTTCCTCGTCCATCAAAATCTGATGATAACCTGCATAATAATCCACAAACGACTGAATTTCATGCTCAGCACAGTTATCAATCAGAATATGAATGTTTGGCAACGGAAAATTATCCTTTGGACTGGCTTTATTGAGATCCTTGTAGTCGACACAAATTTTGATCTTCCCATCTTTATTGGCGACTGGAACAACATTGGCCAACCAAGTCGGGTATTGCGTCACTTCCACCAATCAAGACTTGATCTGCTTGGTAATCTCTTCTTTGATCTTTAAACTCAACTCAGGCTTGAATTTTCGAGTTTTTTGCTTCACCGGACTGAACCCTTGATTAATCGGCATTTCGTGAGACACAACATTGGTACTCAGCCCTAGCATATCGCTGACTTCCCAAACGAACACATCAATGTACCCGGTGAGTAAATAAATCAGGCCCTCTCTTTGAGTTTTATCCAAGTGAACGCTGATCTTGACCTCTTTGACACACTCTTGGTCTCCCAGATTTACTGTTTCAGTTTCTTCTAAATTTGGCTTATGCTGATTTTCAAACTGCAGAAACTCTTCAGTAACATATTCCGGTGCCTCATTTTCCTCTTAGTATTCATCAACCTCGTCATCACCTGCCTCATTTTGTTCGTTCAGCTCGTGACATGACATGACATTGACATGTTTAAAACTTATATTACTGAATCCATAAACAGACAAAGTTAGGGAAGTAAAATATAACAAATAAGTAAATAAACAACTTTTCCATAAAAAAGGCTTTCACTTAAATTGGAAAACAATGCAAAATTTTGCCATGGCAAATGGCCATGTTTCCTTTTTCAAACATCACGGGGGAATTTTAAAATTCACGCAATTAAGAAAATGTAAAATGGTGGGCCCCGGGTCTCTTTCGGACCACCACCGATTAAAATATGCATAAATGATGCCCTTCTACCAAGGAGTTCAGGGAATCAGAATCGGCGTGGAGGTCCAATTCTGCAGCATCTCCCCAGTCTCAGCATCGCAGAATCCTGCTAGCTCGACCTCTTCCTGAATAACATCATCAATCTCTTCGAAAAGGCCGCAGATTCCTTCCCCAATGTCGTCATTCTAGGCATACTCCCGGATCGGGAATGATTGATATAGATGAGGGATTGGCTTAGCCAATGTTTGATCATTCTTCTTCTTCGTCTTCATATCATCATCTGTGGGGATGTACCCCAAACCATATCTAGCTCCTTTGATGGGGACCAGAATAGGCTCAATAATTCCTTGGGAATTTCTTCCCAATCCGAAACCTGGTTCAAAATCATTCTGCAGCATCACAGTGGCTATCATCTTGTACACGGCAGGCATAGGAGGATGTGGGGCCAAGTCCTCACCAGTGGCATTTGCCAGCTCTACCGTGTAAAAATCTTTACCTCGCGATACCTCATCAATAATTGGCGCCTATCTTTCTGAGTGACTCCCTTCACCATGAATAACCAGCTCTTCGCTCTTCCAGAAAAGTTTCATCATCTGATGCAGTGTAGAAGGCACAACTCCAGCCATATGGATGAAAGGCCTTCCCAAAAGAAGGTTATAGCTGTTGTCGATGTCCAAGACTTGAAACTGTGCGCTGAATTCTGCCAGACCCATTTGGATGACCAGATTTACCGCTCCCAATGTGTCTCTCTGAACCCCAAAAGCTTTCACGTTGACTTGGTTTTGTTCCAGCTTCCCCAAGTTAAGCCGTAACTATCTCAGAGTCGACAGTGGGCAAATGTTCAGACCAGATCCATCATCCACCAAGACGCGATTTATAACTTTCTCATGGCATACGACAGTGATGTGCAATTCCTTGTTGTGTGACTTCCCTTCAAAAGGTAGCTCGTCGTCACAAAAGCTAATTCGGTGCCCTCGGATAACCTGCTGGATCATAGCAGCCACGTTATCATTGCTCGTGCCTACAGACATATATGTATCATAGAGAGCCTTCATCAAGGCCTGCCTGTACAACTGAGAGCTCATCAACATGGACCACACGGAAATCTGGGCTGGAGTCTTCTCTAAATGCTTAACAATCGAATAATCCTTTGGCTGCATGTTTCTCCAAAACTCCTCTGCCTCACCTTCGCTTATTGGCCTTTTAGTCTGATTCTTCTTTTGCCCTCCAAAATCCAGCTCTTCGAGAATATAACATCTCCCAGATCGGTTCATACCCTGAGCAACAACTGTTTTAATCACAAATTATGGCATGACAAGAGTTTCTGATGGCACCAAGGCACCAGCCTTTGCGGGTGTCAAGATAACGAACTCTTTTTTCTCTTTGATACTCAATGAAGCCACAAACCTTTCCAACTCGTCATGAACGATTGGAGTTATCACTTTTGTCACGGCCCAATCATCATTTGTCTCTATCATATTAATATTGCCGCCTCCATGATTCGGTAAAGGGTTGGTGTTGACATTAGGCGCGGCTGGTTGAAAAGAGACCACCTCTTGGTCAATCAGGTCTTGAATTTTGTGCTTGAGGTTGATACAGTCCTCAGTATCATGTCCAATACTGTTGAAATGATAAGCACACCTTTGATCAGGCCTATAGAATTTAGAACTGGTATCTACCGATTCGGGCCCCACTAGGTGGATATATCCGGCCACAGCCAGTCGCTCATACAACTTAGTTCGGCTTTTGGCGAGCGCAGTAAAGTTCCTTGGATGCTTCTTCTCAAATCTAGGTAGAGGTGGATCATAACTGCCTTGTGGATGAGGCATTTGTTGATAACTTCTATTATTGGGACGGGGAGCTTGATTTCTGGGATAGGGATTTGTTTGGTAGTTTGGCGATGGAGCTTGGATTCGGAGGGGGATTTTGGTATAGTGGATCTTGGACTTGATAGGCTGGAGGCGGTGCTCTGTAGCTCAACTGCACGTTAGCACAGTTGGGAGCAATATTTTGGTAGACCGGTGAGGGAATTTGGTAAAGTGGAGGAGGACTTTGGTAAACAGGAGGTGGATTTTGGTAACTTGGGGGGGTATTTTGGTAGGTGGGGGTAGCATTTTGATAGATTGGAGGAGGATTATTTGGATGAATAGCTTGCGTGTAGCAAGCTTGGTAGGAGTTTTGAGGTCGATACGACCTTGAGAAGACGATGATCTTCTGGGATTTTTTCTCCCCTCATAAGAGATAGAAGTCACGTCCTCTCTATTCTTCTTCAACAATCCTGAAGATCCGGGCGAGGCGACTACACGGGCTATCTTTCCTGTTTTCAAACCATCTTTGATAGTCTCACCAATCTTGACTATCTCTGCAAATTTTGCTCCAACGAGCAATATGATCCTGTCATAATACTCGGGGTCTTGCACCCGCACGAACACTTCGACAATCTCCTTTATAGACATAGGCGGTCTTACTCTTGCGGCTTCCTTTCTCCACCTATAGGCAAACTCCCTATATCTCTCAGTGGATTTCTGCTTCATCTTCTCTAAAGAGTATCGATTGGGAATGATTTCTATGTTGTAAGCAAATCGATCGATGAAATCCTTTGCCAGAGCGTTCCAGCTGGGCCATTGCCTGGTTTCGTGGGAGGTAAACCATTCCAAAGCCTCCCCGCACAGACTTCGACTGAAAATCCACATCAACAGAGCTTCATCCCTACCAACTCCAACAAGCTGGTCGCAGTAGGCTCTCAGATGAGCCATAGGGTTCCCCACTCCTCCGAAAGTATCAAATTTCGGAATCTTGAACCCTTCTGGAAGGTCCAAATTTGGATGAATGCACAAATCTTCATAATTAAGACCGGTGACATCAGGGACGCATTGTAGCTCTTTCATGTCTTTCTTGATCTCTTCTTTTATATCCACTTTTGTCTCTTCTTTTGCTCTCCATTCTCTTTCCTAGTCCTCGTAATGGTCCAACTCAGAACCGTGCACGTCGTGCTCAGCAAGGACAGAATCTAGAAAGTGGTTCTTTTAGGTAAAGGTAGAGCTATGGAAGGACTCTGGGCATTTTGAGCGGTTTGGTAATTATGTGGATATGTCTGAGGATTGGTATTCTGATTTAAGTGGTGGTAGGATGTTTGGGGGTTAAAAAGTGTTCTGGTTTGGATTTTGGCTTTGGTTTTGCGGTGGTGGAGCGGTTTGATGTTGGGTATTTTGAGGATGAGGTGGCATTTGGGAATGGTTGTTTTGAGGAGGTGGTGGAGTCTGGTAAGAAGCCGAAGCGTATTGGGGTTTTTGAGCAGTCAGGTCTATAACGGGAGGATTCTGATCAGGTGGCATGTTCTGAGTTGGATCCATGTTCGAAGAAGAGAAGTCGATAGGATGTCTTCCATCAGCAGCATTAACATTAAAACCTGGTGGAGGCAGATCCTGCTTCCTTTGCATCTCCACCCTCATCTCTGCGATCTATTGCATTAATTGCATAATTAGTTCGTTCTGGTCCGTTATGGTGTGTTGAGCCACCACAACATCGGTGAGACTGACTTCTTTATTACTATCTACCATAACTGCTTTTCCTTTGTCTGAATCTTGTCTAAGAAAGAAATCTGCGGGCCCTTTAGATCTGGTTAAATAGGGATGATATGCCAGCTTAATCGACATAGATCAGTTTCAAAGTATCTGAGGAGGAAAACATCTCAAAGGCAAATTTGTCAGTTTAAGTTCAAAATACGAAAATGCATAATATCACACAAAGTGCATATAAGCACACGAGTTGCTTTGTTTGAGGATATCTTCAACCCACGAGTAAGGACGAAAATAGAATTTTTAACAAGCAGGAGTTTGCTTGCTTTTTAGTTCGACACTATCTCAGAAAGGCTAAATCATGTTGAGTTACGGTTTTCTTGCAGCTATTTTTTGATATCCTTTGATCTGGTCTTCTTATCTTCTTGTAACATAAAGGGGAAATGAAATTTCTTAAAGATAGGGGCCGGGCCTTGGAAGGCTGCCTACGTATCTCACAAGGAGAATTCAGGCCCAACGTAGTTCGAGTATAAAATAAAACATTGATTTTCATTCATTCAGGATGATTACACGGAAATTGAAAGACAACAAAGCTTGAAAGATAAAACAATGACTACATCTCAGTCATTCCATTTCTCACACGTCATATTAGCCACGGGGAACAAACTCGACTCGAATTTTTCCCATGTTGACGAGGGATTCGACGTCGTAGCAAAACCTGAGGCACCTCGAGATGTTGTGATCTGTAGCATTGTGGTAGGCACAAGACTTCCAGATTTCTTCCCCAATGGGATCGAGACCACTGTCCTCATCGTGGATAGAGGCTAAGACCCCACTCTGAACCAAATCACTGTAGATTTCCAGCATTGACATTCTGAACGGTGTGAAATAATGACAAACAAACTGAGTGCGCTCAATTGGCTCTGACTGATCATAAGTGAGAACGGTGTTATTACCCCACGTGTGCGGGATATTCCCAATGTTAATCTGGCGGCAGATCCTTATTTTAAGTTGCAAGCATTCTTCTATAGTATGCCTCGCTGGTTTGGTTGGCAGGCACAAACCTTCGAAGAGTTTTCTTGCCCGAAGATTGAAGTTGCTCCTTCATGAGGTGCCCATTTAATATGTTCGTACAAAATAGCGCAAGGCATAACTTTCGCTCCTACACGATGTGTCGGCTCGTAGGCCAAAAGAGTGATCTGTCTGTCTCCTCCTCTCAGACGGCCCAGAAATGGAGGCTTGTAGACGATTTCCTCGTCAATGTCCTCGCTAATCGCTCCAGGATGAGTGTCATCTGGACCACCACTAGCCTCTTTATCACGGATAGAGTATTTCCCGCATATTTTCTGAAGTTTGGCGATCATGTTATGGTGGAACGCCTTATTCTTCTTCCTTAATGCAGACATTCTTTCCTTCATAGTGATGAATTCCGCCATCTCTGCCGTCAATTTCTCATCAAGCGACGCATTTCTGGCTAACAGACTTGCGGTTTCTGAATCTATCTCTGCTTCTCTTGCTTCCCTTTCCTGAATCCTTAACCGAAGCATATCCAACTTCTTGCTTAAGTACTCTCTCTGCCTCAATGTTTTTCTTCTTCTTCTTTTTTGACACCAAATCCTCATCCAGTGCTGCAGTCGCGGCTTTGTAGACTGATGTGGCAACTTCGACCCCGAGTCCTTCTTCTCTAACCTCTTGAATTTTCCGCGTGATTTGTTCTATCTTCCTCTGTAACTCTTCTCAGTGAGCTCCATCTGAATATTCTTACCCTTATCTATAGTAGTGATTTGCTTTTCTTGAGACAGTAGGGCAATGTTTTAGGATTTGGGGTATGAGAGGTGTCTTTTGAGTGAGAAACTTAAGACTCAGAAAATTTTGATCGGACATTTTGTAATAGTGACTTGTATATTTCTTTTGGAAATTTCTGGAAAGGAGTGAGTCTCCGATATCCTCATTCATAGTAACATAGCACATAAGCAGTTAGATCATATATATCGCGTCCTAATTATGCATGTGACCCTTTTGTGCCAAGGGTAGGCCTAGCGATCTGAAGGATGTATTGCATCATTTAAAACATATTGTAGCACCCCCCAAAATAAACTTCACTTATAATCATAGCGTTCGTTACATAATTTTAATCAAAACGGGGTACATTTTCAGGGAAGGGGAATACATTGCGAATGCAGATAGAAAACAATCCCACGCTAGGGAATTAAAAGGTTGATGGTCCTGCTCCTCCTCTGGCTTTCTCTACCTCTTCGCGGATGATGCACTTGCTTGTTAACACGTATGGCTCAGCGAACACAGCCTTCGAAGATGGCGGCGCGACTCATACAGTGTTGATCTGCTCATCCAGGGTTGCATCTAGACGCATCAAACAGGTCCTTGCCTCGGTCAACACAACTAAATCCCTCTGACTTTCTAACTCTCTAGACTGGTACTCTTGCTCCCTTCGTTGGAATTCTTGTTCCCTTTGGTCCTATTCTTGCTGAAAATGATATGCGTAGATCTGGAGCCTTACTTGTACGTCTTTAATTTCTCGACCCACGCGTGGTGTTGGGTTCACTACGCCACGTAAATCATTCTGCAACCACGTCTTGTTTTCATCGACATACCCAGCTTCATATCGATTTTCAGCCATATCCCACTTAATGTTGACGCGTCCGACCCATTCTTGGAGGATGATCTTGGCGAAAGGTATTTTAGTGCACCCGTTGTAATCGATGATGAGGAGCTAGTATCCCTTGGGCGGGTGTGATTTGTGTTCTAACAAATTACCGCATCACCGTGGCTGGGTTGTAGGGTTGCAATCCTCGTATGCCGGGAAGGACCTAAAAGGGAAGTTTGCCCCCCTGCGCTGCTATCTTCTCTTACATGAAGTTTGGCAACATCCATTGTATGTTCCTTTCTCTTAGATCATAAAATACCTTCGCCCACGCATCCCTGGTGGTATGAATTGGGAACCTGCGGATGCTTAGATAGAATTCGTAATTATCGAGGGGACTCGTCTAGCTCGGCTTGGCCAACTCTTATGGCTGGGCGCCATCCTTTTTGCAGAGATGTTCAGTCATGCAGCACTGAAGCAAAATGTTGCAACCTTGGAAAATGGGAGCCCGTTCTTACACAAGCTCAAAGATCAATAGATGTCGGCCAGAATGATCGGGGCTAAACTGCAGTGCTTCTTTTTCTCTTCTGCATCACCAACCCCTCTGAAGATGGAGTCTACTACCATCACAACCTGGGTATCAATCTTTTTTTCTTCATCATGAGGGAACACCATTGTTCCTAAAAGGCATGCGGAGAATGCAACAGTCTGAGTTCGTCTCCAAGTACTGTGATCATGAAATTCTTTTGGAAATAATTTGAAATAGCTGTCGTGCCCCTATCTTTCAAAAAATCTCATTAATGGTATATCTTGAACACCCAGCCAGTCCACATTCACTAATAATAAGATATCTTTCAACTTCTTACTAGTCGACCTATCCGGTAGAAGGATGTGATGATCTGGATATTTTTTCTCTTACCACATGTTCTGATGGAGTCCAAACAATCTTTTATCTCTTCTAGCGTTGGTGTTATTTCGACATCTCTAAATCGAAAAACCATCTTCTTATCATCCCAGAACCGAGTGATAGCCTCGATAAACGTGGGCCAAACCTTAAAGTCCATTATCAAAGGTAAGTGGCCCAAGTGAATAGAAATTTCTCTCTTTTGACAGTCTTTGATGTTATCCCACCACACGCGGAGAATGTCTGGTGTCTTGGTGACCATATTGAAACTGAGGAACTGACTCGACATCTACAAAAATATACAACTAGTTAGTTTTCACCCCCAGGATGCAACAATTCTGAAAACACACAAACATCCTTCAGATAACACATAAATATGATCGTCCTATCGAGCCGTGGGATTTTTGGACTCAGGGCGGTCTTTCTAATGACCCAACACTCCTTGGGTGTTGGGTCATCTTAGGCCAATGCGCTATTTTTTGGGATTTGGTTTCACTCTATCTTCGTTTGACTAGGAGTGGGTTTTATTTATAGTGGAAATGATAACCCAAGCGGACTACTTAGGCTTCTCGGCCCAAAATCTTCAACTTCTTGGTCTGTCTTGAATTTTTCCGACTTGGGGACATTCTCGTCAAATTTTATGGCTGACTGACTCGTAAAGTCATTTAGAGCCTTCATGGCTCTATCTCGAAATGCAAAGGGGGAGATAAAAGTTCATAACGAACTCGAGCAAGTTTCACATGCACAAACGAACAAAAGAAAAAAGATAAATAAATAAGCAAGTCATGATAAAAATGCAACAGTGATATGTCCAATAGTGAACTAAGAAAAAAAAAGAAGCTTACAGAGGATAATCAAAAGTAAGGAATCAAAATCTTTTTATCAAAGAAAGATACCAAATGCATGTTAATGAACAAAATCATCCAAATGAAATATGCACCAGCCAAGATTAAATAGTAAGCTATATTAAATCAACTCAAATTTATAAACAGAAAAGAGGCCAAACCAGCCAATGCAATCATCATTCAACAGAGACGATGAAATCTTACATGAGCAGACTAATCGTAGAAATGAGCAAAAATTTTTATTTATGTAAAATTAATATTTTAATATCACAATAAATAACATGACTTAAACTCAAGACTGGCAACATAGGCATATGACCAACATAGGGATAATATATATATATATATATATATATATATATATAAATAAAGGGGAAGGATATTCATCATACTCCAGAGAAAAACAAGTATGCTATATTAATCCCGCTTCATTAGATTAATCAGAATGGGAACCCACAAAGTTCATTCGATTCATGAAATCCCAACCAAACTAAATAAAGTAAATGTAAAGATACGCTATGCAGATTCGGAAGACAACATTATACCTCGATGTCAAAGAAAAATGGATGTGATCAAGTTAGAAATAGATTTGGGAGGAATAACTCAACCCAATAATAGATTTTAACGATAAGCTAATTATAAGGTCATTTGACATGAGTATATATCCAACAAAGACATCTCCTAGTGGGTAATCGACCAGAAACTTACGCGTATTAAGATACTTTAATTAATCAAACTAACCTTTTAAAATAAAGGCATATGACATCAACAACAAACCTTCAACCAAAACTCGGAAATCACATCGACAACTAGGAAATGTACCGCTCTAGCTATTTTTGAAAGGGAAAGGACGGTAAGGGAACATGCCATTTGAAATTGCTACGCATAACAACAGAAAGTATAACGATAAAAAAAATCACTAGGACTCACTCGAATGATTAGCTTCTGAATATTTAACATACAAGGACGTAAATAATAATGAAATCCCAGAAGGACAGTAGATACTGTAATGCCACTCCATTATCTACTTGATTCTAAAACTTTAAAAAAAATAGAACGAGAGAAACGAAACCAAAGAAACTTCGCGAAACAAAAGGCTCTTCATACAACACTAAGCATCTAAATGGAACGTAAGTGAGGAGGTCAGGTGATACCTTTTCTGATGTAGCGAAATGGAGACATCCAAGCAAAACCACGATTTTCCAACCACATACTCGAAACTCGGGAGAAACTTAAAGAAGTCATTGGGAAACGGAAAGAAGGAATCCGCAATGTTTTGCTCGACGCTAAAATGTCCTACACCTTGAATGTCCTACTATATTCCCCTCTTTCAGTTCCTTTTCTTAATATTTTGCTTAGTAAAATTTTTCTTCCTCTCCCTTTCTATCTTCAGGTTTCAGTCAAAAAAAAAGAAAAGAAACCAACAAATCTTTTCTCCCAATTTTCGTCTCTCCAAAAAAGTTTTTTCCCAAAATAAATTCTCTCCTACAGATGACTAACGATATATTATATAGGGAACTATTAGGGTTTTTCTTAAGGAGGGAAAATACGGATACCCCCTTGTCCGAGAGGCCTCCTTCCAAATTTGAATCCCTGAACCTTTCATCAAAATCAGTCCCACATCTTTTACTGCCACTTCTAAACTATTCCAGAAATGGGAAAATGGGTGACGCTCAGGATTAACCTCGATGTCCTTGGGGTGAGACGTGGCTCGATCTCACGACCCCAAGGACGAAAACGCGTGCCTCGCCCACTGGGATCGTACGAGAACAAGGTCGAGCAAAACAAAATATGCAGGTGCCCGTTGCTGCCCTCTTTCCTCGCGCGATCGTTGTAATTACCGCGTCGCTTGCGTCTGGTTGTCTGGGTTTCAATGAGGGAACTGGGCTTCACGCGAGAGAGAAAGGGCAAAGCTGGTGTTATCTGAATTTTGTTTTCTTTGGATGCTGGGTCGGGCAATTAATTGGGTTGGGTCAAAGGAACTTGGGCTTGGGAATATTTGGAATTGGGGCGGATCACTTGAAATGGGAATGGGCTGGGGATTAAAATTGAGTAGTGGGCTGCTAATACATTATTAGCGTTGCGCTGAATACAAAGAGTGGTCTAGAGTTAATGGCGAATGGGCCCGGGTCGATTTTGCTGTTGCTGGCCCCTTTGTGCAATTCGAAGGTGGGCTGGGATAGAAATGCCAAAAATATTTTATAAGGGCCCCAAAGTGGCTTTAGGATCAATAAATTAGCCGAGTTAAATCATTTGGCGAATTCCGCGGAAGTAAATAAGAGAGATGAATCGACATAAATCAATTTGACAAACTTCTTAATTTTAACAAAAAATAAAATAATCAATTTACTTATAAAATAATTAATCCAAAACAGTAAACTACTATGTAACTGAAATAAATACTAAAATATTTTTAAATGTAAAATAAATCTTTTTTTTAAGAACGATTTTTGAATACTCAAGATAAACTAATTGTATAAATAATAATAATAATAATAATAATAATAATAATAATAATAATAATAATAATAATAATATATGTACCTACGTATATATATGTATATATATTACTAATCAATTACAACAATAGTAAAAATTGTCTCAAGGATAATTTGCAAAATACTTCGAAATTTATAAAGATTAATTATTTTAAATTGTTTTAGAATTAAGAAGCTCGTTAATTAATTTATGTCGGACAGGGTCAGAATTGGGTGTCAACAGTTGACCTATTAAATAACAATATGGATGTTTTTGGACCAAATTATTATCTGTAGGGGCATGTTGGACAAAACTGTTGCCGACATGGGCTTTTTAGACCAAAGTATTGAGTGATGACATTTTCTTTTGATTTCGCTTAATTTATGGACATATTTAACTCTTTTAAGTTGAATTTAGATACATTAGGAATCATTTTGTTAGATACAACATTATACATTTACACTGTGTTTGGATGGGTTCGTCCTTCACAATGTATATATTGTATTGTTTTAATAAGGATAAAGATATAAATTCTCAGTGAACTTGTCCCAAAAGGTCGGTACATGTTTAAAATCAAAAGGAATAATTTTGAAAGACCCTTTGGGTCAAAATGTTACTAGCAGAACCAAAAAAAAGAGTTTCAAGTATATACAATAAAGTAATTATCTTATAACAAATATAATTATGCTTTTATTTGCATAAAAAATGTCATGAGTCGTAGAGCGTATACACTAACTATTCATTAATTATGATACACTATTTTCTTTTCTTTTTCAATTTAAGACGTGACAAAGACCACTTATTATTCCAAAATAATAACGTAAGTCCACAAAGCCCAATCCAACTAAGCCCATACCCACCCAAATTAGGAAACAAAACAACACAAAAAATGACAAAAAAAACCTAGAAACAACTATGGAAGAAGCAAAAGGGGAAAGCTGCGCCCAAAAAATAAAATTCTCACAGAATCCATCAGATCTTCACGAGCAAGCTGGTCTATGTGCAAAATTGAATCTTATCATAAAACGATTGTGCAATGACCAAAATCTCGCATGTGTTGGATCAATTTCAGTCTCAACATCAAAAAATGTCATTGATGTCGTGCAATTGATTCTGTTGAAGACTTTTTCAACACAATGTTGGTAAGAAATCATCTCTCAATTTGTCATAAGATATAACTTCAGTAATAGCTAGGACGGTTGCTTTAAAAAAATTGATGACAAATTTATTATTTGCTCTTTCAACAGGTTGAGATTCAAAAGAAATTAATACCATAGTTGTCATAAAAAGGTTCATAGAGGACAGACCACCAAGACAATTCAGGTACAAATCATAAAAAAATTCGTTTTGATAGAATAAATTTAAACCCAAACCTATAACATGAAAATAGTGATTAGACCATATCAAGTGATGTTATTGTAGTATTTGGTTGTTGTAGTATCCTAAATTTTTTGACATTTTTGTATTCTGATATTTGCAATATGATTTTTTATCAAAGAGAAAAAATATTATTTCTTTATGGGGGGAAACTCTTGTAGACTACTAAATATTAAGCACCTGCAAAACGAACAACTAGGTTAGTTAAATAATCTGTAACTGATTACCCTCTCTAAAAATATGCTCCACAAAAGTATGATATTTATCCATTAAATCTTTAATGTATTGGATCTCCAAAGAAATACTCCAAGGTATCTATCAAACCCCATCCAATGCCTTCTTCATAATTAAAGAATCAATTACGACCACCACTGGAGTAATCTCATTATTGAAACAAAACTCCATATCAATTTTAATTTCTCCTACTTCAGCTATTAAACTTTTGCCTTGTGTTAACTTCCTAGCTTTAACATACATCAAATTACCTTTCCCAATCATTTATATAGAAACCAATTGCACTAGGCTCTGGGCTCCCTTCTTTTCCTAACATGCTACAAAATGAAAGAGGAATAACCTTGTTTAGGGGTTTTAGCATAGCTGGGCAAAATCAAAATCCACTTTCCATCAATTTTAAATTGTCAGTTGAAGTTGAACTTCTAGCAAGGGAATTTGATTTTCAGTAGCTGCAATAGAAGGTTCCCACACTCTCATAGTTATAGGATAAGTTAAAACCAAATGTTGGAAAGTTTCATGTGCATAAACATTGAAACTAGAACACTTCACGTCATCTACTACTCCCCTTTTGATAAACTCTTCTCCAATGTCTTCGTCTACCCTCTTCACTATTGTTCCATAGAAATCTAGCAAAAATCTTGGAAATCAGAAACTCATGAAGAATGTAATCAAACTTATTCGAGTTGCCTTTCTTTTTAGGTCCTTATTACTTTGTATTACTAGTTACTTGTAGCTTTTTTTCCTCTATTATTTTCGGGTTTCTAGTTTGTAGCTTTTGTGACTTGCATTATTTTTAATTATTGTATTGTAGGGTTTGAAGAGCCAAAGATAGTTCTTCTCCACGCTATATTTATGTGTTCTCCACTCTATATTTATGTGAATAAACTTCACATAGCAGCCAGTTTTTAATACTTAAAAAAATATGAAGCGCGTATAATACACACAAAGGATACTCATTTGGTTATCTATGTCACATCAATTTTTATGGTGTATTTATTCCATTGTAAATAGTGTAGGGGGTAAAATAGGACTCTCATTAATTTTAGGCGTGTCACTAAAATTTCGTATATAGTTCAAGGGGTACTTATGCATTATTCCTTTTTATAACTTTATTTTTGAAATTGAATTACTTTTAGTCAAATCACCGCACCCGTATCCATACATAGATCCGGACACCGAATTTTAAAATTTAGATAATGAATGAACCAAACTCTAGATCCACACCCGAGTCCGAGAACCTTAGGTTGCAATGCTTGTTAAGTCTTTCTCTAAAAAGTTACATTTAAGTAAAAATAATCTCTTCTCTTAAAACTGTAGACTACTACAACAAAATATTTGAATAAAATAATCTCTAAACATTATGCATTTCTATAGTTATCTTTGTTGATGTGAATGGCAAAAATGAAGCTCGACACGTGGGAAAATCTTTTTTTACTTAACAACTATTGTTTGATGTAGCCGGTATGTTATTCTTGTCCGCACCCAAGTGTCCCGGTGGACTCTTCATGCTCAAATTCCGCTTGACTATGGCATAAATATGTTTAGAGTTCCGTGGGATAATTTACTCAGTCTTTAGGTGTAGCAACATTGGATTATTTTAAAACAAGAACTCATCAGGTTGCTATACCTTAAGACGGAGTGAATAATCCAACAAAAACTGAAGAGATTGTGTCATATGTCACACAAAATATGAGTTGGAAGAGACCATAGAGGCACTTCGGCGCGGCCACAAATATCATGCAACATCAAACAATGGTTAAGGAAAAAATATTGTCCATGTGCAGAGCTTCAATTTTGCCCTTCACGTCAGCAGGATAACTATAGAAATGTTGTCACACCCCGATCCTCACCCTGGACGTGGCCGGCACCCAATGACCATTGTTGGCCTTAAACGAACCCTTGGCCTGACTTAACTTAGCGAAAGACTTAACTCATTATAAGAAATAAATATTCTCAAAGAATTACTTAAAGTAAAATAACTTGGCCAAAATGGCACTTAAGTCTCATGATAAAATATCTGTAGATAAATAGAGACTCTGACTAACTATCTGTCTATGAATCCTCTATGATACTAAGATGAATGTTGGGATAAACCCCACAACATTCTATAAATGAAAAAATTGAAAGCAATAACAGAGTCCTCCGGATGCAATGAGGCTCACCACTGACTTTAGATGCTCAAATTGGATCAACGAGGCATTGGATGTTGATCCTGGTTTACCTGCGTCTGCATCATAAGACGATGTAGGCCAACTGACATCAGTACATTGAATGTAAGAGTATGCAAGTTGAATGCTAAACAATAACTTAATCTTGATAAAAATAAGAAGAAAACTTACCTTGGATCTACTAAACTCATAAAATACTGAACTTATTATAAAGCAATAAAGACCCATGCAATATATATAATGTTTTGTAAAATAAAAAAATAAGTTAGTTCGTTAAAGAAGATGCAATAACAAACTCAACTTTACTTATATATGAAAGTAATATAGTTTCCGTGGGAGATTCTCTAACCGACAACCATCACTATGAGCCTAATTGATGGTACAACATCTTACCTCACGTTGCAAGAGGACCGTCCTATAACTTGTCGTCAGTATAGAACCTGAACTACTAAGTGGATCCACTAGTCTATGCTAAAAAACACTAAAGAATCATTTAAAAAGTATGACCCTTCTTCTGTCCATGTTGGCTACATGGTTTATGGGGGCTTAAGTTAATATGAACTCGCATCCCCATATCGGTACTCAATACTACTCCCAAAATAGTTAACTCATATGTTTTAAAACAACTTCTTCTCTGGTTTGATGTAATTGCTTAAACATAGCTTTAAAAGCTCTCTTGAAAATTATAGTTTCCTTTTTACTAAGCTAGCCAAAGGCTCTGTTGGAAGTCTAGCTTCCTTTTGTTGCTCAAAATACGATGCAGGCCTGCTGGTATCAGTACATTGAATGTAAGAGTATGCGAGTTGAATGCGAAACAATAACTTAAGCTCGATAAGAATAATATGAAAACTTACATTGGATCTACTCAACTCATAAAATACTGAACTTAGTATAAAGTAATAAAGACACATGCAATATATATAAAGTTTTGTAAAATAGTAAAATAACTTAGTTCGTTAAAAAAGATGCAATAACAAACTCAACTTTACTTATATATGAAAGTAATATAGTTTCTGTGAGAGATTCTCTAACCGACAACCATCACTATGAGCCTAAGCAATGGTACAATGTCTTATCGCACATTGCAAGAGGACCATACTATACCTTGTCGTCAGTATAAAACCTGAACTACTATGTGGATTCACTAGTCTATGCTAAAAAGCACTAAGGAATCATCTAAAAAGTATAACCCATCTTCTATCCATGTTGGCTACATGGTTTATGGGAGCTTAAGTTAATATGACATCGCGTCCCCATATCGATACTCAATATTAGTCCCAAAATACTTAGATCATATGTTTTAAAACAACTTCTTCTCTTGTTTGAGGTAATTGCTTAAACTTAGCTTTAAAAGCTCTCTTGAAAATCATAGTTTCCTTTTTACTAAACTAGCCAAAGGCTCTGTTGAAAATCATAGTTATTAAATAATTTAACTTCCTTTTAAGGCTCAAGTTTCAAGTCAGAGTAAAGAGTAAAAGTTGAAGTCTTTCCTTTAAGAAATTTAAGGGAACTAGACTTTCAACAGAGCCTTTGGCTAGTTTTAGTAAAGAGGAAACTATGATTTCCAAGAGAGCTTTTAAAAGCGAAGTTTGAGCAAATTACCTCAAACCAGAGAAGAAGTTGTTTTTAAAACATATGAGCTAAGTATTTTGGGAGTAGTATTGAGCACAGATATGGGGACGCGAGTTCACACTAACTCAAAGCCCCCATAAACCATGTAGCCAACATGGACAGAAGAAGGGTCATACTTTTCAAATGATTCCTTAGCGTTTTTTAGTATAGACTAGTGGATCCACTTAGTAGTTCATGTTCTATACTGACGTCAAGGTATAAAACGGTCTTCTTGAAACGTGAGGTAAGACGTTGTACCATCATTTAGGCTCATAGTGATGGTTTTCGGTTAGAGAATCTCCCACAGAAACTATATTGCTTTCATATATAAGTAAAGTTGAGTTTGTTATTGCATTTTCTTTAACTAACTAAGTTGTTTTTACTATTTTACAAAGCTTTATATATATCATATATG
Source organism: Solanum sitiens (assembly GCA_016801875.1). Lineage (NCBI taxonomy): Eukaryota > Viridiplantae > Streptophyta > Magnoliopsida > Solanales > Solanaceae > Solanum > Solanum sitiens. The sequence continues at coordinate 1,581,398 of JABWTJ010000298.1, forward strand.
CTAATTGGCTTATATATATATATATATATATATATATATATATATATATATATATATATATATATATATACCTTGAATTGAGTATTCATGAGTTGAGAAGAACCAAGGTAAGTTCATCTTATTCTTTCAAGCTTTAAGTTGTCGTAGCATTCCAACCGCATACTCGTACATTCAATGTACTGATGCCAGTTGGCCTGCATTGTCTTACGATGAAGACACAGGTAATCAAGATCAGCATCCAATGCCTCGTTGATCCAGTTTGAGCATCCAGAGTTAGTGGTAAGCCTCCTCACATTCGGAGGACTCTTTTATTGCTTTTAGTTTTTTGATTGTAGAATGTTGTGGGGTTTGTCCCAACATTCATCTTAGTATTTTTTAGAGGCTTCATAGACAAATAGTGTTAGTTCTGGGTCTTTTCATTTGATTTGTAAACGATGAGACTTAAGTTCCATTTTGGCCAAACTATTACATTTTAAGTATTTCTCTTGAGAATGTTCCTTACTTTTATAAATGAGTTAAGTCAAGTCTTCCGCTGACTTGAGTAAGCCAGGACAAGGGTCCGCTCAAGGCCAAAAATGGTCGTTGGGTGTCGGCCACGTCCAGGGTGTAGGCTCGGGGCATGACAAACTTGGTATCAGAGCACAGAGTTCAAGAGTCCTAGGCAGTCTATGAAGCCGTGTCTGTAGAGTCTTAGTCACCGGTGTGAAGCGCGCCACATCTATGGTTAGGAGGCTATAACATTTAGGAATTCCTCACTTATTTCATATTCCTTTTCATGCGTTAGAGTTTATCTCTAAAAGTCTCTTTCTAATTCGTGCTTGTGTGTGTTTTAGATAACTATGCCTCCACAAAGAGCAGCATGAGGTCACCCAACTAGGAGAAATGTTGAACCTCAGGAATAAGAGTTACCCAATGCACCTGAAGTGCAACCTTAAGGGGAAGTTAGCAACGCTGAGTTCCGTGAGGCTATTAGGATGTTGAGTCATGCTGTGACTAACCAGGTTGGTCAATAAAGATGAGCTTGATGATAGAGGATGACACATCAAGGATTCGTGATTCCCTGAGAATGAATTCTCCCAATTTCACCAGTTCGAGTACTACTGAGGATTCGGAAAACTTTGTAGAAGAGTTGAAGAAGATATTCGATGTGATGCATGTCATTGGTGTTGAAAGAGTCGAGCTAGTTGCATACTAACTGAATAATGTGGCTAGGTCTTGGTTCAACCAGTGGAAAGAGGGCAGAGATGAGAATGCACCACATCCGAATTGGGCTTGTTTTGAAGAGGCTTTCTTAGGGCATTTCTTTTCCCGAGAATTAAAAGAGGCAAAGGTGCGAGAGCTCCTTACTCTAAAATAGAACTTCTTGAGTCTTCATGAGTATGGAATGAAGTTCACCTAACCATCTCTTTATGCTCCTGATATGGTGAAGGATATGAGGACCAGAATGAGTTTGTTTCTCGCTGGCTTGGGTCATGCATCTAGTAAAGAGTGTAGAGTTGCAATGCTGATTGGTGACATGGACATATCCCGATTGATGGTCTATGTGCAGCAGGTTGAAGAAAAGAAGCTAAGAGATAGATAGGAGTACATGAACAAGAAATCCAAGACTCAGAATGAGTTTGGCAAGAAAAAATGTGGTTCGAATCAGCCATAACTTCGAAAACAAAAGGGTATGCACCATCATATGCGAGTGCACTTGCGCCAAGAAATAGAGGTGAGTATAATGGCAAAAATTCCCAGAACTTCAAGGCTAGACCAGCCCAGTCCCAAGGTAGTGTGGCACAAGGAGGTAGTTGAGCTGCTGCATGTGGTAGGTGTGGTAGAAACCATGCCGGTGAGTGTCATTATGGCCAATTAGGTTGCTTCAAGTGCGGTCAAGAGGGTCACTTCATGAAAGAGTATCCTAAGAATAAGCAGGGTGGTGGAAATCTGGGCAATAGATCCCAATATTCATCAGCTGCTCCACTAGAAAGGGATGCACCTAGATAAGCTACTTCCGATATTGGCGGAGGAGCAAATCACCTTTATGAAATCACTAGCCGCCAAGAGTAAGGGAACACTTCAGATGTTGTCACGGTATGATCAAAGTCTTTACTTTGATGTTTATGATTTGCTAGACCTAGGAGCAAGATTATATTTTACAACTCCTTATGTTGCAAATCAGTTTGAGATTCTTCGTGAGAAACTTTGTGAACCATTCTGTGTTTTGTACCCCTGTTGTAGAGTCTATTCTAGCGGAAAGAGTCTATCATGATTGTCCTATTCCTATCAATCACAAGAACACCATGGCCGATCTAGTAGAGTTAGACATGGTAGATTTTGATGTCATTCTAGGTATGGGCTAACTTCATGCCTGTTATGGATAAATAGATTGTAAAACTCGAGTTGTGAAGTTCCAGATTCCTAATGATGCAGTCATAGAGTGGAGTAGTAGTTCAATAGTGCATAATGTTCGTTTCATTTCGTACCTTAAGGTGAGAAAATTAGTTTCAAAGGGATGTATCTATCACTTGGTTCGAGTTAATGACGCAAGTGCTGAGGTACCTTCCCTTCCGTCAGTTCCTATAGTAAAAGAGTTCCCCAAAGTTTTTCCTCATGATCTACCCGAAGTACCTCCTGAGAGAGAAATAGACTTCGACATAGACATCATTCCCGATACTCGTCTTATCTCTATTCCTCTATATAGAATGGCACCAGTAGAGTTAAAAGAGTTGAATGAACAATTGAAAGATATGTTGGATAAGGGTTTTATTCGACCAAGTGTCTCACCTTGGGGCGCTCTGGTTTTGTTTGTGAGAAAGAGTGATGGTTCCCTTAGTATGTGTATAGACTACCGTCAATTGAATAAGGTTACCATCAATAATAAGTATCCTCTCCCAAGGATAAATGATCTTTTTTACCAGCTAATTCTCTTGGATATTCGAAAAGATTATCTATCCTTGGGAGAGAATACTTATTCTTGATGGTAACCTTATTCAGTTGGCAGTAGTCTATAACATCCTAAGGGAACCATCATTCTTTCTCACAAACAAGACCGGAGCGCCCCAAAGTGAGACACTTGGTCGAATAAAGCCCTTATCCAACATATCTTCCAATTGTTCATTCAACTCTTTTAACTCTGTTGGTGCCATTATACATGGCGAATAGAGATAGGACGAGTATATATAATGATATCTATGCCGAAGTCTATTTCTCTCTCAGGAGGGACTCCGGGTAGATCATTAAGAAAAACTTGTCAGAACTTTTTTATTATAGGAACTGACTGAAGGGAAGGTACCTTAACATTTGTGTCATTAACTCGGACCAAGTAATATATACATCCCTTTGAAACTAACTTTCTCGCCTTAAGGTACAAAATGAAACGACCATTAGGAACTGTTGAGCTACTATTCCACTCTATGACTGGATCATTATGAATCTGGAACTTGACAACTCGAGTTCTACAATCTATTGATACATAACAGGCATGAAGCTAGTCCAAACCTAGAATGACATCAAAATCTACCATGTCTAACTCTACTAGATCAACCATGGTATTCTTGTGATTGATAGAAATAGGACAATCATGATAGACTCTTTCCGGTAGAATAGACTCTCCAACAAGAGTAGAAACACAAAACGATTCACAAAGTTTCTCACGAAGAATCTCAAACTTATTTGTAACATAAGGAGTTACAAAAGATAAACTTGCTCCTGGGTCTAGCAAAGCATAAACATCAAAAGTGAAGAATTGATCATACCCGTGAAAACATCTGGAGAGTTTCCTTGCTCTTGGCGGCTAGTGATTTCATAGAGGTGATTTGCTCCTCCGCCAGTGCCAGAAGTAGCTCCTCTAGGTGCATCCCTTTCTGGTGGAGAAGCTGATGAAGATTGGGCTCTATTGCCAAGATTTCCATCACCCTGCTTATTCTTAGGACACTCTTTCATGAAGTGACCCTCTTGACCGCACTTGAAGCAACCTGACTATACATCATGACACTCACCGGCATGGTTTCTACCACACCTACCACATGTAGGAGCCCAACTACCTCCTTGTGCCACACTACCTTGGGACTGGGCTGTTCTAGCCTTGAAGTTTTGAAAATTATGTCCATTATACTCACCTGTGTTTCTGGGCGCAGGTTCATTAGCAGATGATGGTGCATACCTTTTTGTTTATGACATTGTGGCCGATTCGAACAACTTTTCTACTGCCCAGACTCATTTCAGTATTTGTTTATTATTCGTGTACTCTTCTCTGTCCCTCAACTTCTCCTCTTCAAATTGCTGCAGATAAACCATCAACCTGGATATATCCATGTCGCATATCAGCATTGCAACTCTTTGCTCTTTGCTTGAAGCACGACCCAAGCCAGTGACAAACAAGCTCGTTCTGCTCCTCATTTCCTCAACGATCTCAGGAGCATAGCAAAATAATTGGGTAAACTTCAACTCTTACTCGTGTACACTCAAAGAGTCCTATTTCAGAGTTAGATTCTCTCGCACCTTTGCCTCTTTCAGTTCTTAGGGAAATAAACTCCCCAATAAATCCTCTTCGAAACAAGCCTAACTAGGATGTGGTGCATCCTCATCTCTGCCCTCCTTCCACTGGTCGAGCCAACTCCTAGCCACATTCTTCAGTTGGTATGCAGCTAGCTCGACTCTCTCACCATCAATGACATGCATCACATCGAAAACCTTTTTTAACTCTTCCACAGAGTTTTCTGGATCTTTAATAGTGCTCGAACCAGAAAAACTTGGGGGATTCATCCTCAAGAATTCCCGAATCCTCAAAGTGTCAGCCCCTTCTTGTCGAGCTCCCCTTTATTAACCAACCTGGTTAGTCACAACTTGACTCAATATCCTAATAGCCTCACGGAATTCAACTTTGGTAACTTCACCTTGAGGTCGCACATCAGATTCATTGGGTAACTCTTTTTCCTGAGGTTCAACATTTCTCCTAGCTGGGCGACCTCGTGCTGCTCTTCGTGGAGTCATAGTTATATGCAACACATGCAAGTACGAATGAGAGAGAGACTTTTAGAGATAAACTCTAACGCATGAAAAGGGAATATGAAAGAAGTGATAAATTCCTAAATGTTGTAGCCTCCTAATCATAGATGTGGCGCGCTTCACACCGATGACTAGGATTCTACAAACACGACTTCATAGACTCCATAGGACTGTTGAACTCTTGGCTTTATACTAAGTTTGTCACGCCCCGAGCGTACACCCTAGACGTGCTCAGCACCCAATGACCATTGCTGGCCTTGAGCGGACCCTTGTCCTGCCTTAACTCAACAGAATACTTAACTAGAAAGAAACATTCTCAAAGAATTACTTAAAGTAAAATAACTTGGCCAAAATGGCAATTAAGTCTCATGATAAAATATATGTAAATAAATATAGACTCGAACTAAAATATCTGACTAACTATCTTTCTATAAAGCCTCTAGATACTAAGATGAATATTGGGACAAACCCCACAACATTCTATAAATGAAAAGGTTGAAAGCAAAAAAAGAGTCCTCTGGATGGAAGGAGGCTTACCACTGACTATGGTTGCTCAAACTGGATGAACGAGGCGCTGGATGCTGATACTTGTTGCATGCGTCTGCATCATAAGACGATGCAGGACAACTGATGCGAGTTGAAATGCTAAACAATAACTTAAGCTTGATAAGAATAAGAAGAAAACTTACCTTGGCTCTACTTAACTCATAAAATATTGAACTTAATATAAAGCAATAAAGACACATGCAATATATATAAAGCTTTGTAAAACAACAAAATAACTTAGTTCATTAAAGAAAATGCAATAACAAACTCAACTTTACTTATATATGAAAGTATATAGTTTCTGTGAGAGATTCTCTAACCGACAACCATTAGTATGAGCCTAAGCGATGGTACAACATCTTACCTCACGTTTCAAGAGGACCGTCCTATACCTTGTCGCCAATATAGAACCTGAACTACTAAGTGGATCCACTAGTCTATGCTAAAAAGCACTAAACAATCATTTAAAAAGTATGACCCTTCTTCTGTCCATGTTGGCTACATGGTTTATGGGGGCTTGAGTTAATATGAACTCGCGTCTCCATATCAGTGCTCATTAATACTCCCAAAATACTTAGCTCATATGTTTTAAGAACAACTTCTTCTCTGGTTTATAGTAATTGCTCAAACTTAGCTTTAAAAGTTCTATTGGAAATCATAGTTTCCTTTTTACTAAAACTAGGCAAAGGCCCTGTTGGAAGTCTAGCTTCCTTTTCTATCTCAAAATGTGAAAGCATTTGTAACTCTTAGGGAATACTTAGTTCCCTTATAACTTTTGAGAAATTAACTCAACTCTTTACTCTTTGCTTAACTTGAAACTCTTGATTTTAACTCAACTCTTAGGGAATACTTAGTTCCCTTTATATTTCTTGAATGAAAGACTTCAACTTTTACTCTTTACGCTGACTTGAAACTTGAGCCTTAAAAGGAAGTTAGAACGTTTAATAACGACTCTTTTAAACCTTAAAAACTTTACTGACTTACTTCTCAACTTTATACTTGACTCAAAACTGCTTTGACTTTGAACTTAACTTTCCTTGAATTTGATTATGGATTCAAGGTTATGATTTGCGTTCTTTAGTGATTTCTAGGTGTTCAGAAATCGTTTGAAGTAATTAGAATTATTTGAAGGTAATAATGTACCTTAGAAGGACTTTAAAAGGCTAAACTACGAAAACTAGGCCAAAAAAACCGATCCGGGCGCATTGGTGGCGCGATGCGCCAACTGCTGCTTGTTGAGGCTTGGTTCTGGCGCATTGGTGGTGCACCGCTCTAGGCCCCAGTTGAGTGAAAACCTCTTTTGGTGCACTACTGGCGTGACGCGCCTGGCCTTGCACAGGTGCGTGTAACAAATATTGCAGCTCATTTTTTTATCCTAAATCGCCTAAACCTCCATAGTTCATCCCCAAACATCTAGGATCATCAATACCTTCAATACCCATTTGATCTAACTCAGAACTAACTCCAGAAACTACTAATAAACATCAATGGGCATTCAATCAACTCAACCAAATTGGGATTCAATGAGATTTATCAAGAATTCACTTCTAATCATGTAATCAATTTTAAAGCCTCTGAACTAAAACAACCTTGGTGTACGGATGATTTAATCCAACACGAAAGAGCTCACATACCTTGATAGGGATCACCCTCGATGAATTTCACTCGAAATCCCTTGGTGTTCTTGGCGAAATAATGAGATTTCTCCCTTCTCCTTCTTCTCAACTCTTCTCTCCCAAGCCCTAAGCGTGAATTAATTTTCCAAAACTGACTTAAGGCTTATATTTACCCCTAATAAGCCACTTAAAAAAATTTGGAAAATAGATGGGTGAAAAGACTAGTTTGTCTTTACTTAAATCTGGAATTGGACTTTCCTTACTTCAACAACCCAACTTCCGAAAGACATATCTCCATCATACGATATTGAAATCGTGCAAACTCGGTGCCGTTGGAAAGAGCATTCCAACCGTTTAAAGAACTGGCTCTATTTCATCCGAAGCTAGAAGTTATGACCGTTTGAAAAATGACCAAAAACTTACTTTCTTAACTTTAGGAAATTTTTCCAAAATTTCACTTTTCTTTCCAAAAGTGAAAATTTTAGTTTCTTAGCTTATTCTTGTCTATTACGAGTTACGAGATGTTACAAATGCATTGCATTTCGAGATTATTTTATTCATTAGTTCTTTAATCTGAAATTTTCTTTCTGCAATTATGCAAGAGTGATACTATTTTGTGGACAATTTTTAAAACTCATCACGTTAAACTTAGTAAGATAATAAGTTGTTTTGAAGTTGTAGATGTCTCAAACTGTACTTTGATACACACAAGAACCACTAGCAAACACGGTATCATCAAAATTTAGCTTGTCTAAACATTCTAAAATACATATAGTATACAAGTGATTTGTATAGTAATGATTAGTGTTTTTCAGAACTATAGTAATGTCACCAATGCTTTAATTTCTTGCAACGCTCCCACTTAGGCTCCGGTGGTATCATTTTTGTAATGAACAAGACAAATGCAAACATAAAGAATACACCTGCTAATATGTACCAATCAATCAGTAACTTCAATAATAACAGAAAAAATGAAGTGATATAAAAGTGATAAAATATATAACTACCACAGAGCGTCATTGAAAGCCTCTAATGAGTTATTATAAAATTGTGTTTCTAATACTCTGTTCCTTCCAATAACTCAAAAAAATCCAAAATTCAGTCTGTTTTCTAATGCTCTGTTTCTTTCAGAAATTCCAAAATTGTTCTGCTCGTGTTGAACAATGAGTAACTCTCAAGCAACTAGGCAATCCCCCTATGTCTAGATTTAGGCATGTTCCAAGTCAAGTTCATCTTGGTGTAGCTAAGGGAACATTGAGGTATACTAAGGGAATTGTTGCTTATTGTATTTTATTTAGAAGGGAAGAGCAAGGGTAATTGATGGGTTATTCAAATAGTGATCGAGTAGGAAGTGCTTATGATATGAAAAATGCTTCTGGATATGCTTTTATACTTGGTTCAGGCATGCTCTCAAGTCTCATAGTGCTAGGACAAGTTATAAATAAATGTTGGGAAGTTTTCATGTGCATCTAAAAATCTCCTAAGCACTCCTTACAGAGAACTTATTAGACCATTGAGCATCCACCAAGTATTAGTCACTTTTGGACACTATTTCATTATGAATGCGAGTTCTAAAACTTTGTGGCAGAAACTGTTGCATCTTCTCATTATCCCATACACGTGGATTCGTTAAACTCTTAAATTAATCTATTGACCTGTTTATCTGAATTGTTTTGGAGGAATCACATAGTATAGAGCTCCTAACCTTGCCCATTGGTAGAAACCAAACATTGAAATGACCACATCTTATTTCTCACCACAGATTTCCCGATCAATAGAATCCCTAGCTTCCATAATTGTGAACCCCCATCGCTCTCCACTCCACCTTGTGAGGGATAATTTTTTACAATATTTATTCCGTATGAAGTGAGTCCAAAGGGACTTCTTGAATTTGAAAAACCACCATAACTTAGCAAGTTTTGAAATATCAAATAGGGCTTGAAATCCTAAACCTCCCTCATCCTCTAGCAAATACATGTCAAACCATGAAACCCAGTGTCTTCTTCTACCCTCATCATTACTGTTCTATAGAAATCTAGCAATAAAAAATTTGGAAATTGGATAGTGCATTAGTTGATTAAATCCATATCAAAATGTAATCAAACTCATCCGCATTGCCTTTCTTTCTTTTATGTTGTTGTTCTTTGCATTACTTCTCCTCTATCCCAATTTATGTGATACATTTTGAATTTTGAGATTCAAACAAATATATAAATTTCATGTAAAAAAATATAAAGATTCCATGAGCAAATTTTTGGTCAAACTTAAATAGTTTGAATCTCGAAAAATAAAATGTGTCATATACATTGGGACAGAGGGAGTACTATTTAGAGAAAATAATCAAAATGGTCCTTAATTTATAAGGGTTGATTTATTTTGGTCCTTAACATTTATTACTTGATAGAAATAGTCCATAATATATGTAAAATGGGCATCATTTTGGTCCTAAGCCCTAAATTTAACTTTTTGAATGTTAAAAACTAACGTTCCCCTTCTCTAGTTCTTTAGTACTTTTTCTTCCTCAATAAAAGGATACTAATCCACTTCATATATTGCTTATTCAAACTAAGCCATAACTTTTACTTCTTTCTTTCCAAGTAATTTCTAGATACTGAGTCAACTGAAAAATTTATTGGATTCATTGGAAGGGAAAAAGACTCACCTATTAATTTCAATTTTCAATTTTCATTGAATTAACCAATTAGCTCATCCAATCAAAAAAATCATCCAAGTCACTCAAAAGAGATTATAAACTAAACAGTAATAAAATAATGGAGATTTTTTTTTGTGTGTCTATATCATCCAAAAAATGGATATGCTACTTCTTATAACATTATATTACCAGTTTGAATAATTTTTTTGATTAAGTCAAAGCGTGTAAATATAAAGCCATTCATACCATTAATGAAAAAATGGAACAAGCTGCTCAAATCATAATTAGTATTGAATTTTTCTAAAAGAAGATGGAGTCGACAAGTGAGAAAAGTAGCAAAAAAAAAGAAAAAAAAAACGTTGGTAGGAATGCTACAAATGAGGAGGGGCTTGTAGAAGATTAGTTTTTTATTCATGTTCATTGTGAGAATTGTGAATCATCAGACATCTACCAGGAGTCAAATATCAAATATTTTTCGATAGGTATGAACTTTTACATACATGTGGAAAATATAATTTTTAATTATCTATTTTAGGGATTAACAAAGACAACATCGAAGATAGTTAAAAAAAAGAGCTTTTAAAATCTATTTTAAAAGATGATGCAATTTTCGAGAAAAGCAGACAAGAAGACAGAGCAACCAAGGAGAAAAAAATGAGTTTGAATGAGACGTTAGTTTTAACAGACAAAAGTTAAATTTAGGGTTTAGGATCAAAATGGTACTCATTTTGCATACATTAAGGACGATTTCTATCAAGTGATATATATTATGGACCAAAATAAATCAACCCCTTTACATGAAGGATCAATTTGATAATTTTTCTACTATTTACTAGTACCCTTCTTTTTTCTATGATATTATTTTTGGGTTTCTTGTTTGTATCTTTTGTGACTTGTATTTTTGTTATGATTTTTAGGGTTTGAAGAGTCAAAGATAGTTCTTCTCCACAGTATTTATGTGAATAAACTTGAACTGTTCTTCTCCACGGGTTGCAGAGTGTGCTTCAATTGTTAGTTGAATGTGAGGGAGATAATCCTCTACCTCTATAGGAGAAGCTTCCTCTTTGTGGATTAGATCTACCACAATATCCACTAAACTTTTATCTTGAAAGTATTTTCCGCCGTATTATAATTGTCTATCATATTATTCGGAGTTAGCTCATTCCATATAGGAGACCAATGCCTGTACAAAGCCCAAGCATCCCCATTCAATTTCTAGGGAAACTTTGGGTAACACCTCCAACTCCTTTCACCCACTTGACCTTGTGGGAGAAAGAATTGAATGTCTTATTGATATCATGCTTGTCTATCCTGAAATCTCTACTGATCTTGAGAAAGCCAGAACCAACACAATTAATTGGGCAGAGTTAAAAGTTATTTTTGGAGTTCAGCAAGCTAAATTTCACTTTAAATGATTTTTAGATATCATATCGTGAATCAGAACATAATAGTATGACATGAATTCATTGGCGTCATAAATAGCCCATACTTGATTACCATAATAATAATTTCCGTTCTATCCTTGCCAAAATTGTGGAAGTCGGAATTAGGGATAGTCATTGACTTAGCTTCTAGTTCTAAATCAGAACTAAATCAATGACTTCCTCATTTCGACTTCCATAATTTTGACAAGGATAGAATGGAAACATCTTTTGATGATAATCAAGTCTGGGATGCTTATGACGCCAATGATTTCATGTCACGCTATTATGCTCATATTCACGATAAAATATCTAAAAAACCATTTAAAAGTGAAATTTAGGTGGTTGAACTCTAAAAATAACTCTGAACTCCACCCAATTAATTGGGTTGATTCTTGCTTCCTTAAGACCACTGCAGATTTCAGGATAGGCAAGCATGATATCAATAAGACATTCAATACTTTCCCCCCACAAGGTCAAGTGGGTGAAAGGGGGTGGAGGTGTTATTCAAATTTTCCCAAGAAAGGGGGATGTTTGGGCTTTATACATGCATTGGTTTACTAAATGGAATGATCTAACTCCCAATAATATGATACACACCTATGACATGGTGAAAGATACTCAACCGAATCACAATATGGCTTTTCAAGCTCAAAAGTTTAGTCGAGGTTGTAGTGGATCTATCAACGAAGGGGCACCTTCTCCTCTAGAGGTAGATGATTTCATCCAGCTATTGGTCACACTGAATGTTTCTATTGATGGGATTTCTATTATCAAGCATCTGATGAACTTGCTCAAGTCCTATCCGCAACAAACTTACAACACACAGATGATGAGAACAACATCATATTATAAATTCTACAGGTAACTTGTCCAACCTTCATCATCTTATATAAGCCATGAAAAAATTGTTGGTAATGGTTCAAAACTCAACATTACACATATTGGAAGTGCTGAAATTCTAGCATTATTGGGACATCCAATATACAAAGTTTTGAGTAATAATACATGTATTAATAACACATGTTGGAACAAAACTCCGAGAATATGTGTTAGTTGTCAAATCGGTAAGATTGTAAGATATCTTTTGAGAAATAAGACTGAGAATGAATCCTTGTTTAAAATTTATCATGATGTACGAGGACCTGCACCTATTGGATTGTCACTACATATGAAATATTACATCATTTTTCTTGATGATCATACTAGGTACACTTGGTTGTATCCTTCGAAATAGAAATCTAAAGTACTAGATGTGTTTGTTGAGTTTCAGAAAATGGTATAAAACCAATTTTCAGGATTAATGTTTTTCAATGTGATGGAGGGGGTGAATTTTCTTAAGCTGAATTTACTATTCATGTTAAATATTGTGAGACAAGTTTCGTGCCCAAATATTCCTGAAAAATAGAGTTGCGGAAAGAAAACATAGACATATTGTGGAGACTAGTTTAACATTATTGTGTCATTTAAGCTCCCTCGATATTTATTTGTGGGTTGATGCATTCTTGACTGCTATATTTCTTGTAAATAGGATTCTCTCATCGATTCAGCTCTAAACCCTGTAAACTACATGGTTTCTTTTCCCAAACACTTATAATCGATTAAATGTTCGAAGTACATCAGTATCTACTCAAAATCAACCTAAATTAATGGATTCAAATCAAACAACACCTCAACAGTTTCAACGAATCATGATTTAATATAGCTTCAACAAACCCATCAAGAACTTAATTTCTAGGCTTTCAAGAACTTAAATTTGCTGAAATAAATTATGATTGACGCATGGATGAACTAAGACAACGCTATGTGATTTCACATACATTTATAGGGATCACCTCTGACAAATCCACAAGTTAATCTCGACGAATCTTGAACGATTCTTAAATTTTCTTTTCCTTCCTACTCATTTATCCTTTCTTCAAGCCCCAACGTGAAATTAACTTTTCTAAAACTGACTAAAATCTGATTTTTACCCCAATTAAACTCATAAAAACAAATTAGAATAATTAGGTAAGAAAAAGACTAAATTACCCCTCTAAAATTCAGATTTAGACTTTCCTTAATCTAACAACCCAACTTCCAAAGGGCATAACTTACTCATACAAACTCGCAATCGCGTAAACTCGACGGCGTTGGAAAGATCATCCAAAATATTTTCAACCATATGTGGAAGCGGTCCTCACTCATACTGAGCTAGAAGTTATGATCGCTTGAAGTTGACTAAAGAACTCATTTTTTCTAACTTAAGTAAATTTCCAGATTTTTAATTATTTCCAAAATTGAATATTTCCAGTTTTTAGCTTCTTCCTAGCTATTTTGAATTGCAAGATGTTACAATGTCTCCCCCTTGGGAAATTTTGTCCCCGAATGAGATTACTCTTACTAGGTTAAGGGTGGTAACATCAAGTTTATACACCCAACAAGCAAATGCCAACAGAGAACATGCTCACTCATAATTTAAAGAGTAATAAGAGGAGAATTAGTACCTTGGTATGCACTTCTTCCAGATTCAAAGAGATGTGGATATCTTTTCTTCATATCTTCCTCAGCTTCCCAAGTAGTTTCCTCAACCAATTAGTTCCTCCAAAGGACCTTGACTGATGCTACTTCCTTTGTCCTCAACTTGCGAACTTGGCGATCTAGAATCTGAACAGGAATCTCTTCATAAGATAAGCTATCCTTGATCTCAATATTTTCAGTTGGTATGATCAATGAAGGACCGCCCATGCATTTCTTCAACATGGAGATGTGATATACCAGATGAATTGCGGCTAACTCTTGTGGTAGCTCCAACTCCATAAGCTACATTGCCAATCCTCATGGATATTCGATAAGGTTCAATATACCAGGGACTAAGCTTTCCCTTCTTACCAAACCTCATAACACCCTTCATGAGTGAAACTTTCAAATAAACCAAATCATCTACTTCAAACTCTAACTCTCTTCTCCTAACATCAGTGTAGAATTTCTGATGACTCTGCGTCGTTTTCAAACGTTCCTGTATCATTTTCACCTTCTCTATAGCTTGATGAACTAAATCTGGTCCTATCGACCCTACTTCACCAACTTCAAACCATCCCACAGGATATCTACATCTTCTCCCATAAAGAGCTTCATAAGGAGCCATTTGTATGCTCGAGTGGTAACTATTGTTGTAAGCGAACTCGATGAGAGGTAGGTAGTCATCCCAATTCCCTTTGAAATTGATCACGCACGCTCTCAACATATCCTCTAAGGTCTGAATAATGTGCTCTGGTTGCCAATCAGTCTGAGGATGAAAGATAACACTTAAGTTCACCTTTGAAACCAAACCATTCTGTAAAGATTTCCAGAATTGTGTAGTAAATTGCGCACCTCTATCTGAAATAATGGAGACTAAGACTCCATGAAGTCTTACCACCTCCTGAATATATAACCTGGCATAATGTTCTGCTGCATGGGTAGTCTTTACCATCAGAAAACGGATTGACTTTATCATCTTATCGACAATCACCCAAATAAAATTATACTACCCGTGAGACCTTGGAAAGCTTGTGATAAAATCCATATTAATCATCTCTCACTTCCATTCCGGAGTTCTATATTCTGAGCCAAACCACCAGGCCTTTGGTGCTCTACTTTAACTTGTTGGAAATTTGGGCACTTAGAAACGAATTCTATAATGCCCTTCTTCATACCATTCCATCAATAGATTTCTCTCAAATCACGATACATCTTGGTGGAACCAGGATGAATGGAATATCTGGAGCTATGCGTTTTCTCCATGATTCTCTCTTGGATTCCATCCACCATTGGTACACAAAATTTGCCTTGGTTTCTCAAGACACCATCTCCCCCCATATTCAAAAGCTAATACTTTTTTATTATTAGCATTTGCCTTCAATTCAAGTAAAATAGGATCTTTGTCTTGCTTGCCTTTTACTTCTGATACTAATGATGACTCAGCCTCATTCATCACCACTATTCCTCCCTCTGTGGAATCCACTAGTCTAACTTCCAGGTGCGTAAGTCTATGCATATGTTTTGCTAACTCTCTCTTTTCTTCCTCAACGTGGGTGGTACTATCCATAGAAAGCTTGCTTAAGGCATCAACAATAACATTAGCCTTACCTAAGTGGTAACGAATACTCATGTCATAATCCCAGAGTAATTCTAACCACCTCCTTTATCTGAGGTTAATCTCTTTCTGAGTGAACACATATTGTAGGCTCTTGTGATCACATGGACACCATACAAATAATGACGCCATATCTTCAAAGCAAAAACTACAACGGCTAGATCTAAGTCATGGGTTGGATAACTCTTGTCATGAATTTTCAACTGTCTGGAGGAATAAGTTATAACTTTGCCATTCTGCATTAATACCTAATACAAGCCGACTCTAAATGCATCACAATACACCACAAAACCATGAGTACCTTCTGGTAAGGCCAAAACTAAGGCAGTAGTTAACCTTTTTTTTTAATTCCTGAAAGCTTTTCGCACAAGCTTCAAACCATTGAAATTTCACTGTTTTATAAGTTAACTTAGTCAAAGGGGATGAAATGGATGAGAAACCCTCTATGGATCTTCTATAATAGCCATCCAAACCCAAGAAACTCCTAATATCAGTTAGAGATGTGGGTCTAGCTAGGACAATTTTGTAATGCTTCAATCTTTTGAGTATCAACTTTAATTCCCTCTCCAAACACTATGTGGCCTAAAAATTCTACAGACTCAAGCCAAAACTCACACTTAGAGAACTTGGCATACAACTCTCTATCTTTTAAGGTCTGGAGAACTATTATGAGATGACTAGCATGATCTTTTTTATTCCTTGAATATATTAATATGTCATCAATAAAGACGAAAACAAACATATCTAAATAAGGTTTGAAGACTCTATTCATAAGGTCCATGAACGCTGCTAGTGCATTTGCCAAACCAAAGGATATGACCAAAAACTCATAATGGTCATATCAGCATCTGAAAGTTGTCTTTGGATTATCACATTCCCTCACTCTTAACTGATGGTAACCGACCTGAGGTTTATTTTTGAAAAATAGATGGCACCCTGAAGCTGATTAAAAAGATCATCAATTCTTGGAAGAGGATATTTTTTTTGATGGTAACCTTGTTTAGTTGACGGTAATCTATACACATCCTAAAGGAACCATCTTTCTTTCTCATAAATAAGATCGGAGCACCCAAGGTGAGACATTTGGTCGAATAATACCCTTATCGAGGAGTTCTTTTAACTATTCTTTAAGATCTTTCAACTTTTTTGGTGTCATTTTATATGACATAAATAGAGATCGGAAGAGTATTTGAAAGAATATGTATTCTGAAGTTTATGTCTCTCTTAGAAGTGATTCCGGGAAGATCATTTGGAAAGACTTCTTTAAACTCTTTTACTATTGAAACTTACTGAATATAAGGTATCTTAACACTAGAGTCATCAACACAGACTAAGTGATAGAGACACCCCTTAGAAACTAACTTCCTTGCCTTAAGGTACGAAATAAAATGACCCTTAGGCACTGCTGAATTTCTTTTCCACTCTAATACTGACTCATTTGGAAATTAAAACTTGACAACTTGAGTTCTACAATCATCTGAGGCATAACAGGCATGAAGCCAATCCATACCAAGAATGACATCAAAATCTACCATTTCTAACTCAACTAAGTCACATATGGTACTCTTGTGATCAGACTTTCTCTCCTAGAATAGACTCACCAACAAGTGTAGAAACACGGAAGGTATCGAGATGTTGCTCTAGAAGAAAATCAAAACTGAAGACTTGGATCATATCAGTGACACCATCTGGTAAATCCTTTTTGCTCTCGGCAACTAGTGAAAGCATAAGACTGTTTCCTCTCCGCCGCCCCTAAAGTAGCTCATCTAGATGCAGCTCTATCTGGTGAAGCAACTGAAGAAGACTAGGCTCTATTGCCCTCTTTACCGCCTTTTATTGAAATACTCTCTTAGAAAATGATCATTTTGGCAACAGTTGAAGCAATTAATGGAGTCATATTGACACACCCTTGAGTGGCTCCTACCATATTTATCACATGCGGGACTCTTAGTACCCCCTTTGTTCTTTACTACCTTGTGGATGCGCAAGTCTAACTCTGAAGTTCTAGGAATTCTGACTATTTTACTCACATTTGTTCCTTGGTGCAGGTGCACTAGTAGATGATGGAGCAGGTCCTTTCAACTTCTGTTGGAAAGAAGACTGGCTCGCATTACTCCTGTGCTGCCCGGACTCATTTCCTGATGTCTTAGATCTCTCATTCTTAAACTCTTCTCTATCCCTCAGTTTTTTCCTCCTCAACTTTTTACACATGGATCATTAGCCTTGCTATGTCCATGACACCTACTAGTATGGCTACCTTACTTTTCTTACTCGACAGAAGAGACAATCCAACAACAAACAAGGTCGTTCTACTCTTCATGTCAATAACCATCTCTTTGCTTCTCTTAGATCACAAGGAAAGAAACGCCCCATGAAAGCACTGTCAAAACAGTCCAACTTACAAACGGTTACGTGTAAGCACGAGTTAGAAAGAAACTTTTTAGAGATAAACTCTAACACACAAAATGAGTATGAAATAAGTGAGGAATTTCCTAAATGTTCCAGCCTCCTAATTATAGATTTGGTGCGCTACAAACCAATAACTAGGACCCTATGGACACGACTTCATAAGCTCCCTAGGACTCAAGAACTGTGTGCTCTAATACCAAGTTTCTCATGCCCCGAGCCTACACCTGGGCGGGACTGGAACTCAGAGACCATTGTTGGTCTCAACCAAACCCTTGGCCTGGCCTACTCTTAAAACACAGGAATAATCAAAATAAAGAACTTTTGAAATAAACTCAGAATACATTCAACTGGACAAAATGACTACTCAAGTCTCATAGAAAAACATCTAAAATACAAAGCTATAAGACTCATAATTAACGGTCTGATTATATATGAAGCCTCTAAAACAACTGAGATGGATGTTTGGAAAAGTCCCATTACATTCTAAAAAACTAAAAAATAAACTGAAAGCAATAAAAGGAGTCCTACAGAATGCAAAGAGGCTCACCAACAGACTCTGAACAACTCACTAGATCAGCGATGTGCTGGATGACGATCATAGTTACCTGTATCTATATTATGAGACGATGCAGACCAACTGACATTTGTACATTGAATGTAAGAGTGCACGAGTTGGAATGCTAAATACAACATAGCTTGAAAGGAATTTGAAGAACTTACCTAGCTCAATTGAACTCACCGTGACTGAACTCATTTTAATATAAAGCATTTTAAACACAATTGCAGTATAAGAAAAGCTGTTTAAAACATGATGTCTACTCTAGATGTATGCAAAGATACAATTAACTCTGATATGTATGTAAAAATACAAATAAATTGTGTTATAAAATACAATTAACTTTTGTGGGAGTTTCTCTCACCGACAACCATCATGTAAGATCTATTGTGATGATACAACATTTTGCCTCACGCTTCCAAGGCCGTCCTATACCTTTCCAGTAGTATAGAACTTGAACTACTAAGTTGATCCACTAGCTAGTCTATTCTAAAAATCACTAAAGCAATCATCTAAAAAGTATGACCCTTTTCTATCCATGGTGTCTACATGGTTTATGAAGGCTGTGAGTTGTCTGAACTCTCCCCCATATCGGTGCTCAATACTACTCCCAAAAATATTATTATTTTAGCTCTTATGTTTTTAAAAATATAATTCCTTCTGTGATTAGAGATTAATGCTAAAAAAACATAGCTCAAAGGCTACCTTAGAAATCAAAGTTTCCCCCCTTGCTTTATTATGAAAGAATATACTCTTTTTTGAAAACTAGCTCAAATGCTCTTTGGAAATCTCAGTTTCCTTTCTTAATTAATTATGAAACTACTTGAAACTTCTTGGAAATACTTAGTTCTCGTATACTTCTTTGAAGGAATGAACTTCAAATCTGAACTATTTGCTTAACTTTGAAACTTAAGTCTTAAAACAAAGTTAAAACGTTTGTGAAAGACTTTTGAAAACTTTAAGAACTTATCTTGACTTCCTGACTTGACTCTTAACTTCTTAAGTTGACTCTTAACTTTTCTTGAATTGAATTATGGATTCAAGGATCATGATTTGTGATTGGAAAGGTCTTATACTGTTTAGGAATGATTTAGATAGCTAAACATGAGAAAAAGACCGAAAATCAATAAGGATCCGCGACACAGAGAAATATGAGAAAATTAAATGAGAGGTGTAAGTCTTGCTTTGGTTTTGGTGTCAGATTGACCAAGAGTTGGTCAAATCCTTTTTAAAATGTAATTAAGTAAATTTGGGACCAAACAAATATTTTCAAAACTTTTTAATCTTCTATAACATACAAAAAGCACTTTATTTTTTAATCTTTATAATTCTATCCAAACTATTTTTAAAAAAAAGTAAATGTAAATAGGATTTCTCTTCTTCTTCTCCCAATGTTCTCTATTCTCTTCTTCTTCTTCCTTTGAAAATCCGGAAATCCGACTATCAAAACAAATATTCTCTCCCATTATCTTATCTTCCTCCTCATCTCCGATCGTAACTCTTCTCTTTCTGAACTGAAGATTGTGTTCGACTTAAAATGGGTAAGTCATTTTTTGGTGAGATTTTATAATTTTGGAACAATACTAACCTTTTTCTTGGGTTAATGAAGAATAAATCATTCTATAGATGTGAAAAATGAATAATAGTGTAATGGTACCTATTATTTATTGTTTTAGAAAGAAAATTAACAAGCCCCAAAAGCCCTAATTTTGAGAAATGTATATGTATTGTTAACATTCAGTGAAAATTCATTTTTTGTTGCTTTTGTTGTTCTTTTGTGACCATTTTGTTTAGTTGTCTAACATATATTTGAAGTATAGGAGGTTGAAAAAATCTATTTCTTAATCACTATCTATAATTAGTGAGAGAAAAAAAACAATGACTACTGCTCTGTATCACACTCAAACCCAAAAGGCAAGGAGAATAAGAAGGAGACGGAGAAGGACCTAGAGAAGGAGAAGGAGATGGAGAAGGAGAAGGAGAAGGAGATGGAGAAGGAGAAAGTGAAAAATAAAGTGAAAGAGAAAGAGAAAGAGAAAAAAGTCGAAGTCGTCAATTGTGATGTGAAGCAATAATATCCACCATTGATTAGATTGATGGTTATGCATACCATTGTGAATTACCCATTTTATTGATAAGTTGTATGAAACAATTGGCGAAGTGTTTATTTTTACTGATAATAATAATAATTTTTTTTATTGGAACAAATGTCAATTATGATGGAAAAGAAGAAATGTGGTGTATGTGGCAACATATATAACCTATGTTGTAAAGAACACCACAGAATTATCCGTATGTGCCTCAACAGAAATGATATATGTGACAACTTATGTCATAGAAAGAAGATATGTTCTAATATATGTCACAGAAATGAGATATGTGACAATATTATATTGTCACCAATTGTCCATTTTTGCTGATATTATTATTATTTACTATTATTATTGTTATTATTATTATTATTATTATTATTATTATTATTATTTGTTAGCAAATGTCAATTATGATGGAAATGTGCAATATATATAAGAAAACCACATAATTATCTACATGTGTCTCAACGGAAATGATATATGTGCCATCATATGTCACAGAAAGAAGATATGTGGTAACATATGTCACATAAAGAAAATATGTGGTAACATATGTCACATAAAGGAGATATGTGTCAACATTTCATTGTTACCAATGTGGTGTCTGTGGCAACATATATAACCTTTTTCGTAAAAAAACTATAGAATTATCTGCATGTGTCTCAACATAAAGGATATATATGACAACAGATGTCACACTATGAATTGTCAAAAAAAAATAATTAAAAAATTAAAATAAAAATGTCTAAAACAATCGTCCCTTCATTTTCCCTCTCTCCTCTCCTCTACAAAAGTTTGTTTCGTTTCATATTTCATATTTAATTTATTTTTACTAATTTTCGTTTTCTTTTCTCTTCTTTTATTTCTCTCGTTCCATTATTTCTTTACAGTTCAAATTGTTGTGATATTTTCTACAACATCAGTAGTAATATGTTGCGAGTTTCTTATACAACAAAGTGTTGTTGCTGTCATCATTTCTAGTTTATCATTGATATCTTCTAAGGTAAAATTTAATTAGGATTTTGAAATACTAATGGTATTAAATCAAAGATTTTTTTAGTGGTTTTTATCACTTATTTGTTTGTAGGATGGTTGAGTTGTTATTCCTTTTGAAATATTATCTGATTAAAAAAAATATATTTTAGGATGTATATGTTGCCACATATGACATGTCTGTTGCAATTTCTCCAATATAATTTAATTAACCCCAAAAAGACCATTTTATGATATACATATGTTGCCACATATGACATGTCTGTTGCTATTTTTCCAATAGGGTGTGCATATGTTGTCACATATGTCACTTCAAGAATGGGTTAATCGATAAATTGAACGATTTAGGAATGCAAAAATGTCAATTTGGACCAAATTTTAGTACCTTGGACCATAATTAAGCAAAAACAAATATGCTATAACACTTGGATCAATGATTTACAAGGGTGTCATATAACTATCATATGATGTTACTTCGTCATTGTATGATGAACTAGTGATGTGATAATCTTTGTAAAAATAATTGATAGATTTGAGGAAGGTTGTTATATTAGACTATAATTTTATACTTAGACATGTTGTAGGACTATATATTAATGTTACATGTTGAATTAGGTGACAGTTTAATTGAATTAACCCCTCAAAGACCATTTTTATGATATACATATGTTGCCACGTATGACATGTCTATTGTAATTTTTCCAACAAAATATGCATATGTTGTCACATATGTCATTTCAATGATGGCTTAATCGATAAATTGAGCAATTTAGAATGGAAAAATATCGAATTCGACCAAATTTTAGTACTTTAAACCATAATTATGCAATAAAATATGTTATAACACTTGAAACAACGATTTACAAGGGTGTTATATAACTATAATATGTAGTTACTTGGTCATTTTATGATGAACTAGTGGTATGATTGTCTTTGTAAAAATAATTGATAGAATTGATGAAGGTTGTTGTATTAGACTATAATTTTGTACTTAGACATGTTGTAGGACTATATATTAGTGTTACATGTTGAATTAGGTGACAATTTTAATTGAATTAACCCCAAAAGATCATTTTATGATATACATATGTTGCCACATATGAATTTTTGTTGCAATATTTCCAACAGAACGTGCATATGTTGCCACA
Organism: Solanum sitiens; assembly: GCA_016801875.1. Taxonomy (NCBI): domain Eukaryota; kingdom Viridiplantae; phylum Streptophyta; class Magnoliopsida; order Solanales; family Solanaceae; genus Solanum; species Solanum sitiens. The sequence goes on from JABWTJ010000298.1 coordinate 1,603,942, forward strand.
TATGTCACTTAAAGGATGACTTAATTTATAAATTGAGCGATTTAGGAATGGAAAAATGTCAAATTGGATAAAATTTTAGTACTTTGAACCACAATTAAGCAATAAAAATATGCTATAACACTTGAAACAATGATTTACAAGGGTGTTATATAACTATCATGTCAGTTGCGACATGTAAGTCATATATTGCTACATGTCTAACTTATATGTTGTAGCTTGTGTAAATTATATGTTGCAACATATGTCTATTCTGTTGCTATTGAAATAACCTTTCTGTTGCTACATATGGCTATAATTTGTTCTAATAGTCAATTGTTGCAACATATAGCAATCTGTTGAAAACGCGAATGCAAATTATTGAAAAAATTGCAGGTACCCGTATGATGATGAATGATATCAAAGAACTATTGATCTTACATATCAAAACAATGATGTGTGACGCCAATCATTTATGAAGTAATTCCAATTGATACAAAATGAAATCGGGTCCACTGATTTAAATTAGTTAAATCTTATTCATGAAGAAGAAAAAAAAGAAGCTCAAGGACTAGTAGCCAAGACCAATAATGTACGAAAAGAAGAAGAAAAATATAAAGAGAACGGGAAAAAAGGCAAGCAAGCAAGAATGAAGAAGAAGAAAAAGAAGTTGAAGAAAAAGAAGAAGAAGAGGAAGAAGAAGAATACGATGACTGGTGTGGGAAAAATATTTTATTTCCTCTTTTGGTATTGCTTACTGGTGGTTTCCCCCAATTTTAATTTCCACCAAAATTGGTTAAATTAGGTTTTAGTCAATTTACCCTTTTATCCTTCATTTAATTCAATGGACCAAACTGTCAACTTATAAACTTGAGGGTAACTCCACAATCCTTAAACATTAATCACATAATTGTCACCTACATCCAATACTTAAGACTTATGTCACCACCCATTTATTTTGAAACCTTACTGTCACCTTTTTTTAAAAGTCCCGAGAAACATTTAAAATTTAGTCTCGGAAATGACTTTTGAGGCAGAACGCTCTGTGACGGCCCCGCAATGTGAAATGAAATTTCCCAAGTCTAGGGAACCGCTCGCAACGCGCCACCACTGCCAGATTCCGTCCGACGAAATTTTTTCTTTGTTTTTCATCTCTAAACCCAAACTCCATGGGTTATTTTCCAAACACTTAGAATCGATTAAATGTTTAAAGTACATCATATTCTACTCAAAATCAACCTAAACTCATGGATTTGAATCAAACAACATCTTAACAATTTTAATGAATCAAGGATTTAATATAACTTCAGCAAACCCATCAAGAACTCAATTTCTAGGATTTCAAGAACTTTAATTCGCTGAAATAAATTATGATTGGCGCATAGGTGAAATAACTGAACACTATGTGATCTCACATATCTTTGTGGGGATCACCCTCGATGAATTCCACAAGTTAATCTCAACGAATCTTGAACATTCTTCTCCTACCTTCTCTTTTCTCCTTTCTCCAAGCCCTAGAGTACAATTAACTTTTCTAAAACTGACTAAAATCTGACTATAACCCAATTAAACTATAAAAACGAATTAGAATAATAAGGTAAGGAAAAGACTTAATTGCCTCTCCAAAATCCGGATTTAGACTTTCCTTAATCTAACAACCCAACTTCCAAAGGGCATAACTTGCTCATACAAACTCAGGATCACGCAAAATTGGAGGCCTTAGAAAGATTATTCCAAGATATTTTCAACAGTATCTTGAAGTGCTCCTAACTCATCCTGAGCTAGAAGTTATGACCACTTAAAGTTGACTAAAAACTCACTTTTCTAACTTAAGTAAATTTTTAGATTTTTAATTATTTTTAAAATTGACTATTTCCAGATCTTAGCTTCTTCCTAGCTATTTTAAATTGCGAGATGTTACATTTATCCTTCAGAATGTATGTATTGTATTTTATTAATAAGGATAAAGACATAAATTCTTACTGAACTTGTCCCAAAAAGTTGGTACATGTTTAAAACCAAAAGAGTAGTTTTGAAAGACCCTTTGGGTCAAAATGTTACTAACAAAACCTAAAGGATAAGTTTCAAAGATATACAATAAAGTAATTAGTTTACAACAAATATAGTTATGCTTTTATTTGCATAAAAAAATCAAAAGTCGTAGAGTGTATAGACTAACTATTTATTAATTATGATACATTATTTTCTTTTCTTTTTCAATAAAAGATGTGGCAAAGACTAGTTTTTATTCCAAGAAATAACATAAGTCCACAAAGCCCAATCCGGCTAAGCCCATACAAACCCGAATTAGGAAACAAAACAACACAAAAGAAAGACAAAGAAAACTCTAGAAACAACTACGGAAGAGCAAAAGGGGAAAGCTGCGCCAAGAAAATGAAATTTTCATAGGATCCATCAGATCTTCACGAGCAAGCTAGTCTCTGTGAAAAATTGAATCTTCTACCATGAAACGATTGTGCAATGACATTAATCTCGCATGTGTTGGATTGATTTCTTTCTAGACATAAAAAAACGTCACTGATGTCGTGCAATTGATTATGTTGAAGGCTTTTTCGGCATAATGTTGGTAAGAAATCATCTTTCAATCTTTCGTAGATATAACCTCAGTAATAGCTAGGACGGTAGCTTTAAAAAAATAGATGACAAATTCATTATTTGCTCTTTTCAACAGGTTGAACTTCAAAAGAAATAATACCATAGTTGTTAGAAAAGGTTCATAGCGGACTAATCACCAAGACAATTCAGGTACGAATGATCAAATATTCGTTTTGATTGAATAAATTTGAACCAAACCTATAACATGAAATTAATATTCATAATTATCTCTGATTCGACTATATTAACTGATGTTATTGTAGTATTTGGTTATTGTTGTATCTTGAATGTTAATTGTTTTTGGCATTCTTGTTCCTGATGTTTGCAATCTGATTTTTTAATCAAAGAGAAAAATATTCTTTCTTTTTGGGGGCAACTCTTATAGACTGCTAAATATTAAGTACCTGCAAAACAAACAACTAGGTTAGTTAAATAATCTGATTACCCTCTCTATAAACATGCTCCACAAAAATATGGCATTTATCCATTAAATCATTAATGTATTGAATCTCCAAAGAAATACTTCAAGGTATCTATCAAACCCCATCCAATACCTTTTTCATAATTAAAGAATCAATTTCTACCAACCCACCGGAGTACTCCCATTATTGAAACAAAACTCCATATCAACTTTAATTTCTCCTACTTTATCTATTAAACTTGTGCCTTTGTTAACTTCCAAGCTTTAACATCAAATCGCCTTCCCCAATCACTTATATAGAAACCAATTGAACTAGGTACTGGGCCCACTTTTGATAATTCATTACAGTTACATTTGTATACTCTTCTAAAAGTCTACTACTCCCCTTTTGATCAACTCTTCTCCAATGTCTTCTTCTACCCTCATCACTTCTTTTGCATACAAATCTAGCAAAAAGCTTGGAAATCAGAAACTCATAAAGAATTTAATCAAACTTATTCTAGTTGTCTTTCTTTTTAGGTCCTTATTACTTTGTAGTACTAGTTACTTGTACCGTTTTCCTCTATTATTTTCAGATTTCTAGTTTGTAGCTTTTGTGACTTTGCATTATTTTTAATGATTGTATTCTAGGGTTTGAAGAGCCAAAGATAGTTCTTCTCCATAATTTATTTATGTGAATAAACTTCACATAGTAACCAGGTTTTTAATGCTTAAAAAAATGTGAAGCGCGTATAATACACACAACGGATACTCATTTAGTTATTTATGTCACATCAATATTTATGGTGTATTTATTCCATTGTAAATAGAGTAGGCGGTAATAGGACTCTTGTAAAGTTTAGGTGTGTCACTGAAATTTCGTATATAGTTCAAGGGGTACTTATGCATTATTCCTTTTATAACTTTATTTTTGAAATTTGAATTACTTTTAGTCAAATCACCGCACCCGTATCCATACATAGATCCGGACCCCAAATTTTAAAATTTAGATAACGAATGATCCAACCTCTAGATCCACACTCGAGTCCGAGCAACTTCGGTTGCAATGCCTGTTAAGTCTTTCTCTGGAAAGTTACATTCAAGTGAAAATAATCTCTGAAAACTGTAGGCTACTACAACAAAATTTTTGAATAAAATAATCTCTAAATATTATGCATTTCTATAGTTATCTTTGTTGATGTGAAGGGAAAAACTGAAGGTCGACACATGGAACAATCTTTTTCTACTTAACAACTATTGTTTGATGCAGGCGGTATGATATTCATGTCCGCACCCAAGTGTCCCAGTGGACTCTTCATGCTCAAATTCTGCTTGACTATGGCATAAATATGTTCAGAGTTTCCGTGGGATAATTTACTCAATGTTTAGGTGCAGCAACATTGAATTATTTTAAAACAAGAACTCATTAGGTTGCTATGCCTAAAGACGGAGTAAATAATCCAACAAAAAATGAAGAGATTTGTGTCATATGTCACACAGAATATGAGCTGGAAGAGACCATAGGGGCACTTCGGCGGTGCCGCGAATATTATGCAGCATCAAAATGGTTAAGGAAAAAATATTGTCCATGTGCAGAGCTTCAATTTTTCCCTTCACCTGAGAAGATAACTATAGAAATGCATTGCATTTAAAGATAATTTTGCAAGAGTGACACTAGTTTGTGGACAATTTTTAAAACTCATCACATTAAACTTAGTAAGATAATAAGTTGTTTTGAAGTTGTAGATGTCTCACACTGTACTTTGATGCACACAAGAACCACTAGCAAAACACGGTATTATCAACATTTAGCTTGTATAAACATTCTAAAATACATATCGTATACAAGTTATATGTATAGTAATGATTTGTATTTTTCAGAACTATAGTAATGTCATCAATGCTTTAATTTCTTGTAACGCTCCCCACTTAGGCTCCGGTGGCATAAATGCCTACTAATATCTACCAATCAATCAGTAACTTCAATAATAACAGAAAAAAAATGAAGTGATAAAATATATAACTACCTACAGAGCATCATTGAAAGCCTCTAATGAGTTATTATAAAATTGTGTTTCTCATACTCTGTTCCTTCCAATAACTCAAAAAAATCCAAAATTCATTCTATTTTCTAATGCTCTGTTTCTTTCAGAAATTCCAAAATTGTTCTGCTCGTGTTGAACAATGAGTAACTCTCAAGCAACTAGGCAATCCCCCTATGTCGAGATTTAGGCATGTCCCAAGTCAAGTTCATCTTGGTGTCGCTTAGGGAACATTGAGGTATATTAAGGGAAATGTTACTTATTGTATTTTATTTAGAAGGGAAGAGCAAGGGTAATTGATGGGTTATTCAGATTGTGATCGAGTAGGAAGTGTTGATGATATGAAAAACGCTTCTGGATATGCTTTTACACTTGGTTCAGGAATGCTCTCAAGTATCATGGTGCTAGGACAAGTTATAAATAAATGTTGGGAAGTTTTCATGTGCATCTCAAAGTCTCCTAAGCACTCCTTACAGAGAACTTATTAGACCATTGAGCATCCACCAAGTATTAGTCACTTTTGGACACTGTATTCCATTATTAATGTGAGTTCTAAAACTTTTTTGGCAGAAACTGTTGCATCTTCTCATTATCCCATTCACGTGGATTCGTTAAACTCTTAACTTAATCTATTGACCTGTTTATCTGAAATTTTTTGGAGGAATCACATAGTATAGAGCTCCTAACCTTGCCCATTTGTAGAAACCAAACATTGAAATGACCACATCTTATTTCTCACCACAGATTTCCCGATCAATAGAATCCCTAGCTTCCATAATTTTGAACCCCCCCTCCACTCCAACCTTGTGAGGGATAATTTTTTACAATATTTATTCCGTATGAAGTTAGTCCAAAGGGACTTCTTGAATTTGAAAAACCACCATAACTTAGCATGTTTTGAAATATCAAATAGGGATTTAAATCCTAAACCTCCCTCATCCTCTAGAAAATACATATCAAACCATGAAACCCAGTGTCTTCTTCTACCCTCATCATTACTGTTCTATAGAAATCTAGCAATAAAAAATTTGGAAATTGGATAGCGCATTAGTTGATTAAATCCATATCAAAATGTAATCAAACTCATCCGCATTGCCTTTCTTTCTTTTATGTTGTTGTTCTTTGCATTACTTCTCCTCTATCTCAATTTATGTGATACATTTTGAATTTTGAGTCTATTTTTTATCATAAATTTTTTATATATTTTTTAAATATTTTGAATTGTCAATTATTGTGACTTATAGTACTTCTTACGTAGTTTACAAATATATAAATTTCATTTAAAAAAATATAAAGATTCCATTAGCAAATTTTTGGTCAAACTTAAATAGTTTGAATCTCGAAAAATAAAATGTGTCATATACATTGGGACAAAGGGAGTACTATTTAGAGAAAATAATCAAAATGGTCCTTAATGTATAAGGGTTGATTTATTTTGGTCCTTAACATATATTACTTGATAGAAGTAGTCCATAATATATGTAAAATGTCCATCATTTTGGTCCTAAGCCCTAAATTTAACTTTTTGAATGTTAAAAATTAACGTTCCCCTTCTCTGGTTCTTTAGTACTTGTTCTTCCTCAATAAAAGGATACTAATCCACTTCATATATTTCTTATTCCAACTAAGCCATAACTTTTTTCTTCTTTCTTTCTAAGTAATTTCTAGATACTGAGTCAACTGAAAAATTTATTGGATTCATTGGAAGGGAAAAAGACTCACCTATTAATTTTAATTTTCATGTTTCATTGAATTAACCAATTAGCTCATCCAATCAAAAAATTATCCAAGTCATTCAAAAGAGATTATAAACTAAACAGTAATAACATAATGGAGATTTGTTTTGTGTGTGTCTATATCATCCAAAGAATGGATATGCTACTTCTTATAACATTATATTACCAGTTTGAATATTTTTTTTGATTAAGTCAAAGCATGTAAATATAAAGCCATTCATACCATTAATGAGAAAATGGAACAAACTGCTCAAATCATAATGAGTATTGAATTTTTCTAAAAGAAAATGGAGTGACAAGTGAGAAAAGTAGCAAAAAGAAAAATGGTAGGAATGCTCCAAATGAGGAGGGGCTGGTAGAAGATTTGTTTTTTATTCATGTTCATTGTGAGAATTGTGGATCATCGAAAATATACCAGGAGTCACATTTCAAACATTTTTCGATAGGTATGAATTTTACATACATGTGGAAATACAATTTTTATCTACTTTAGGGATTAAAGAAGACAACATAGAAAATAGTTTAGAAAAAGAAGAGCTTTTAAAATCTATTTTAAGAAGATAATGCAGTTTTAGAGAGAAGCAGACATGAAGACAGAGTAACCAACGAGAAAGATATGAGTTAGGGAATGAGACGTTAGTTTTAACAGACAAAAGTTAAATTTAGGGTTTTAGGATCAAAATGGTACTCATTTTGCATACATTAAGGACTATTTCTATCACGTGATATATATTAAGGACCAAAATAAATCAACCCTGTACATGATGGATCATTTTGATCATTTTCTCTACTATTCACTAGTACCTTTTTATCTTCTAGGATATTAATTTCGGGTTTCTCATTTGTAGCTTTTGTGACTTGCATATTTGTTATGATTTCTAGGGTTTGAAGAGTCAAAGATAGTTCTTCTCCACAGTATTTATGTGAATAAACTTCAACTGTTCTTCTCTACAGGTCGTCGAGTGTTGCTTCATTTTTTAGTTGAATCTGAGGGAGATAATCCTCTACCTCTATAGGAGAAGCTTCCCCTTTGTGGATTAGATCTACCACAATCTCCACTAAACTTTTGATCTTCAAAAGCCATATTATGATTTGGTTGAGTATCTTCCACCATATCATAATTGTGTATCATATTATTCGGAGTTAGCTCATTCCATTTAGGAGACCAATGCCTGTACAAAGCCCAAACATTCCCCTTTAAATTCTAGGGAAAATTTGGATAACACCTCCAACTCTTTTCACCCACTTGACCTTGTGGGAAAAAGAATTGAACGTCTTATTGATATCATGCTTGCCTATCCTGAAATTTCTACTAATCTTGAGGAAGCCAGAACCAACACAATTAATCGGGCGGAACTCAGAGTTATATTTGGAGTTTAACAAGTTAAATTTCACTTTAAATGATTTTTAGATATCACATCGTGAATCAGAGCATAATAATGTGACATGAATTCATTGGCGTCATAAGCAGCCCATACTTGATTACCATAGAAAAATATTTCCGTTCTATCCTTGCCAAAATTGTGGAAGTCGGAATCTGGGATAGTCTTTGACTTAGTTTCTGGTTCTAAATGAGAACTAAATCAATGACTTCCTCGTTTCGACTTCCATAATTTTGACAAGGATAGAATGGAAACATCTTTTGATGATAATCAAGTCTGGGATGCTTATGATGCCAATGATTTCATGTCATGCTATTATGCTCATATTCACGATACGATATCTAAAAACCCATTTTAAGTGAAATTTAGGTGGTTGAACTCCAAAAATAACTCTAAACTCCGCCCAATTAATTGGGTTGGTTCTGGCTTCCTCAAGACCAGTGTAAATTTTAGGATAGGCAAGCATGATATCAATAAGACATTCAATACTTCCCCCCACAAGGTCAAGTGGGTGAAAGGGGGTTGAGGTGTTATTCAAATTTTCCAAAGAAAGGGGGATGTTTGGGCTTTGTACATGCATTGGTTTACTAAATGGAATGATCTAACTCCAAATAATATGATACACAACTATGATATGGTGAAAGATACTCAACCAAATCACAGTATGGCTTTTCAAGCTCAAAAGTTTAGTCGAGGTTGTGGTGGATCTATCAACGAAGGGGAACCTTCTCCTCTAGAGGTAGAGGATTTCATCCAGCTATTGGTCACACTGAATGTTTCTATTAATGGGATTTCTATAACCAAGCATCTGATGAACTTCGTCAAGTCCTATCTGCAGCAAACTTACAGCACACGGAGGATGAGAACAACACCATATGATAAATTCTACAGGTAACTTATCCAACCTTCATCATCTTATATAAGCTCTGATAAAATTGTTGGTAATGGTTCAAAACTCAACATTACACATATTGGAAGTGAGAAAATTTTAGCTTGATTGGGACATCCAAATACAAAGTTTTGAGTAATAATAAGTGTATTAATAGCACACGTTGGAATAAAACTCCGACAATATGTGTTAGTGGTCAAATTGGTAAAGGTTGTAAGATATCTTTTGAGAAATAAGACTGAGAATGAATCCTTGTTGAAAATTTATCATGATGTATGACGACCTGGACCAATTGGATTGTCAGTACATATGAAATTACGTCATTTTTGTTGATGATCATACTAGTTATACTTGGTTGTATCCTTTGAAATAGAAATCTGAAGTATTTGATGTGTTTGTTGAGTTTTAGAAAATGATATAAAACCAATTTTCAAAGAGGATTTAAGTTTTTCAATGTGATGAAGGGGGTGAATTTTCTAATGCTGAATTTATTACTCATGTTGAAAATTGTGAGACAAGTTTCGTGCACAAATATTCTGGACAAAGTAGAGTTGCGAAAAGGAAACATAGACATATTGTGGAGACTGGTTTAACACTATTCTGTCATTTAAGCTGCCTCTTTATCTGTGGGTTCACGCATTATTGACTGCTATGTTTCATGTAAATAGGATTCCTCATCGGTTCTCGAGATGGAACTCCCATTTTCAAATTGTATGATACTCATCCTGCCTCAAATGTCCCTCAGCTCCAGTGTGAGCACTTTAAATTTCTAATGCAGCAACAAAGCTGAGGAGCCGACTATTTCAGGGGAAGTGTTGACAAGAGGTGAAAGTTACGTCACTGAGCCAGTTGAAGTTACTGTTGGCCGGCCAAGTGAGCTGACTGATGCTAGTATGCCAGATTAATTGATCAAGGAGTCAACTGAGACTGCTGTAACAAATGAGTCGATTGTGAGGCTGTTGTCCCGAGAATAAGAAGTTTGAGAAAAAAAAACTCCATGTTACCTTGATGACTTTGTTTGCAATGTTGTATAGCATTAGCTATTCCACATTGGCATATCTCAATGCAAGAGGAGCTGGAAACACTCAAAAAGAATGATACATATTCCCAGGAAAGGTACAAAGAATGAATATGAAAGTCTGCAACAGTAAGGATAGTTTTGAAAGACACCTCACAGTATTTGCCTTGATTTCTTACCATAAATAGATTTTCCTTTTTAGGAAAAGATTTTAATATTTTGAGTAGTCTTTTTCTTGTAGGAAAGGTTTTAAGACTCTATGAATATAAGCTTGTTCCTTCTTACTTAATTAACATTCACAATGTAGTCCTATGATTTTGAGAGTTGCCGTTATGAGAGAGAATTTTGTGTACCTCCTTGTATTCTGAGTGAATTGGTTGAGGTTGTTTCTCTCTATATTTTGTACTTTCATATTTATAGTGGATTGCTCATGTCCTTTGTGGACGTAGGTCGTTTGACGAAACCAAGTCAAATCTTTGTGTCTTTTAGTGTGTTTCTCTTTTGTCTTCTTGCTCGTGGTCTGTTGAGGTTTGCTTTGCTAACTTCCGCATTAGACCTGCTTATTTTGACCCTTACAGATCTACGTAGGATTACAACTGTGAGAAATTGTAACGACTACAAGTATCAGTCGATTCTCCCATGATACCAGACCTTTCTGAATTTTGAAACTAGTTTGACATAGAAGAATTGATACATCATACATGGCTTGTGTGCACCCATTATACAAATCCAATATTACTACTTCAGTGTTACTTGCTAAGCTTGAAGTGTAATTTGTTTTTATCATAGCTAAGTTAAATAGAAAAAATTAGAGACTCTCGTCTTGTTTATCGGAAGGATGTTGCAAGATTTATCCTAAAACGTGCTTTGACTACTCATTTAAATAATGTTTTTCGCTACAGGAAGCTATTATGAATGGGAATCAGAGCTGACATCGTTGTTATGCGGTAGACTTTCTTGCGTTCCTCTATCATAGCCATCGGTGCAAAATGATTCAATCAGATACAGATTCATCACCTCCAACTGCAGCTAATGTTTCAAGTCCAAAGACAAGAACGTATGAAAGTGAACATGATGCACAAGGTCAATCACTTTAATCTAATCAAGCTTCACCGGTATTATATTGAGACAGGGCAGTAGCTTCCGATGGAAAGGAGACTTAACTGTAGAAGAGAGGAAGAAATATTCAACACTCTGTAGCTGCATCTGGCCCAATAGGTTGGACAAGATCGTTCAACTCAACATGTAAAATGCCATCATTCTTTCCCCATCCCGAGTGCATTTAAGTGGGACTCCTAGGTATCTTAGACTGTTCTTCCCGAGTATCAATATATGTTTAATTGGGACAAGATACTTGTATTTGAATATAAAGCTACTTCAAATTATTTAAATATGAAAGACATGAGTAGTCTAGTGGTAAAATTTTGATTAGATTTTTTTTATATAAATGAGTTATATTATTTCTATAGAAACTAAAATTATTTCATTTCATTTATAAATACGTACTTCACATGACAAATAATAACTATTATACAAATTTATCATAAAATGCCGTGTAGGACATGTTTGGTCAAATTTTTAAAATATATTTATTATGAAAAAGTATTTTTGACAAATTAGTTTTAAAAAATGCCTAGCATATATCAATAGTTTAATGTGTTTGACAAAAATCATTTGAAAAATGTTTTTATATTATTATTTATAAAACCACCTTGTGTTTACTTAATATATATTTCTTAAATTTATAAAGACTGGGTATAAGTGGAAGGACGATAATTTATTAATGACGACAGAAAGTTGCTTAAATAGAATTACATTGGAAAGACTCCTAAACAAACTGAAGTAATAAAACCTAACTAGACAATAACTGTTGAAACTTAATCCGAAACAAACAAGGATAGGGTGTAATATCTCACACCTAAAAAGAACTAAAAAGAAGTTTAAAATCTGGAAATACTTATTTTTGGAAAGTATAAGGAAATCTGGAAATTTACAAGTTAAAAGTGAGTTTTTGGTCATTTTCAAACGGTCATAACTCCTAGCTCAAGATGAGTTAGGTGCAGTTCCAGGTATGGTTGGAAAGCTCTTGAAATGATCTTTCCAATGCCGCCCAGTTTGTGCGATTTCGAGTTCGTATAAGTGAGTTATGTCGTTTGGAAGTTGGGTTGTTTGAATAAGGGAAGTCCAAATCCGGATTTTTAAGGGGTAGTTTGGTCTTTTCCTTGCCCTATTAATTTGTTTTATTTTTGATAATTAATTTAGGGGTCTAAGTTGAACTAGATCAGTTTACACTTTTACCAAAAGAACTAGGGTTTTGAGAGAAGAGGAGAAAAGGAGAAAGGAGAAGGGCGTTCAAGATTCGCCAAGATCGTAGAAGTAACTTGTGGATTTGGTTGGAGGTGATCCCTATAAAGGTATGTGGAACTCTCATAACGTTGGTTTTGTTCACCCACGTGCCAAGCATGTTTGATTCAACGTAATCTAGTTCTAAAACGATTTGATTTTGAATGTTCTTGTTGGTTGTTCTTGAATTGCATTCATTCTTGAACATGAGTTTAAATTTATGAAATTCTTGAGGTAGAAAGTGTTGTTTCTTGAGTTCATTGGGTTAGGTCCTTATGTATATGATGTGGGTACATAAATCTAAAGTGAATTTGATAAGTCGAATCGAATTAGAGCGATTTAAGGTCAGAAAACGAGAGGAAATATTCGTCAAAATTGACCTGAGGAAAAGGCTGGCACGGCGCCCCCCCATAGTTCCAGGTAGGCTGGGGCGGTGCGCCAGAAGTGCACCAAAAAGGAGCCTCAGTCAAGTGAGGCTGGAGCGGCGCGTCTCAGACGCGTCTGAATCGGCGTTTTTCATCCAATTTTTGCAATCCAGTTCGTTTAAGCCTTTCTAGAGTGTTTTAACACTTCCTAATGATTCTAACTACTCTAAATGACTCTTCTAAACATATAAAAATCATCCAAAAACATGAATTTCAACCTTGAATGAATAACTTCAAATTCAAGGAAAGTTAAGAGTCAAGTCTTTTTAGAGTCTTTTAAAGAAGTTTTTTTACAAATGCTTTTAACTTTGTTTTAAGAATTAAAAATAAAGTTAAGTAAAGAGTAAAGATAAGGAGAAGAAGTTCATTTCAATTTTCATAAGTCTTTTATAAACGTTTAACTTCGCTTTAAGACTTAAGTTTGAGTTCAATTTAGAGTAAAGTATTTTCTTCAAAGAAGTATATGGGGACTAATTTATTCCCAAAGAAGTATAAAATGTTTTCACATTTAAATAAGAATGGAAACTGAGATTTTCAAAGAGTCTTCGGGCTAGTTTTTAGAAAAGAGTAATAGCTTTCTAAATGAAGCAAACTGGGAAACTGAGATTTCCAACATAGCCTTTGAGCTAAGTTTTGAGCACTAATCTCAAACCACAGAAGTAAGTATGTCTTAAAAACATAAGAGCTAATATAATAATATATTTGGGAGTAGTATTGAGCACCGATATGAGGGATATCCTTCAGATAACTCACAACCCCCATAAACCATGTAGCCACTATGGGTAGAAAAGGTTCATACTTTTTAGATGTTTCCTTTAGTGTTTTTTAGCATAGACTATTGGATCCACTTAGTAGTTCATGTTCGATACTGATGGCAAGGTATAGGATGACCCTGGCAGCGTGAGGCAAAATATTGTATGATCACTATAGCTCTTAAGTGATGCTTGTCGATTAGAGAAACTCTCACAATAGTTAAATATATTTTATGTACACAATTATTTATATTTTTACATACATCTCATAGTTACATTGTATCTTTTCATACATACAGTTGACATCATGTTTTAACCAATTTTTATTTATATTTCACTTACTTTAAATTGTTATATATTGAAATGAGTTCAGTCTTGTAGAGTTGAGCCAGGTAAGTTTCCTCAGATTCTCCTTTTCAAGCCTATGTTAGTATTGTTTAGCATTCCAACTCGCATACTCGTACATTTAATGTACTGATGCCAGTTGGCCTGTATTGTCTTGTGATACAGACACACATAACTAGGATCAGCATCCAGTGCATCGTTGATCCAGTGAGCAGTTCAGAGTCTGTTGGTGAGCCTCTTTGCATCCCGAAGGACCTTTTTATTGCTTTCAATATTTTTCTTTATTAGGATGTTGTGAGGTATATCTCAACATCCATCACAGTTGTTTTAGAGGCTTCATAGATAGTGTCATATATAACTATTTTAGCTTTGTATTTCAGATGTTTTGCTATGAGACTTCAGTAGCCATTTGGCCCAATTGACTGCTTTCATTTAAGACATTCTCACTTTATTTCACAAGTTCTTTATATAGACTATTCTTGTGTTTTAAGTCTTCCGCTGAGTAAGTAAGTCAAACCAAGGGTTCTCTTGGGGCCAACAATGGTCTTCGAGTGCCGGTCACACCTAGGGTGAAGGCTCGAGGCGTGACATAGAGATTGCTCAAACTTAATACGACTAAATAAATAAATTAACTCGTGATGTTCTAATACGCCCCCTCAAGTTGCCTAAATTGAAAAGAATACTCTCAAATGCAGGTTTATGCAGTGCCTTGGTGAGAGTTTCGGCAATTTGATCGGCACCATGAACATGAACAACACGAATCTGTTTGGTGTCGACATGATGGCGAACAAAGTGAAAGTCAATGGCAGCATGCTTCAGACCACTATGAGGACATGATTCTTGCTTAGGAAAGTGGCTCCAAGATTGTCACAATATATTGTGGGAAACTGATGGATTGGGAATCACAGCTCATTTATGAGGTTGGTGACCCACAAGGTTTCACAAAGAGAATTAGCTACTGCCCTATACTCAGACTCGGTGGAAGAGCGTGAGACATTATTTTGCTTCTTTGAAGACCAACTAATCGGATTGTGATCAATGAACATAATATAACCAGATGCTAAAACTATGTCGGTGATGTCTCCACCCCAATCTGTGTCAGAGTACACATGTAGATTAAAGTCATCAATAGGGGTAACTCGTAGGCCGAGATGATTGGTACCACACATGTATCAGAGGATGCACTTCACAGCTTTCCAGTGAAGGTCTGATGGTGCTTGCATGAATTGAGACAACTTGTTGACTGCATAGGCTATGTCCAGCCTGGTGAAAGATAGGTATTGAAGTTTTCCCAAGACTCGATGATAACATGTGGCATAAGTCAGGTGAGTACCATCAGATAAAACAAGTAATTCAGAGGCACTCATTGGCGTGTTGATACTCTTACAGTCATTAGATCATCATTTAAAATCTCGTTCACATAGTTTGCTTGGGTGAGAATTAAACCACCGAAGTTACGTAGCACTTCAACACCAAGAAAGTAGTGAAGATCACCTAAATCTTTAATAGAGAACTGAGATGCAAGGAAGGTAATAACCTGATTGACATTGAAGGTATTGCTCCTAGTAATAATAATATCATCGACATGGATAAGGACAAATAAAGTGTCACCTTGACCATGTTTGACAAGAAGCGAGGCATCTGACTTTGTCTTAACAAATCCTATGGATGAGAGATAACCCATAAGGGCATTGTACCACACCCGAGGAGCCTGTTTCAAGCCATAGATCGCCTTGCGCAGACGACATATATGTGTTGGATTGTCCTCACTGGTAAACCTAGAAGGTTGTTCCATGTACACTTCCTCATCTAGGTTTCCTAGTTGGAGGAAATCATTATTGACATCAAGTTAACTTAAGAGTCAATTATGACGAAGTGCAACAGAAAGGACGATGCGAATTGTGGTTGGCTTGACAATTGGGATGAATATGGCATGAAAATACATGTCCAGCCTTTGGGTGAAGACTTTTGCAACCAGACACGCTTTGTATTTGTCGATGGTCCCATCTGCATTCCTTTTGATCCTGAAAAGCCACTTACAAGATACAATATATTTTGTTGCGTCAGGAGGAGCAAGTTCCCAAGCCTGGTTCTTTATTAAAGCATCAAACTCATTTTTCATTGTGTTACGCCACTCTGGATATTTCTGTGCTTGTTTAAAGTTTTGGATGTGATGGTGGGGTTCAAATTGGCTAGGTAATAAAAAATTCTTTGGGTTTGGTGATGTTGTTTTGGGATCGAGTGACAGCACGAGTAGAAGGAGATGGACAGTGAGGCGGTGAAGGAGTGAGACCCAACTCGGGGATATGATAGGATGGATGAGGATCCAAGGGTGTTGGTGAGTTGGTATTTCTGCGTTGATAGACAAGTAAAGGAGGCAAGTTGGTATGCATGTTCATAGATATAGGCATTGGTGAATGTGTAGGGTAACTTGGCGGTGGTAGATATTGAGTAGAAGGTGAGGGAGATAAATACTGACTTGGAGATGGAGAACTTGCGAGAGGTGAAGCTACTTCTGTCACTGATGCATTATCGGACGAGGACTGTGAGTTTGAGTTGTCTTGGGACTTGGCTGGAGAAGAGGCATATGTTGATGGGCAATCTGTTTTGCGTACTTCTATTTCTAATGGAGGGGTCAGATTTGTACTTAAAGAAAGTTTAGATATAGGGTCGGAAGAGTTGGAAACTGTGGTTGTTTCCCATTGTAGGGGAGTCGATTTACCGACAAGGTTGGAGAACAGAGTTTTAAATGGAAACTTATTCTCAACAAATTGCATATCTCGAGATAAATACACTTTTGCAGGGATTGGGTCAAAACATTGATGACATTGATGAGACAAGGAGAATCCAAGATAGACACACAATGTAGATTTTTGTTCAAGTTTATTTGTGGAGTATGGATTAAGCCATGGATAGCATAAACAACCAAAGGTGCGTAGAGAACTATAATCAGGTGATTTTCCAAGTAATTTTTGTAATGGGATTTACTATCTAGGTGGGAGGTGAGCAGACGGTCGATGAGGTAGACAGTGTGGTGACATGGAAAGACCAAAATTGGATTGGAAGGGATGCCTCATATAGGAGTGTTCTTGCTGTTTCAATGATATTGCGATGTCGTCATTCTGCAGGTGCAACTCGTTGAAGCATACAAGGTGGGGTGGAAAGGTGTTCAATGCCTTGAAGTGAAAGACAGGAGTCAATACTTTTATACTCTCCTCCGCCATTAGTGTAAAGTGATAAAATTTTGGTGTCAAAATGTTTTTCCATCAGAGGATGAAATTTTTGAAAGATCTCTTTAACGTCACTTTTTTTGTTAATGTATGCCAAGTATATTTAGTATATTGGTCAACAAAAATACAATAATATAGCTTCTTATCAAGAGATGAAATCGGTGATGGCCCCCATAAATCACTAAAAATAATTTGAAGAGGTTTACAGCTACACAGTGATAGTTGGGAAAAAGGATGTCGGCGGGCTATTAGATAAACAAGAATTACAATGAAAATGTTTTTCTCGCTCAATAAATGGTAATAGGAACTTATTTAAAATAAACCTAAGAAATCTAGAGTGAGAATTACCAAGACGTTGATGCCAAGTAGTGAGAGGAATGAATGTAGTGGTCATGTGAGCTTGGGGAGGTGGGACAGGCCACTCATACAGTCCATTTTTATCTATTCGTGAACCAGCGGTTTCCGCATTTTCAAATCCTTCACAACAAATTATAAGCAATGGTGGGTTCGACAAAAGCCATAAGGGCATTTTGGATGAGTTTATCTTGGCGGAACCAAGGTAAAAAGGCAGGATTAGGAGATATGTTTATACCGAGGGAAATCATGAGATTGAGGGCTGGAGTGGTCCCATCGAGATGTCCAAAGAGGTTGTAGCCATACATAAATATGGAGAATTGGGCTTTTCGGGTGGCGAAGGTGTGACCACCGTTTAGTTTAATGGGTAGTTGGGAAGCGTGATTGAACTAAATGATTATGTTACTATCCATTGTGTTATCAGCATTGACAACTGTTAGATTATTGCGATTGTTGTTCCCTTTTGGATTGGTCATTGTTGCTGATCTGTGTGAGGAGAAGGAAGGAAAACAATTTGGATCGTTCTTGTTAGAGAGTGAAGAGCGTTGATACCATATAAAGACTGGGTATAAATTGAAAGACGATAATTTATTAATGATGACATAAAGTTTTTTAAATAGATTTACAGTGAAAAGACTCCGAAATGAACTGAAGTAATGAAACCTAACTAGACTAGTGATGTTCCAATAAAATTGTTATTTGAGCATCAAATTAAGAAGGGGGGGGGGGGGGAATTAACCTAACTACCATTGATGTTATTTCAATATACGAAAACTTTAAACTTTAAATTATATATTGTTTCCTCTCTATCCTTCTGCACACTCCACAAGTGGCATCTCATCTATTATTTGTCATCTCTCCAACCTTTTACATACATCACCTTCAGTTTTCAAAATATCTTCTTAAATTAGACTCAAATATTTTTATTTATATATTAAACACAAAAAATTCATTCTTTGTATAACTAACGACTTTTTCTAATACCTCTATTCCAACATTTTCTTCCTATGTAGGGGCGGGGGAGGGGGTTTAGTACTTTGATTCGAAGTTTAAGAGTTTCAATTATTATTTATATGTTTTCAATTTTCTTAATGGGTCCATTTTTACCCCAATGTTGTTTTAGAATTTAAACTCTCCTCTCAAATTTCAACAATAGACATTCTTCCTTCAATATGCCAATTGATTTTTTAAATAACTATTCTATCCTTACATCCTTAAACTCTATTCCTTTTTACTTCTTTAAGATAATTATACTTTATATATATATATAATAATCTATATAACAAATTTACGTATAGAAAAATAAATATTACTTTCAAGATGAAAAATGGGAAGTACTAATTGGTCAAGCTTATAAGTTCATAAAAACATCAAACTAATACATCATAATTTTTGAGTAAACTAATCTCTAAACAGTAGTATATCTATATTAAAAAAATTTCTTCATGCGATATTCTTTTTCCTCACATGCACTACTTGGTGCAGCTTGCGTGATAGTCATGTTCACAACAGTGTCCTAATGGTCTCTTCATGCTTATATTCCGCCTGATATGGCACAAATCTCTGTGGATTCTCTTTCAACAATTTTTTAATTTTTTATGGAATTATTTATGTCGTCTTTAGGTGTAGCAACATGATGAGTACTTGTTTTGACATGCCTCTTTACAACTTTCTCATCTTGCCGATGATGCAAAGTTCTTTCTCTTGTCACCGGAAAGGGGTCGATTGTTGACTAAGAATAGTATGGAGGATATCTCCAATTTTATGAGGATTGACATGACAAATTATTTACTTTGATTGCCTTTAATTGAGGCTCACGATAGCAAGCGCGACTGATCGGTGATCAAAGTAATCCATAAAACCATCGGAGGCAGATTTCACTCAAGATGGGCTCTATCTTAAGGTGTGCTATGTGACAATGATGATATATAAAGGGACTAATAGCTGCATCAATGCTTGCTGTTGATTTGCAGCCTTTGCTGTTGCATCATCTTCAACTAACAAAAAAATGCAATATTTAAAATGAAGAAAGAAAGGATAAGAAATTTGAAAGGGTAATTAAGGTTTTGATTGAAATCAAGAAAATCAAAGAAACAAAATATAAAAACTAAAAGAAAAATAAAAGACTATGCATTTCTATAGTAAAAAATTCTTTTTATGTGAAGTGCAAAATTGAAGCTCGACACAGAGAACAATCCTTTTTCCTTCACAACCACTGTTTGATGCATCCGACGTGATACTTTGTTGGGCTATTGCCCATGTTCCAGCCAAAGGCCCATGGCCTAATATTACTTGAAAAAGGATTGGAATTATTCTCTTTATTTGGTTTCCAATTCTATTAGGAAAAGGATTGGAATTGTAATCCTATTTGTAGTTGGTTTTGGCTTTGTAAGGAAAAGCACAACTCTATAAATAGAGGATGGTCTTGAGAGAATAATTCAATTGCTCATTGGTATTGTCTTTGAAAGACAATAGAACATAAGAGAGGTTTTTTGAGAGAGCTTTCAACAAGAGAAAAGAGAGAAGAAAAAGGGTTCTTTTGCTGCAGTCTTTTTCTCCGACCAGCAATATTCAGATCGTGTTTTTCGATTAACTAACCGTTGGATCGGGCTGAAATTTGGACTGAGTGTTCCTGACATCGTGGTAGTTTATTTTAACGGTGGAGATCGAATTCGGAGGTCAGAAAAATCCTGTTTTAGGTCCCAAACAGAAGCTGGGTTTGGGTGGTGTTTCTTTCTATTTATCTTTTGTTGGTGTAGCTATTGTTTGTTCTCTTTTGACACTTGGTGTGTAGCCATTAGAAGAATATTTGTAACCCTCTTATTGGTATAGTGAAGCAATTAGGATCTTGTCGATCCCGTGGTGGTTACCTTCGGTTTGAAGGGATTTTCCACGTTAAACTTGGTGTTCTTTATTGTTAGATTTTCGTTTTCATCTTTTTCGTCACAACAATAATCATGACTGCAACAAAGTGATCCAATAGTCTCTTCATGCTTATATTCACCCAGACATATGACACAAATCTCTGTGAATTCTCTATCACCAACTTCTTCATTATTTTTGGGATTATTTATGCCGTCTTTAGGCGCAACAACATGATGAGTTCTTATTTTGACATACCTCTTTATAACTTTCTCATCTTGACGACGATGCAAAGTCCTTCCTCTTGTCACTGGAAAGGGGTCAACTGTTGAATCATGATCACTTATATTAGTTATACCAACACGAACACAAGCAACAGACACAATGTATAAAAGGGTTTGAGTGACATTGAACAATATATAAAGATGACCTACCATATCTCATAGTTCATTTGGAAAAATAATAAATTTCATTCCTAAATTATTTTGGAAAGCAAATCTATACACAATATGAAATATACATAGCGATGGACTACCATATTTCCTAGTTCACCGGGAAATTAATAAGTTTCATTCCTAATTTCTGTTGGAATCAGATTTAATGATAATATTAAATATACATATAGCTGGCCTACTATAATTCCTAGTTCATTTGGAAACATAGTAAATTTTATTCCAAATTTTCTTTGATTGGAAATAGATTTATTGATAGAGTTGTTATTTACTCACCTAAATTAGTTTAATCCTTATAATTTAACCTTTAGTTTTGGGAAAATAAATTTCTAAAGGAAGTAAAATGAAATACAGTAAAAGTTAATTACTTATATAAATTGTATTATATCACTACAAAATTAATTAGTTTTGTCATAGAAATATGTGGTTCTTTTGTCACATGATAATCAAAGAAATGATGATTAGTGAATTACATTAATATAAAATGTCAAATAAGAACTAGTTTGACCAAACTTTTAAAAGAATCTAGGGGTCTTATATATCCCCTAATTTTGCGATTTAATTTGATATATCCATAGCTAAAAAATGATTCATATATATTCTATTGTTACATAAATGACCCAGATTTACCCCTTTTTTGTCTAATTGGAGTGAAAAAAAAATATTTTTTTGGATAGTTTATTTAAAAAGAACAATCTATATATAGGGTTATATTTAATCCTTCTCACAAGTGAAACTTTTTCCTTCTTTGATTCAACAACTAACTTTGATTTATTATTTTGATGGTCAGATTTATTTTTTCACTCATGTTCTTGCAAAATTTATCATAGTTGCTCTAATATTTTTATTCATACAAAAAATAAATTACAATATAGCCGCAAAAAATTAGTTCAAATTATTTTTTTTACTTAGTTATCTTTTTTTATTCACACTTTTTAATATGTATTTCTTATATTCTCACACCAGAGAAAGAAAAAAATAAGAATAAGAAACTCAAATAATAATAAGCAAATAGATCTACAAGGGAGATATTGAAAACTCAAATCACTCATTAAATTAAGGAAGTCCAAAAAAAAAAAAAAATATGACTGAGAAGAATCAAATACCCACTTGAACTTTATTAAGAAAGATCATATATACTCCTAAATGTTTTTTAAAAAAAAGAAATTAAAAAGTCAGAAAAATTTTGAAATTAATTTTTTCACTTTTGTTAGATGAAAATAATATATGTAAGACACTCACTTTTCTAGGGATATATGTGACTCACTTTTATAATGGGTATCTTAGCTCTAAAGTATAATGTTGAAGGGTATATCAAGCCATTTTTCATGTTCTTAATTTTGGGCGGTGTTTTCCCTAATTTTTCTTCGCTTATTTAAGTTTGAGATAAGTGCAAAAAATACACATAAACTATCCTTCTTTTATGAGTTTCATATTTAAACTATTGAGAGTGTGAGATTCATACCTAAAATATCACTCATTAGCTTGAGAAACACACCTCAGTGGTGTGGGTAATGCCTTCTATCTTTTATTTGAAAAAATCATGACACATGACATTTCACATGGCTAAATATTCCATCTTGAAAAAAAGTAAATACTCTCTCCGTTTCACAAAGAATGATCTAATTTGAATTGACACGGAGTTTAAGAAAATAAAGAAGATTTTTGATCATGGGTCCTAAATTTAAGTTATGTCAAATGTACAAAATTGTCCTTTAATCTTGTGGACTTAAACATGCCACGTTGAAAGTTCTTACCAAAAAAAAGAAAGAGGTCATTCTTTTTGAAACAGACTAAAAAGGAAAGGAGATCATTCTTTTTGAAACGGAGGGAGTAATAAACTAATAATATAAACTAATATTAATGATTATAGTAATATTATCCTCAAATTTTTATTTTTTTCATAAAATAAAATTTAAATTAGTTTTCTTACCCCACTCCACCACCCCCTCTCCGTACCCCACCCCAACAATCCCTCGTCGCTTTGTTTTTAATAAAATTATGTTGTTAGTTATTAAAAATACTTCACCTCCCCTCCCCCCACCCCCCACCCCCACCAAACCAAACACTCATTCCCCAGAAAAATTTGGTATTATGTTATTTTTAAAAAATAAAAAATCCTACGCCATCTTATTTAACTCCCGCTCGTAATTTATTTATTTACTAGGTAAATTATCCGTGCTTCACACGGGATTGAACTATTTTTCTAAGCTTCCATATGACCATTCGGTAATATTCGTATTTTCAATACATACAATATATTGTCAAGAAAAATATATCTTAAGGCAAAGAGTTCCACTGAAATCTTAATTACCATATTTTTTTAATTTTTGTTTTTGTTATACAAACATTATGAATCATAGAGAGATTTTAAGTATAAGAAAGAAGTCTAAGAAAAATCTCTATGAAAATAGTTGGTCAGAAGTAAAACACTCTCAAGTAAAATGGAACATCACATCCATATAAGAACATAATTAACTAAATTCAAGTGGAGGACTTTCGGCTCCTTTCGTATGAAACTCCATCAATCTCTTTTTTATTATAGTATGTCGTATCATTTATAAGTTAAAAATGACTCTAAAATTGTTAGTATCATAAATATTTTTCCTCATTGTCTCAGAATAGTCATTACTATTCCCAAAATTGAAGTGAAAAAATAGGGAAAAACTTTTACTTGGAGAGTCTTGGAAGGAATTGATAATAAACCAAGCTTTTTTGATGAGCTTTTTTTCGAGCCTTTGTATCTTCTTTTTCTTCATTATCTGCTAGAAAATAATTCAGTAAAATACTAATTGTGGCAAGCAAGAGAGCAATATGTTTAGTTCTTTTAACAAAAATTGTCATTGGTTCCATTTTAGTTATCACATATTTATTGTTGTACGCTATCAAATATAGCACAATGCAAAATCAATTTTTCCAATAAGTATATGAAGAAACATGTAGAAAGGGACACAAGAGAAGATAAAGTTTCAATCATCCTCAATGAAATTTCTAATAGAGTTCAAAAAAAGCCACCAAAATAGTAAAAAGAAATTGCAAGAGATACAAGAATCCCAATGACTTACGGTAAAAGATCAAGCTTCATGAAATAGGAGA
Organism: Solanum sitiens; assembly: GCA_016801875.1. Classification (NCBI taxonomy): domain Eukaryota; kingdom Viridiplantae; phylum Streptophyta; class Magnoliopsida; order Solanales; family Solanaceae; genus Solanum; species Solanum sitiens. Next base: position 1,627,860 of record JABWTJ010000298.1, read on the forward strand.
AAGAAAACTTTGAGTAATGAAACACACTTCATAAAAAACTTAATTAATATATTTGAATTTGATTCCCTATAGCAAAAAAACCCCGGCAAATAATAATGGCATAAATAAAAGTTTTGTTTACTAAAGAACCAAATGTAATGAATTCAATCATTTCAACAACGTTATGAGTTGTGGTTTGAGAGGTGCAAGAGTAGTAGTGTCGCACTGCAATTAAAATTGATTTTCTTTGTCTATATGAAGAAACCTATAGAAAGGGACAAAACAGAAGATCAATTTTAAATCATCTTTTCTGAAATTTTTAACAGAGTTAAAAAAAAAGTCATAAAAATAGAAAAAAAGAAAATTGTCATAGTTACATGAATCACTATGACTTAAAGTAAAGAGGTGGAAGAAAACTTTGAGGAATAAAACAAACTTCATTATAAACTTAATTAATGAATTTGAATTTGACTCCGCTATAGCGGGAAAAAAAAATCCTACTACTAGTAGTGACAGAAAATCCCTCTATTTATAGACAACAAATGGTAGTGTGAATAAATGCTTTTTGTGCCTTGTCGAAAAGGTCACAACTCATTGGAAAAGTTATAGCCCTTCGGAAAGGTCACAACGTTTCATAAATGTCATATTCTTCCATAAAAGTCGCAACTCTTCATAAAAGTCACAACTTTTCATACAAGTTACAACATTTCAGAAAAGTCATAACATTTCATAAAAGTCACTACTTTTCATAAGTCACAACTTTTCATAAAAAAAGGAATGCTAGTTTTAAAAATAAATAAATTAAAAGCAAATTGTGGTTTGTGGTGGCGCCACGTAGGCTGTGTGCGTGCTTGCGTGCGTATGTATGCGTGTTTTTTTCTTGTTTTGTATTAAATATGTACATATATTTTAGGAATTTTTTCTACTTGTGTACCGAACATAACATAAATAAAAAATTGTTTAAAAAAAAATTTGTGTCGCAATAAGTAAAAAATATTTTATATGTATATATCTAACACAACGAGAAAAAATTGAAAGCGGAGGGTTAGATGGAGTGAGTAGAATTTGTTTTTGAAAAATAAACTGGGGGGAGACGAAGTAAAAAAATTAAATACTATTATAAAAGAAATTTCAACAAAAGGACTAAAAAAATGTGTGTGGGGGGGGGGGGGGGGGGGGGGGGGGGGTTAGAGGAAGTGATTTAGTGGGGTAAGAAAAATATTTTACATTTTCTTCATAAAACAATATTATTTTTTTGCGATAATAATTTTTTAATCTTTAATTTTAACTAATACTAATAATTTATTTAATTTTTGTCCATGTAGAGTGTGATGTGATATTTTTTTTAAATAAAAGATAGAGTGTATTACAAACACTATGATGAGAATGTTATATAAGAGAGAAGTATGTTTTTCAAACTAATAAGTGTTAGCTTAGGTATGAAACTCACACTCTCAATAGATTATGTATGAAACTCAAAAAAAGGGAATGACTTATGAGTATTTTTGCCACTAATCTCATTATGTTTTCTTTTTCCTAAAAGAAAAATATGAAGTTTTCATACTAGGCTAGCTTTTGTCTTGTAGGAAAGGCTTATGACTCTATAGATAGAGGATCATTCCTTCTAACATGGCAACACAATTTATCCTAAGAACTTCAAGAGTTTTTTTTTTTTTTTTGGGGGGTGGAGGGGAGAATTTTTGACACACAAACATTATGTTATCACTTGTACGAGTATTTTTTTATTCCAAGTGAATTTGTGAGGTTACTTTTCTCGATCTCTAGTATTCTCTTTTATATAGTGTACTTCTCCTCTCCTCTCCTCTTATGTATTAGGTTAATTAACTAAACCATGTTAAATATTTGTGTCTCTTTTGACATATTTGTCCTCTGTCTTCCTATTTAGTGTCTTTTGAGGTTTGTTCTTCTAGATAATTATGCATGACACTTGATTATTTCGATCCTAACAAGTGATTTCAGAACAAGCTTAAAAAATGAGTGTTTGTCTTGGCGTGTTCACTTCTAACCACAACCTATTTGACGATAGCAAAATATTTAATTTGGAAATTTTTATCATAATGTTACACAGTGTGGTGACAGATTTATTGGGGGATATTTTGGAGATAGATATTTAACTTGTTAAAAAATTATAAGAATAAGGTGGAGCAAATTTAAGTTTTCAGAAATCCTGGCCAAAGGGGAGTATTGTTGGGTGTTTGTTTCAGAATTTCTAACCATAACTGAGTTTTTTTTCCTAGAAGGATTTCACGACTAAAGGTAGACCCTGTGAGTAACATGACGTATAGGACCCCGAGAGATCCTACAAAAGCCACTTAAAATGCATAAACATGATAACAGAAATTCAAGAGAATTTTAAATTAAAGACAATTGATAATAATGAGAGTTTTACAAAGTAAAGAGGAAGTCTAACAATGTCTCAAAGCCATCTTGTACAAAAGTGTGATCGGGACATAATATGTACATCACATACAATCTGAAAATAAAGGCATAAAGAAATGAAAGCTTGGACCTCGAAACATGAGACTTACCAATCTTCAAACTTCTACTGTGAGATCCCTAGTGTTATGGTCCCCGGTTATGGATCTCGTTATGGGACACTGCAATATGAAATCTGATGTTTTCTTCTTACGACCTATGGTGCTGATTCATTAAAAGAAAACCTGCAATCTCTTGAGTTAAAGTACTCACAAACTGAAATTACTTTTCTGCTTACATTTTCTGAGACAAACAGACAATTTAACTATAACACTTAAAAGATAACAACCCGTAGAAACTAAGACATGACTTCCTAACATATCTGGAATGAAAAATTGTACCCTTACTGGAAAATAACTACTCCTAAAAGGAAATAACTACTTCTAAAAAGAAATAATTGATGATGTAACTATTGGATGACTAAAGAGTGATAACATTACTCTCCTCCTTCAAATCGTGCTTGTCCTCAAGCGCTAAGTGCGAAAATTAGTATTTTCCTCCTTTCCAACAAAATCTTCCTCATCATCTATAAAGTCAATCCAGAACAATTTCTTGCATTGATGACCTCGGGTGAATGGTTCATCAAAATTGAAACAAAGTCCCTTAGGACGCCTTTCCTCCATTTCAGATCTGGTCAGTTTCTTCACAAATCTGGTATGATGTTGAGGTGAGAAATCTACTATCTTGGATTTACAAGCATCTAATGATTGCGAACAAACGGGTTGTTCCTTGCGTTCATAAAGTGGAGATAAACTCATCGCTGTAGCCAAATCTGGAGAATTATGCAACTCAACCTCAATTTCTATATAATCAGTAAGACCACTGATATAAAGTTCATTTTTTTGCGACTGAGTGAGTTACCAGCCCGCGAAATTAACTGCTCAAACTTTTCTTGGTAATTTGTCACAGACCCGATCTGACATAACTTAGCCAATTCTCTCAATTTTTGACTTCTAATTGGTGGCCCAAAAAGAAGGTTACATTGGCGCTTGAATTCATCCCAAAATGGTTGAGGCATATCTATCTCTAGTTGAAGAAACCAATGTTGTGCATTGTCTTCTAAATGAAAATAAGCAAGTCCAACCTTTTCTACTTCTGGAGTTTGTTAGTGTCGAAAGAAATGTTCACATATGTTCAACCATCCCAAAGGGTCCTCTTGGCCATTAAATCGTGGGAAATCCAACTTGGCATGTCTAGGAATGATGAAACTTCATACTACTTCTGAACCTAACCCTCCAACCGTGATTCTGACTTGTATTTTCATTGAATCAGAATCGACCTTAGAAATATCTAAATCCTTTGCGAGTGCATCCAGACGAGCATTTATTGCTTCCTATCTGGACAAATTGGCTGCACGTTCTTCGTGGTACAAGTTCACCAATTGTGCTAGTTGATGTTGAATTCAGTCTCCCATAACTCTTGCCTCTGATACCAAGATGTTATGGTCCCTGGATATGTATCTCGTTATGGGATGCTGCAATATAAAATCTGAAGTTTTCTTCTTACAACCTATGGTCCTGGTTTGTTAAGAGAGAACCTGCAATCTCTTGAGTTAAAGTACTCAAAAACTAAAATTACTTTCTGATTACATTTCCTAAGACAAACAGACAATTTATATACAATAGTTACAAGATAGCTACCCCTAGAAACTAGAACATGACTTCTTAACATAACTGGAATGAAAAATTATACTCTTACAGGAAAATAACTACTACTAAAAGGAAATAACAACTGCTAAAAAGAAATAATTAATGTTGTAACTATCGGATAAATAAAGAGTGATAACACATAGCCACAAAAGTGTGAATCTGGAGTGTCGGACCCTACAATTTGCTTATAAGAATGTAGGCAAGAGTATGCATTAGCACAAAAATGTACCAAGTATGATATAAATGCATAAAACATGTGAAATCATCCTTAAAAGGACATTTTCATGATATGCAATGACCAAGCTAAAACATGAAATGAAATAGTTAGAAAACATAAGTCATAAAATGTGGTCAATGCAAGTTAACATCTTTAAACATTCATGAGATACTTCTAAAAGTAACCTTAGTTCATTATTGTTGGAGATTTACCTTTAATTGACATGTAAGACCATGTGAGATATTAACATACAATTTGGTGTCTTCCCCACATCGAAAAGGGGTGTCCAACTTGCCAAGGTAAGACCATGAACTTCTAGCTTATGTGGATCCACTAGTTAATGTTCATCTACGAAAATCATCTTATGGGGGCACATAGGTATGAGATAAGAAGATTTCAACTAGAAACCCGACCTCTCATAACGGTAGAGCTTCCATCTCAATATCCTCTTAGTGTTAAGCATAAATCTCATGGAATAGTCATTATTTTAACTTGTCTTTATTATCTATGGAAGGGCACACCATATTCCCAATCCAAGCTAAGTCATATATTATCCATGAAAAGGTACAATTAAGCAACCAATCCAAGTTAGTTTTTCTTAAGGTTTAAAATTTCCCTTTTTTAAATAGCCTGCTGACTGGCAAATAATAAGTCAATAAAATTGGAAAAATGGCTTCATCTTATTGGTCCACCTAATTTTTTAAAATCCAGCCCAACGACCCGAACCATCTATGCCACAAAATCTCAAACCCACCCACAAACCTATTTACATATTACCCTAACATATCCTTTAACTCCATTTTACCATGATTCTTAGACTTTTTTAAGTAGACGCCGAGGATTGATAACACCAACCTTTTCTAAGATGGTGTCGGGTGGTTCTGATTTTGTTATACCTGTCTGTTGTGATGAGCTCGATAAGCATCATTAAAGCAAATTCATGATTATTATACTTGTATGTAAAGCTATCAAAATAACAACATTTTGCATTGTTAACAACTTCAACTATCTTATTATAGAAACAATTCAGCTACATGTTAACTGATATCCGATACAAACATTTCAAGGGCTATATGCTTGAAATCCACTACTAGCTGCAGCTCATCTCTCACGCCCCGAGCTATCCTTGTGACACGAACACAGGACCTAGAACCACAAGTGATCCCAAGCTAAGCCTTTCGGTATGATCATAAGCACACAAAAGATAATAAACTAATGCGGAAGCTAAATCATAATTAATATGAAAAGATGGGGAATACCCATATACTATAATTGAGATATATGAAAACTAATGAGTTTAACACAAAAAAGATATGAACTCAATTCTAAGATGAAACTCACTATTTCTGAAAATAGCCTCTAACTGACTAGAAATATTGGGACAGGCCCCAGCTAAGTCTAGCAAAACTGAAATTAGAGGGCCAAAATTATTGAAAAGAAACTCATGACTATTGTCCTCAGAGAATGAGGACCCACCACTGATTCTGCTGAACTGAAGATCAGGGACCAATATAAGCGTGATCTGGATGCGAAGAACCTGAACTTACATCACGAGAAGATGTAGTTCACGTATGCGCCAGTACTTGAAAGGCACTGAGTATGAAGGATAGAGTAAAGCTGAAATAATACATAACTGAACAAGCACAAAAACAAGTATAATATTTTGAACATGATATACTGAATGCTGAGCTAACTGGATGCAATGACCAAATTTATAACATGCTGAGACTTAATATTGACTGATTGTAAATATGGTCAATGCAATAGAGTCTGACTGAATTGTGGGAGCTTTAAAAACTGATAATAAAACTACATGAGCTAAATGTGGAGTCTGATGTATACTCCCCATCGAGAAGTCCCAATTACCGTGCCAGAGTTATAAAGGCATGCTGGCATGATCACTAAACTGATGCCCACAGAGGAGACTTACAACCTACTTTGCTAGTAGTTCTGGACTATTTGAGTACGTTGAACTCTATTCCAACTCGGTATTATGCTACTCCCAATAAATTAAGTAATTAACACATTATGACTGAATTTCTGTAAGTTACTGGATAGCTCAAAGTGAACATGCCAACCGAGGATGCAACAATTAAACTTATATTGCATTAAAAATTGAGGTATGTATAATTGAATAACTGAAATATCTGACCTAGCATGTGTAATTCAAGAACTAAAGAAATACATAGATGGGGTTCTAGAATTCATGTAATAAACTGAATATTAACGTACTAATCTGATTTGGATGATTCTAATAGGTAAGAACCCAAAAATTCTAATATTCAATAAACCCTGGGTCTAGTCATAATAAGGGAATCAAGAAACTGACTCAAAACTAGGGACCAAATGGGTGAAAGGAATCCACTAGTGAAATCCCACATACTTGGTGAGGAATTCCAAACAGAAATCTTTTGATTTCGGGGTTGGAATTGATGGAAACTTGATGCGTTCTTGAACTAGGGTTCATGACCTTTTTCTCCTCTCTTGCTTCTAATTTTATAAGTTTTGATTAATGATTTGACTTAGGTAAGTTCTAGTTATATTTCTAGGCTTAAAATGACTAAAACCTCATTGTTTAGGGTTTAAATGACGTAGCTTAGGGGCCAAACGAACAAGGGAAAAACCAAAAGATCCCTGACTCAAAAGTTACCGGAGTTACTACCAGAGTCAATTGATGAACCGTTAGTCGACTGACAGTACGTATTGGTCGACCGTCATTCGCGATGGTGTACTGAAAGTCCATTGGCCCATCAATGGAGTCAATCTGACCGATGGTCCGTATTGGTCGACTGTCATTTACAACTGAGGATCAAAACTTGACTGACCCATCAACTGAGTCAACTGACAGACCATAAGTTGACTGATGGTCCGTACTGGTCGACTTTCATTCAAGACTGAGGACTGAAAATTGACTGGCCTATCGACGAAGTTGACTGACGGACTGTAATTTAACTGACGGTCCGTAATTGGCTCTGTCACTGGCACCTGCAACTTCTGGTAATTTGTATTTTTGGTCTATTTTGGATATGAGGTGTTACATTATCTCCTTCTTGGGACCATTCGTCCTTGAATGAAGACTAAAATTGCTGAGTATGGAGGAAAGGAGTTGTAATCCCTATTACTAAGCACTGAGAACTGAATTTCTGACTGAATGAGTTCTAAGAACATGCAAATACGCTGAATATGCAAGTGAAAACTGAAGGAACATGATACTAAGACTGAATTTGCGCTTGAATGACTGGAAAATTGAAGAGGAACTATTTCCTCAAACTGGAGTGGAATCAGAAATAAATTGGTGATGATACTTGGTTTTAATGCCTGCTTCTGCTTCCCAAGTATCTCTCTCTACGGACTGCCTCCACAAAACCTTAACTGAAGCAAATTCTTTGTTTCTCAACCTTCTAACCTTACGGTCAAGAATCTCAACCTTGCCAGCCCTTTTCGAGATCTTGTAAGGGCCTATATATCTAGGACAAAGCTTCCCTATCTTGCCAAATCTGATCACCCCCTTCATAGGTGACACTTTCAAGAAAACCCAATCATTAACTTGAACTTTAGTTCTCTTATCCTCACATTTTCATAAGACTTCTAATGACTCTGGGTTATCTCAAGTCTTTATTTAATGAATTGCACTTTCTTCATAGCATAATGGATTGAATCTGGTCCTATCAAAGTTGTTTCACCTACTTCAAATCAAACAATAGGAGATCTACATCTACGCCCATATAGTGCCTCATAAGGGGCCATCTGAATGTTGGAATAGTAGTTATTATTGTACGAGAACTCAACCAGAGGAAGGTGATCATTCGAACTACCCTTGAAATCAATCACATAATCTCTCAACATATCCTCTAGGATTTTAATGGTACGCTCTACCTGTCCATCTATCTGCGGATGAAATGTTGTGCTAAGATTAATCTAAGTACCAAGACCCTTCTTGAATGACTTCCATAAATGAGAGGTAAACCGAGGACCTCTATCTGAGATGATAGACAAAGGGACCCCATGAAACCTCATAATCTCATTAATGTAAATATTGGCATAGTCCTCTGCTGAATTTGTAGTCTTGACCGCCAAAAGGCGAGAAGACTTAGTCATCGTGTCACTATCATCCAAATGGAGTCATTCTGTCTGCGAGTACGAGGTAACCCTTTAATGAGATCCATATTGATCACTTCCCACTTCTATATAAGAATGTCAATCTCTTGATTCATACCTCATGGTTTCTGATGTTCTACCTTCACTTGTTGGAAATTGGGGCACTTACTCACAAAATTTGCTATATCCCTTTTCATGGCATTCCACCAAAAGACTTCTCGCACATCGCGATACATATTAGTGGTGCCTAGATGAATAGAATATCTAGAGTTATCGGCTTCTATTAGAATACGCTGTCTCAACTCACCCATATCAGGAACACACAATTTACCCTGGTAGCGAAGTACACCATCTCCCCCTTGGGAGAAAACCTCCACTCTCTGATTATGGAATGCACCCTTACGTTCAAGAAAGATGGGATCACTGTCTTGCTTTTCCTTAACCTCTACTATCAAAGAAGATTCTGCCCCGTTCTGAACTGTAACACCAATGTCTGATATGCTCATAAGGCGAACTCCCAAGCGAGTAAGTCTATGAACATCCTTCACTAGTTCCTTCCTTTCTTCCTAAACATGGGCTACACTACCCATATATAATCTTATAATAGAATCTGCTACTACATTCGCCTTACCAGGATGGTAATGCACTTTCATATCATAATCCTTAAGGAATTCAAGCCATCTCCTCTAGAGAAGATTCATCTCTTTTTAGGTGAACACATATTGAAGGCTTTTATGGTCAGTGAACATATCTACGTGAACACCATACGATTATTGTCTCCAGATCTTGAGTGCAAACACCACTACTACAAGATCGAGGTCATGAGTTAGATAGTTTTTCTCATGCACCTTAAGTTGTCTAAAAGCATAAGCTATAACTTCATCTCACTGCATCAACACGCAACCTAGGCCAACTATAGATGCATCACAATAGATCACATAAACATCTTAACCCTCTGGTAGATTCAAGACAGGAGTTGTAGTAAATCTAGTTTCCAATTCTGCAAAGCTTTTCTCACAATTATCTTACCATCAAAACTTGACCATCTTCTGAGTTAACCTAGTCAATGGTGAGGCTATGGATGAAAATCCTTCCATAAACCTTCTGTATCGAATTACTTCACTAGAAATAATATGCCCAAGGAAAGCAACTGATTGTAATCAAACTCACATTTGCTAAATTTTGCAAATAACTGACGATCTTTGAGAGCTTATAGAACAACCCTCAAATGACTCACATGTTATTCCTCATTCTTAGAGTAAATGAGGATATCACCAATAAAGACGATAACGAATAAGTCCAAGTAATGCTTGAACACTTTGTTCATCAAATCCATGAAAACTACAGGAGCATTGGTTAGTCCAATGGCATAACTACAAATTCATAATGAACATACCGAGTTCTGAACGTTGTCTTATGAATGTCACTATCTCTGACTCTAACTTGATGATAACTGGATGTGATGTCTATCTTTGAGAAATGTCTAGCACCCTGAAGTTGATAAAAAAAGTCATCAATCCTTGGGATGGGATACTTATTATTGATTGTGACCTTGTTCAACTGCCTATAGTTAATGCACATTCTGAGAGAACCATCTTTCTTCTTTACGAAAAATATTGGTGCACCCCATGGCGAAATACTAGGACTGATGAAGCCCTTATATAGAAGGTTTTTCAACTCTTCTTTAAATTCCTTAAGCTCAGCAGAAGCCATTATGTAAAGAAGAATATAAATAGGCTGGGTATCTGGAAAAAGATCTATTCCAAAGTCAATTTCCCTTTCGGGAAGAACTCTGGGAATATCTTCTGGAAAAACTTATGGAAATTCATTAACTACAGGAACTGACTCAAGAGTTGGGGTATCGGAGCTAGAATCCTTAATCGGAACTAGCATAGACGTTAAACTACTACCCCTCCATTCTAAGATTGGTTCATTTGGAAACTGAAAACGAACAATCCTAGATCTACAATCGATTGAGGCATAACATGAATGTAACCAATCAATTCCTAAAATGACATCGTAGTCTACGATTTCTAACTCTACAAGATCTTCTGAGGTGACTTTCTAAGAGACTGTGACAGGGCAATTTATGTATACCAGTCTAGCTATAAATGGGTCAGCGACTGGAGTAGAGACTAAGAAAAGTTTTGAGAATCTGGACTAACACTAAATTGGACTTCTATATAAGGAGTTACAAAGAAGAGAGTAGCCCCTGGATCTAGCAATGCATAAACATCAAGGTCAAATACTCATAATGTACTAGTGAGTACATCAGGAGAACCTTCCTAATCCTGGCGAGCCTGAAGAGCATATAACTTTTTCTGGCGCTGATTGCCTCCTGTACCAAATGAGTTACCCTGCTGAGTCAGACGACCTATTGGTGCCACTGATGTTGTAGACTGAGCTCTACCGTTACTACTTCCTTGACCCTGTCTAGAAGGACAGTCCCTCAACCTGTGACCGAACTGACCGCATCCAAAGCATCCTTCTTTTCTTGTAAGGCACTCGCCTGGATGGTTCTTACCATACTTAGGGAAAGTAGGGTAAGTCTTGGTGCCTGAAACACTTCCCTGCGACTTAGATCCTGGTGCTCTAACCTTCTGGTCATACCTGTTCTTGGAAGATGGAACACTAGCTGACGAAGTTCTGGGGCTGAAAACTTCTAGTGACTTTGCGAGCGATTTCTACCACTCTATTTTTGTTGAGAATAGTCATAGTTCCTAATCCTAGCCTTCTTATTCTCCTTGTACTGTTCCCTAAGTTTATCACCTTCAACCTGCTGAGCATGAGTCATAAGCCTAGCAATGTTCATATCTCCTAGTAACATAACATTTCTACACACTATTTTCACCAAATCAAACACTCCATATAAGAACTTATTCATCTGAGCTATGGAGTCAACAACCATATGTGGAGCATACATGGAGAGTTAGGTAAACTTGAGCCCATACTCTTGGATTGTCATATTACCCTGCCTTAAGTTCATGAATTCCTAGACCCTAGATTATCTCAACTCTATCGGGAAAAACCTGTCCAGAAAGGTTTCACTAAAATATTCCCAAGTAATACGTCCTACATCTGTCTCCCTATTTTCTTTCCACTAAGTGTACCAGATATGAGCCAAATGTTTCAGCTGGTATGATGCTAGCTCAACCCAATCATTCCGAGTGACTTGCATCACCTCAAAGATCTTCTTGATTTCATCCAAGAAATTTTAGGGATCCTCACCAATCTGTGATCCTAAGAACTCAGACGGATTCATCCTAACAAAGTCACGAACCCTAGCTGCGGTTGATTCCCCATTCACAAAATCTTGAACCCACTGACTTTTTTGGTTAGCGACACTCTGAGCCAACATCTGAATGGCATCCCTGAATTCTACATTGGAGACTTCCTGATCTGGGAATGGAGGAGATGCGTTTGCCTTCCTAGCATTTTCATTGCTATCGTTAGCTTTCCGAGGAGGCATGATCACTAAAATGTAGAACATCGAGTTAGAATGGAATTAGATCATACCTTACGCACGATAAGAGTAATAAGAAAATAACGATTTTTCCTAAAACACTTTGTAGCCTCCTTCTCATTAGATGTGGTGCACTTCACACCCATGAAAGGGACTCCACTTAGTGAGACTTTTCAGACATCCTAGGATACTTAAACCTAGTGCTCTGATACCAAGTTTGTCACACCCCAGATACCATAAGATGGGGACACGGGACCAAGGACCACAAGTGATCACAAGCTAACCCTGCTGGCATGATCATGAGCATACTAAAGATAATAAACTAATGCGGAAGCTAAATCATAATTAAAATGAAAAGATAGAGAATACCCATATACTATAACCGAGATATATGAAAACTAATGAGTTTAATACAAAGAAGATATTAACTCAATACTGAGCTCAAAATAACTATGTCTGAAAATAGCCTCTAACTGACTAGAAATGTCGGGACAGGCCCCAACTAATTCTAACAAAGCTTAAATTAAAGGACTAAAATTACTGAAAAGAAACTCATTACTATTGTACTCACAAAATGAGGACTCACCACTGATTTTGCTGAACTGAAGATCAGGGATCGATCTAAGCATGATCTTGATACTGAGAATCTGAACTTACATCACGAGAAGATGTAGCGCACGTATGCGTCAGTATTTGAAAGGTACTCAGCATGAAGGATAGAATAAATCTGAAATAATACAATATTGAACAAGCACAAAATAAAGTACAATATTCTGATTATGATATACTGAATGCTGAGCTAACTGGATGCAATGACCATATTTATAACATGCTGAGAGTGAATACTGACTGAATTGTAAACATGGTCAATGCAATAGCGTGTGACTGAACTGTGGGAGCTACTAATAACCGATAATTAAACCACATGAGCTAAATGTTGAGTCCGATGTATACGCCCTATCGAGAGGACCCAATACCCTGCCAGAGGTATAAAGACATGCTGGCGTGATCACTAAACTGATACCTACAGAGGGGACTTACAACCTACTTGCCTAGTAGTTCTGGGACTATTTGGGTACGTTGAACCCTAGTCCAGCTCGGTATTATGATACTCCAAATGGATTAAGTAATTAACACTTTATGACTGAATTTCTGTAAGTTACTCGATATCTCAAACTGAACATGCAAACTGAGGATGCAAGAATTAAACTCATATTGATACATTAATAACTGAGGCATGCATAACTGAATAACTGGAATATCTGACCTAGCATGTGTAATTAAAGAACTAAAGAAATAAATAGTTAGGGTTCTAGAATTTATGCAATATATTGAATATTAACGTACTCATCTGACTAGGATCATTCTAACATCTAAGAATCCAAAAATTCTAACATTCAATAAACCCTATGTATAGTCATAATAAGGGAATCTAGAAACTGACTGAAAACTGGGGACCTAATGGTGAAAGGAACCCACTAATGAAATCTCACTTACCTAGTGATGAATTTCACGGAGAAATATTTCGATTTCGGTGCTGGAATTGATGGAAACTTGTTGCGTTCTTGACCTTTTTCTCCTCTCTTGCTTCTAATTTTCTAAGTTTTGATTAATGATTTGACTTAGGTAAGTTCTAGTTATGTTTCTATGCTTAAAATGACTAAAACCTCATGATTTAGGGTCTAAATGTCGTATCTTAGGGGCCAAAAAAAGAAAAAGACCAAAATACCCCTGACTCAAAAGCTATAGAAGTCGACTGATGGTTCATATTGGTCGACCATCGTTCGCGATTGTGTACAAATCAGATGGCCCATCGACGTAGTCGACTAACGGACCGTAAGTTGACTTACGGTCTGTACTGGTCGACCATCGTTCACGATTGAGGACTGAAAGTTGATTGGCCGATCAACGGAGTCGACTGACGGACCGTAAGTTGACTGACGGACCGTAAGTTGACTGACGGTCCGTAGTTGGCTCAGTCGCTGGCACCTGCAACTTCTGAAAATCTTCATTTTTGGATACGAGGTGTTATATCTGCCTTACAATAAGCCCTCATTTCAAGTTTCTAATGAGGAATTTGAATTCTAAACAACTAATGTTTCAAGATAACTTCTTCAATATATGTCAAATAAATTGAATTCAAGAACTTGCTTACAATAGAAGTAGAAAACCTGCATGATTTCCATATGATATTTATCAAAATGAAGTTTGTAGTGCAACCATGTGCAAAAACATAGAGAAGAAATTGATTGTTCCAAACATTATAGTTCTTTGATCTTTTTCTTATTGCATTAACTAGAGAATGGAGAACAAATGAATTGAAGGACAAGAAAGAAGAGAACTAGAGCTAATGGAAATAAAAGACCCAAAAACATTAGCCTACTGGATCAGATTTTTTGAAAATGGTTTTTAGATTAAGTGGATCATATATTTTGAATGTGTCAAGAAAATCCATATCACATTTTCATGTCAGCAGGCTGTTAAAAAAGGGTAATTTTCAACCTTAAAAAAATGTTAAGGGCATCTTAAAACCAAATGGAGAGCATTTTTGAACCATTTGAAATATATTAAGGGCATTTTAAACCTTTTTCCCCAAAGTAATTAGCTTACAACAAATATAGTTATGCTTTTATCTGAATAAAAAATATCAAAAGTCGTAGAGCATATACACTAATTATGATACACTATTTTCTTTTCTTTTTCAATTAAAGATGTGGCAAAGACCAATTTTTATTCCAAAACAATAACATAAGCCCACAAAGCCCAATCCGGCTAAGCCCATATCCACCCGAATTAGGAAACAAAACAACACAAAAAAAGACAAAGAAAACTCTAGAAACAATTACGGAAGAAGCAAAAGGGGAAAGCTGCGTCCAGAAAATGAAATTCTCAAAGGATCCATCAAATCTTCACAAGCAAGCTAGTCAATGTGTAAATTTGAATCTTCTACCATGAAACGATTGTGCAATGACCAAAATCTCGCATGTGTTGGATCAATTTCATTCTAGACATCAAAAAACGTCACTGATGTCGAGCAATTGATTCTGTTGAAGGCTTTTTTGGCACAATCTTGGTAAGAGTTTATCTCTCAATCTTTCATAAGATATATCTCAGTAATAGCTAGGATGGTAGCTTTAAAAAAAATAGACGACAAATTCATTATTTGCTCTTTTTAACTGGTTGAGTTTCAAAGAAATTAATACCATAGTTGTTAGAAAAAGGTTCATAGAGGACTAATCACCAAGAAAATTCAGGTACGAATCATCAAATTTCCGTTTTGATAGAATAAATTTGAACCCAAACCTATAGCATGAAATTATGGTTCATAATTATCCCTGATTAGACTATATCAACTGATGTTATTGTAGTATTTGATTGTTGTAGTATTTTGAATGTCAAGTTCTTTTGGCATTTTTGTTTTATGATGTTTGCAATCTGATTTTTTTATCAAAAAGAAAGATAACTCTTGTAGACTGCTAAATACTAATTACCTGCAAAACGAACAACTAGGCTGGTTAAATAATCTGCAACTGATTACCCTCTCTATAAACATGCTCCACAAAAATATGACATTTATCCATTAAACCTTTAATGTATTGTTTCTCTAAAGAAATACTCAAACCCCGTCTAATACCTTCTTCATAATTAAAGAATCAATTTCTACCACCACTGGAGTAATCCCATTATTGAAACAAAACTACATATCAACTTTAATTTCTCCTACTTCAGCTATTAAACTTGTGCCTTGTGTTAACTTCCTAACTTTGACATACATCAATTACCTTTCCCAATCACTTATATAGAAACCAATTGCACTAGGCTCTGGGCTCCCTTTTGATAATTCATTACAGTTGCATTTGTATACTCTTCTAAAAATTGCACAATCAGGGGCCATTGCGTAGGTAAATAATTCAACCATGGATACCTTGTTCTAGCCAACTTATACAATCTCCTGTTTAATTCAAAATTCAGATTGCTAAAAGTGTCTACTCGTACTATAACTTATGCAATTTCTTCTTTTTCTAACATGCTACAAAATGAAAGAAAACTAGCCTTGTATAGGGTTTTAGCTTAGCTGGGCAAAATTCACTTTCCACTAGTTTTAATAAAAGGTATGATAATTTAAAACCAAATGCTGGACAGTTTCATTGTAACAAGAACTGATCCTAACGTCATCTACTACTCCCATTTTGATCAACTCTTCTCCAATGTCTTCTTCTACCCTCATCACTACTGTTTCATAGAAATCAAGAAAAAAACTTGGAAATCAGATAGTGCATTAATTCATGAAATTCATAAAAAATGTAATCAAACTTATTCAGATTGCCTTTCTTTTTTAGGTCGTTGTTACTTTGTATTACTATTTACTTGTTGCCTTTTTTCTCTATCATTTTGTAGCTTTGTGACTTGCTTTTTTAACGATTGCATTCGAGGGTTTGAAGAGTCAAAAATAGTTCTTGTCCACAGTATTTATGTGAATAAACTTCACGTAGTAATCAGGTTTTTAATGCTTAAAGAAACATAAAGCGTGTATAATACACAAAGGATACTCATTTGGTTGTCTATTCCACATCAGTATTTTTGATTTATTTATTCCATTGTAAAATAGTGTAGGGTGTAATAAGACTCTGGTTAAGTTTAGGTGTGTCGCTAGAATTTCGTATATAGTTCAACAGGTACTTATGCATTATTCCTTTTTATTACTTTAGTTTTGATATTTGCATTATTTTTATTCAAATCTCCGCACCAGTATCCATACCTAGATCCACACCCTGAATCTTAAAATTTAAGTGATGAATGATCCAACCTCTAGATCTACCCCGAGCAACCTAGGTTGCAATGACTGTTAAGTCTTTCTCTGAAAAGTTAAATTTAGGTAAAAATGTTGCACAAGATCAATTTCTTAAATCTAAGTCTTTGTTAGTATTGTGTACATTAAGGCTGCTTTTTTCTTGTCTTTGATATATGAAAAATGGTTCTATCAAAGGATGTCTGAGCAGATTCAATATAGTATGAATGTCGATGATATGGTAGTGATATCTTAACAATATAAGACAAAAACAAATTGTTCTTGTATATATCAAAAATGTATAGTGCTTTAGATCCACAACTGCAGAACAACTAATTATCTTACTAAGTTTAATGAGATGAGTTTTACAAAATACACAAACAAGTATTGGTCCAAACTTTATATTACTAGCTACAACGGAATTTCAGAATAAAATAATCTCTAAATGTTATTCATTTCTATAGTTATCTTTCTTTATGTGAAGGGAAAAACTGAAGCTCGACACATGGGACTGTATTTTTTACTCACAACTATTGTTTGATGCACCCGGACCCGGTATGATATTCGTGTCTGCACCAAATGTCCCAATGGACTCTTCATGCTCAAATTCCGCTTGACATGTGACACAAATTTGTTCAGTTTCCGTGGGATTATTAACTCAGTCTTTAGGTGCATCAACATTTGATTATTTTAAAACAAGAAATCATCAGGTTGCTATGCGTAAAGATGAAGTGAATAATCCAACAAAAACTGAAGAGATTTGTATCATATGCCACACAAAATATGAGCTGGAAGAGACCATAGGGGCACTTCGGCGCGTACACAAATATCATGCAGTTTGCATAAAACAATGGTTAAGAAAAAATTATTGTCCATGTGCATAGCTTTAATTTTGCCCTTCACGTCAACAAGATAACTATAGAAATGCATTGCTTTAGAGATTATTTTATTCATTAGTTCTATTGTATTAATCTGAAATTTTTTTCTATACTTTTGCAAGAGTGATACTAGTTTGTGGACGAATTTTTAAAAACTCATTACATTAAACTTAGTAAGATAATAAGTTGTTTTGAAGTTGTAGATGTCTCACACTGTATTTCTTTGATACACACAAGAACCA
The DNA here is from genome assembly GCA_016801875.1 of Solanum sitiens. NCBI lineage: Eukaryota > Viridiplantae > Streptophyta > Magnoliopsida > Solanales > Solanaceae > Solanum > Solanum sitiens. The sequence continues at coordinate 1,645,671 of JABWTJ010000298.1, forward strand.
CTAGCAAAACACAGTATCATCTACATTTAGCTTGTGTAAACATTCTAAAATACATATGGTATACAAGTGATTTGTATAGTAATGATTTGTGTTTTTCAGAACTATAATGTCACCTATGCTTTAATTTCTTGTAATACTCCCCACTTAGGATCAGGTGGCATCAGTTTTGAAACAAACAAAACAAATGCAAACATAAAGAATACACCTACTAATATGTACCAATCAATCAATAACTTCAATAATCACAAAAAAAGGTATGAAGTGATATAAAAGTGATAAAATATATAACTACCTACAGAGCGTCATTGAAAGCCTCTAATAAGTTATTATAAAATTGTGTTTCTCATACTCTGTTCCTTCCAATAACTCAAAAAAAAATCCAAAATTCGTTTTGTTTTCTAATGCTCTGTTTCTTCAGAAATTTCAACATTATTCCACATCAAGTTAGTCCAAAGGGACTTCGTGATTTGAAAAACTACCATAACTTAGCAAAGTCATTGAACTTTATTTTATATCAATAATATCACTCAACTTCAAGTTTTTATCTTCAAAAATCATCCAACTACATTTTTCATTAAAATAAATTTAATAAGACAAAATAAGATACTTTATAGATCATGTAAAACTCCACAAATAAATAATATTTCCTCCGTTTCAAAAAGATTGGCCTAGCTTGACTTGGAACGGAGTTTAAGAAAAGAAAGAAGACTTTTTAATCTTGTGGTTCTAAATTAAAGTTATGTCAAATGTACCAAAATGCCCTTTAATCTTGTGGTCTTAAACATGCCACGTGGAAAGTTAAAGTTAAAGTGTTGCCAAAAAAAGAAAGGGGTCATTCTTTTTGAAACAAACTAAATAAGAAATAGGGACATTCTTTTTATAACGGAGGGAGTATTTCAAAAATCATATTATGCTTTTTTCCTCTTCTTTTTTTAATATCCTCAAGATAAATTTAACATGACATAAAAATTATTTTACATATCATATAAATATGAATTTCAGAAGTCAGAATTTTATATTCAACCTCCGAATAAACCCACATTTCCCACGTTGCTTCAATTTTCATTTCTAGATTTTGTGCCACTATTGTAAAAGGTTTTTTTTTTGTTTGCTGAAATAATCATTATGTATTGTCTACTTTGGATAGATACTCCAGAGCAGAGACGAAGCGAGAATAAAGAGTTTGGGGTTCTAAATTTCATTTAGAACTGTCAACAATCAATTTTGTTAGTGGTTTACAAATTATATTACCAGTTTGGGGTTCTAAAATAATGGATAATTTTTATGTGTATGTCTATATCATCCAAAGCATGGATATGCTACTTTTTATAACATTATATTACTAGTTTGAATTTTTTTTTTGTAATTCAGTCAAAGCGTCTAAAAATAAAGTCATTCATACCATTAATGAAAAAATGGAATAAGCTGCTCAAATCATAATGAGTATTGAATTCAGACAAGTGAGAAAAGAAGCAAAAAAAAAAAAAAAAAAAAAAAACTGGTAGGAATGCTCCAAATGAGGAGGGGCTCGTAGAAGACTTGTTTTTTTATTCATGTTCATTGTGGATCATCGGACATCTACCAGGAGTCAAATTTCAAACATTTTTCGATTGGTATGAATTTTACATACATGTGGAAATGTAATTTTTTTTTATCTATTTTAGGGATTGACGAAGACAACATAGAAGATAGTTTAAAAAAAGAAGAGCTTTTAAAATCTATTTTAAGATGATGATGCAGTTTTAGAGAGAAGCAGACATGAAGACAGAGTAACCAAGGAGAAAGAAATGAGTCAGGGAATGGGACGTTAGTTTTAACAGAGAAAAGTTAAATTTAGGGTTTAGAATCAAAATTGTACTCATTTTGCATATATTAAAAACTAGTTCTATCAAGTGATATATGTTAAGGACCAAAATAAATCAACCCCTTTACATGAAGGATCATTTTGATCATTTTCTCTACTATTTACTAGTACCCTTTTTTCTTCTATGATATTATTTTCGAGTTTCTCGTTTGTAGCTTTTGTGACTTTTATTTTTGTTATGATTTCTAGGGTCTGAAGAGTTAAAAGAAAGTTCTTCTCCATAGTATTTATGTAAATAAACTTCAAGTGTTCTTCTCCACAGGTAGTTGAGTGTTGCTTCACTTGTTAGTTGAATCCGAGGGAGATAATCCTCTACCTCTATAGGAGAAGCTTCCCCTTTATGGATTAGATCTACCACGATCTCCACTAAACTTTTGATCTTGAATAGCCATATTATGATTTGGTTGAGTATCTTCCACCATATCATAATTGTGTATCATATTATTCAGAGTTACCTCATTCCATTTAGGAGACCAATGCCTGTACAAAGCCCAAACATCCCCTTTATAGGGAATATATGGATAACACCTCCAACTCCTTTCACCCACTTGACCCTGTGGGAGAAAGAATTGAATGTCTTATTGATATCATGCTTGCCTATCCTGAAATCTCCACTGGTCTTGAGGAAGCCAGAACCAACCCAATTAATTGGATGGAGTTCAGAGTTATTTTTGGAGTTCAATTAGCTAAATTTCACTTTAAATGTTTTTTTAGATATCATATCGTCAATCCGAGCATAATAGTGTGACATGAAATCATTCGCGTCATAAGCAGCCCATACTTGATTACCATAATAATATTTCCGTACTATCTTTGCCAAAATTGTGGAAGTCAGATCAAGAATAGTCATTGACTTAGCTTCTGGTTCTAAATCAGAACTAAATCAATGACTTCCTCATTCCGACTTCCATAATTTTGACAAGGACAGAACGGAAACATCTTTTGATGATAATCAAGTCTGAGCTGCTTATGACGCCAATGATTTCATGTCACGCTATTATTCTCCAATTCACAATATGATATCTAAAAAACTATTAAAAGTAAAATTTAGCTGGTTGAACTCCAAAAATAACTCTGAAATCTGCCCAGTTAATTAGGTTGGTTCTGGCTTTCTCAAGACCAGTGTAGATTCAGGATAGACAAGCATGATATCAATAAGACATTCAATTCTTTCTCTCACATGGTCAAGTGGGTGAAAGGAGTTGGAGGTGTTATCCAAATTTTCCCAAGAAAGGGGGATCTTTGGGCTTTGTACATGCTTTGGTTTACTAATGGATTGATCTAACTCCAAATAATACGATACACAACTATGAATGGTGGAAGATACTCAACCAAATCACAATATGGCTTTCCAAGCTCAAAAGTTTAGTCGAGGTTGTGGTGGATCTATCAACTAAGGGGCACCTTCTCCTCTTGAGGTTGAGGATTTCATCCAGCTATTGGTCATACTGAATGTTTCTATTGATGGAATTTCTCATATCAAGCATCTGATGAACTTCCTCAAGTCCAATCTGCAGCAAACTTACAGCACAGAGAGGATAAGAACAACACCATATGATAAATTTTACCGGTAACTTATCCAACCTTCAGCATCTTATAAAGGTCCCAATAAAATTGTTGTTGATAATGGTTCAGAACAAAAATTCTGGCTTCATTGGGGCATCCAAAATAAAAAGGTTTTGAGTAATAATAAGTGTATTAATAGCACATGTTGGAATAAAACTCCGACAATATGTGTTAGTTCTCAAATTGGTAAAGGTTGTAAGATATCTTTTGAGAAATAAGACTGAGAATGAAACCTTGTTGAAAATTTATCATGATGTATGAGGACCTGCACCTATTGGATTGTCAGTACATATGAAATATTACGTTATTTTTGTTGATGATCATACTAGGTACACTTGGTTGTATCCTTCGAAATAGAAATCTAAAGTATTTGATGTGTTTGTTGAGTTTCAGAAAATGGTATCAAACCAATTTTCAAAGAGGATTAAAGTTTTTCAATGTGATGGAGGGGGTGAATTTTCTAATTCTGAATTTATTACTCATGTTGAAAATTGTGAGACAAGTTTCGTGTACAATACTCTGGACAAAATAGAGTTGCGAAAAGGAAACATAGACATATTGTAGAGACTGGTTTAACAATATTGTGTCATTTAAGCTGCCTCTTTATTTGTGGGTTCATGCATTCTTGACTGCTATGTTTCATGTAAATAGGATTCCTCATCAGTTCTCATGATGGAACTCCCATTTTCAAATTGTATGATACTCATCCTGCCTCAAATGTCCCTCAGCTCCAGTGTGAGCACTTCAAATTTCTAATGCAGGAACAAAGCTGAGGAGCCGACTATTTCAGGGGAAGTGTTGACAAGAGGTGAAAGTTACGTCACTGAGCCAGTTGAAGTTACTGTTGGCCGGCCAAGTGAGCTGACTGATGCTAGTATGCCAGATGAATTGATCAAGGAGTCAACTGAGACTGCTGTAACAAATGAGTCGATTGAGGCTGTTGTACCGAGAATAAGAAGTTTGAGAAAAAAAAACTCCATGTTACCTTGATGACTTTGTTTGCAATGTTGTGATAGCATTAGCTATTCGACATTGGCATATCTCAATGCAAGAGAAGCTGGAAAAACTCAAAAAGAATGATACATATTCCCAGGAAAGGTACAAAGAATGATTATGAAAGTCTGCAACAGTAAGGATAGTTTTGAAAGACACCTCACAGTATTTGCCCTGATTTCTTACCATAAATAGGTTTTCCTTTTTAGGAGAAGATTTTAATATTTTGAGTAGTCCTTTTCTTGTAGGGAAGATTTTAAGACTCTATGAATATAGACTTGTTCCTTCTTACTTAATTAACATTCACAATGTAGTCCTATGATTTTGAGAGTTGCCGTTATGAGAGAGAATTTTTGTGTACCTCCTTGTATTCCGAGTGAATTGGTTGAGGTTGTTTCTCTCTATATTTTGTACTCCCATATTTATAGTGGATTGCTCATGTCCTTTGTGGACGTAGGTCGTTTGACGAAACCAAGTCAAATCTTTGTGTCTTTTCGTGTGTTTCTCTTTTGTCTTCTTACTCGTAGTCTTTCGAGGTTTGCTTTGCTAACTTCCGCATTACACCTGCTTATTTTGATCCTAACAGGATCTACTTAGGGGATGACAACTGTGAGAAATTGTAACGACTACACGTATCTGTCGATTCTTCCATAATACCAGACCTTTCTGAATTTTGATACATCATACATGGCGTGTGTGCACCCATTATACAAATCCAATAATTACTACTTCAGTGTTACTTGCTAAAGCTTGAAGTGTAATTTGTTTTTATCATAGCTAAGTTAAATATAAAAAATTAGAGATTCTCGTCTTGTTTATCGGAAGGATGTTGCAAGATTTATCCTAAAACTGGCTTTGACTACTCATTTAAATAACGTTTTGTCGCTACAGGAAGCTACTATGAATGGGAATTGGAGCTGACATCATTGTTATGCGGTAGACTTTCTTACGTTCCTCTATCATAGCCATCGGTGCAAAATGATTCAATCAGATACAGATTCATCACCTCTAACTGCATCTAATGTTTCAAGTCCAAAGCAAGCACGTATGGAAGTGAACATGCTGCACAAGGTCAATCACTTCAATCAAATCAAGCTTCACCGGTTATATTAAGACTTAACTGTAGAAGAGAGTGAAAAAATATTCAGCACTCTGTAGCTGCATCTGGCCCAATAGGTTGGCCAAGATCGTTCAACTCAACTTGTAAAATGTCATTATCTTTTCCCCATCCCGAGTACATTTTAGCGGGACCCCTAGGTCGCTTGGATTGATCTTCCCGAGCATCAATATCTGTTTTCTTGGGACAAGATACTTATATTTGAATATAAATCTACTTCAAATTATTTAAATATGAAAGACATGAGTATTCTAGTGGTAAAATTTTGATTAAAAAAAATTATTTAAATAAGTTATATTATTTCTATAGAAACTAAAATTATTTCATTTCATTTATTAATATGTACGTCACATGACAGAATATATTAAACAAATTTATCATAAAATGCCGATGTAGGATATGTTTGGTCAAACTTTCAAAATATATTTATTATGAAAAAGTATTTTTGACAAATTAGTTTTAAAAAAATTCTAGCATATATCAATAGTTTATTGTGTTAGACAAAAATCATTTGAAAAGTGTTTTTATAGTATTATTTATAAAGCACCTTGTGTTTATCTAATATATATTTCTTAAATTTATAATGATTGGGTATAAGTTGAAAGACGATAAATTATTAATGACGACAGAAAGTTGTTTAAATAGAATTACAGTGGAAAGACTCCTATACGAACTGAAGTAATAAAACCTAACTAGACAATAACTATTGAAACTTAATTCTAGATAAACAAGGATAGGATGTAACATCTCGCAACTAGAAAGAACTAGAAAAGAGTTTAAAATCTGGAAATACTTATTTTTGGAAAGTACAAGGAAATCTGAAAATTTTTAAGTAAGTTAAAAGTGAGTTTTCGGTCAATTTCAAATGGTCATAACTCCTAGATCAGGATGAGTTAGATGTAGTTCCAGGTATGCTTAGAAATCCCTTGAAATGATCTTTCCAATGCCGTCGAGTTTACGCGATTCCGTGTTCGAGTGATTTATGCCCTTTGGAAGTTGAACTGCTGGAATATGAAAAGTCCAAATTCGGATTTTTAAGGGATAGTTTGGTCTTTTACTTGCACTATTAATTTATTTCATTTTTGGTGATTAAGTTAGGGCTCTAAGTTGAACTGGATCAGTTTAAACTTTTACCAAAAGAGTTAGGGTTTTGAGAGAAGAGGAGAAAAGAGAAGGGCGTTCAAGATTCGTCAAGATCGTTGAAGTAACTTGTGGATTTTGTTGGAGGTGATACCTGAAAAGGTATGTGGGTCTCTCATAACGTTGGCTTTGTTCAACCAAGTGCCAAGCATGTTTGATTCAACGTAATCTAGGTCTAAAACGATTGGATTTTGAATGTTCTTGTTGGTTGTTCTTGATTTGCATTCAATCTTGAACATGAGTTGAAGTTTATGAAATTCTTGAGGTAGAAAGTGTTGTTTCTTGAGTTCATTGGGTTAGATCCTTGTGTATATGATGTGGGTAGATAAATCTAAAGTGAATTTGAGAAGAGGAATCAAATTAGAATAATTTAAGGTCAGAAAAACGAGAGCAAAAATTCGTTAAAAAATGACATGGGGAAAGGCTGGCGCGGCACCTCCCATAGCGCCAGGCAGGCTGGGGTGGCGCACCAGTAGTGCGCCAAAAAGGAGCCTCAGTCAAGTGAGGATGGTGCGGCGCACCTCGAAAACGCCCGAATTGGCGTTTTCACCTAATTTTCGTAATTCAGTCTGTTTAAGCCTTTCTAAAGTGTTTTAACACTTCCTAATGATTCTAACTACTCTAAATGACATCTAAACATATAAAAATCATCCAGAAACATAAATTTCAACCTTGAATCCATAACTTTAAATTCAACGGAAGTTAAGAGCCAAGTCTCGAAAGTTCTTAGAGTCTTTTCAAGAAGTCTTACAATTGCTTTTAACTTTATTTTAAGACTTAAAGATCAAGTTAAGTACAAAGTAAAGATAAGGAGAAGAAGTTCATTTAAAGTTTCATAAGTTTTTTACAAACGTTTTAACTTTATTTTAAGACTTAAGTTTGAGTTCTATTCAGAGTAAAGTGAAGTCTTTTTTTCAAATCAGTATATCGGGATTAAGTATTCCCAAAGAAGTATAAAATGTTTTCACATCTAAATAAGAAGGGAAACTAAGATTTTCAAAGAGCCTGCCGGCTAGTTTTCAGAAAAGAGTAATAACTTTCTAAATGAAGCAAGCAAGGAAACTGAGATTTCCAAGATAGCCTTTGGCTAAGTTTTGAGCACTAATCTCAAACCACAGAAGTAAGTTTGTTTTAAAAACATAAGAACTAATATAATAATATTTTGGGAATAGTATTCAATACCGATATGGGAGAGATTTCAGATAACTCATAGCCCCCATAAACCATGTAGCCACCATGGGTATAAAATGGTCATACTTTTAAGATGATTCCTTTAGTGTTTTTTAGCATAGACTAGTGGATCCACTTACTAGTTAAGGTTCTATACTGATGGCAAGGTATAGGATGGCCCTGGCAGCGTGAGGCAAAACGTTGTATCATCACTATAAGTCTTACGTGATGGTTGTTGGTTAGAGAAACTTCCACATAAGTTAAATGTATTTTATAAACACAATTATTTATATTTTTACATACATCTTTGAATTACATTTTATCTTTGCATACATACAGAGTTGACATCATGTTTTAAATAACTTTTCTTTATATTGCACTTACTTTAAATTGTTATATATTGAAATGAGTTCATTCTTGTAGAGTTGAGTTGAGACAGGTAAGTTTCCTCAGATTCTCCTTTTCAAGCCTATGTTAGTATTATTTAGCATTCCAACTCGCATACTCGTACATTTAATGTACTGATGCCAGTTGGACTGCATCGTCTTATGATGCAGACGCAGGCAATTAGGATCGGCATCCAACGTATAGTTGATCCAGTGAGCAGTTCAGAGTCTGTTGGTGAGACTCTTTGCATTACAGTGGACTCCTTTTATTGCTTTCAGTATTATTCTTTATTAGGATGTTGTGGGGTATGTCACAACATCCATCACAGTTGTTTTAGAGGCTTCATAGATAGTCAGACAGTCATATATGAGTCTTTTAGCTTTGTATTTAGGATGTGTTGCGATGAGATTTAAGTAGCCATTCCCAAAGTCTTTTGGCCAGTTGAATTCTTTCATTTAATACATACTCAATTTATTTTACAAGTTCTTTATATAGACTATTCTTGTGTTTAAGTCTTCAACTGAGTAAGTAAGCCAGACCAAGGGTTTGCTTGGGGCCAGCAATGGTCTTCGAGTGTTGGCCACGCCCAGGGTGTAGGCTCGGGCGTGACAAACTTGGTATTGGATCACATAGTTCAAGAGCCCAAGGGATTCGATGAAGTCGTGTCTGTAGAGTACTTGTTATAAATGTGAAGTGCACCACATCTATAATTAGGAGGCTGCAATATTTATGAATTTCTTCACTTCTTTCATATTCATTTCGTGCATTAGAATTTAGCTCTAAAAAGTTTCTTTGTAACTCGTGCATACACGTAATCGTTTATGAGTTGGACTATTTTTAAGAGTGCATCCATGGGGAGTTTCTTTCCCCGTGAGCTAAGAGAAGCAAATATATGGTTGTTTATATGAGGAGTAGAACGAGCTTATTTGTTGTTGGGTTGTCTCGTTTGTCAAGTAAGGAAAACAAGGTTGCGATGTTAGTAGATGACATGGGCATAGTAAGGCTGATGATCCCTGTGCAATAAGTTGAGACGGAAAAGTTGAGGGATAGAGAAGAGTTCAAGAATAAGAGGGCTAACACATAAGGAATGAGTTCGGGCAGCAAAAGAGTAATGTTAACAAGTCTTCTTTCTAACAGAAACAAAAAAAACATGTTCTATCATCTTCTACTGCACCTGAACCAACGAACCAAATATGTGTAAATAGTCATAATTCTCAGAACTTCAGAGTTAGACCTGCGTATTTGCAAGAAAGTATGGCACAAGGGAGTACTAAGACTCCCGCATGTTCCAAGTATGGTACAAGGGAGTACTAAGGCTTCACTGATTTCTTCAAGTGTGGCCAGAACGATAATTTAATAAGAGAGTGTCCTAAGAACAGTCAGAGTAATGGTAAAGAGGGGAAGAGTCCAGTCTTTTTCAGTTGCTTCATCAGATAATAGTTGCATCTAGATGAGCTATTTCACGGGCAGTCGGAGAAAAAACCGTCTTTATGCTATCACTAGTCGGAGAGAGAAATTGGATTCTCTAGATGATGCCAGTGATATGATCCAAGACTTCAGTTTTGATGTTTGTCCAGAGAAACATCTTGAGCACTTTAATTTTTCTACACTTGTTGGTGAGTTTATTCTAGCAAATAGAGTCTATCTTGATTGTCCTGTTTTTGTCAATCACAAGAGTACCATGATTGATCTAATTTAGTTAGACATGGTATATTTTGATGTCATTTTAGGTATGGACTCGCTTCGTGTCTATTATGCATCAATAGATTTTAGAACTCGAGTAGTCAAGTTCCAGTCTCCTAGTGAACTAGTCTTAGAGTGGGAAAGCAGTTCAGCAGTGCCTAAGGGTCGTTTCATGTCGTACCTTAAGGCAATAAAGTTAGTTTCTAAGGGGTGTCCCTATCACTTAGTACGAGTTAATGCCTCTAGTGTTGAGATACCTCCTATTCAGTCAGTTTCTGTAATAAAAGAGTTTCCAGAAGTCTTTCCAAATGATCTTCCTGGAGTCCCTCTTGAGAGAGATAGACTTTGGTATAGATCTTCTTCCAGATACTCATTCTATATCTATTCCGCAATATAGAATGGCACCAGCAGAGTTGAAGAAACTTAAAGAGCAGTTGAAAGACCTTTTAGAGAAAGATTTTATTCGACCAAGTGTCTCACCTTAGGGCGCTCCGGTTGTTTGTGAGAAAGAAAGATGGTTCCCTTAGGATGTGTATACATTGTCGTTAATTGAACAAGGTTACCATCAAGAATAAGTATCCTCTCCCAAGGATTGATGATTTATTCGACCAACTTTAGGGTGCCACCTATTTTTCTAAGATAGATCTCAGATGTGGCTACCACCAGTTAAGAGTAAGGGAATGTGATATTCCAAAGACAACTTTCAGAACCAGATATGGGCATTATGAGTTTTTGGTCATGTCTTTTGGGTTGACCAATGCGCCTGCAATATTCATGGACCTTATGAATAGAGTCTTCAAATCTTATTTAGATATGTTTGTTATCGTCTTCATTAATGACATACTAATCTATTGAAGGAATGAAGAAGATCATGCTAGTCATCTCAAAATAGTTCTTCAAACTTGGAAGAATAGAGAGTTGTATGTAAAATTCTCTAAGTGTGAGTTTTTTCTTTGACTCTATGGCATTCTTGGGTCGGATAGTTTCTGGTGATTGTATTAGAGTTATACCAGAAAATTGAGGTAGTGCAAAATTGGCCTAGACCCACATCTCTAACTGATATTAGGAGTTTCTTGGGTTTGGCTGGCTACCATAAAAGATTTATAGAAGGTTTCTCATCTATTTCGTCTCCTTTGACGAAGTTGACTCAGAAAACAATCAAGTTTCAATGGTATGAAGCTTATGAGAAAAATTTTCAGGAATTGAAGAAGAGGTTGACTACTGCCCCAATTTTGATTTTACCGGAGACCACTCAAGGTTTTGTGGTGTATTGTGATGCATCTAGATTTGGTTTAGGTTGTGTCCTAATGCAGAATGGAAAGGTCATAGAATATGCTCCTAAGACAGTTGAAAGTTCATGAGAAGAACTACCCAACTCACGACTTAGAGTTGGCTGTTGTGGTATTCACCTTGAAGATATCGCATAGACTTGCACGCTTAGGAGTCCAGCTCATGGATTCCACAGAAGGAGGAGTAGTGGTGACAAATGGGGTTGAATCATCGTTAATATCAGAAGTGAAAGAGAAGTAACACCAAGATCCTATTTTGCTTGAATTGAAAGCAAATATTCAAAGCAAAAAGTATTAGCTTTTGAACAAAAGGGAGATAGTGTATTGAGATATCAAGGCAAATTGTGTGTACCAATGGTGGATGGACTCCAAGAGAGAATCCTGGAGGAAGCTCATAGATCCAAATATTCCATTAATTTGGGTTCCACCAAAATATATAGCGACTTGAGAGAAGTATATTGGTGGAATGGTATGAAAAAGGGCATTGCCGAATTTGTTGCTAAGTGTCCAAATTGTCAACAAGTTAAAGTAGAGCACCGAAGGCCCGATGGTTTGTCCTAGAATATAGAACTTTCGAAATGGAAGTGAAAGATGATTAATATGGATTTCATCACAGGTTTGCCAAGTTATCACATGCGGCATGATTCTATTTGGGTGATTGTTGATAGAATAACAAAATCAGCCCACTTTTTACTGGTAAAGACTACCTATTCGACAGATAATAATGCTAGATTGTATATTCGATAGGTGGTAAGACTTCATGGAGTTTCTGTTTCAATTATTTCTTATAGAGGTGCACAATTTACTGCTAAATTCTGGAAATCTTTTCAGAAAGGTTTGGGTTCAAATATGAACTTAAGTACTGTCTTTCATCCTTAGACAGATGGGCAAGCAGAGCATACTATTCAGACATTAGAAGATATATTGAGAGCTTGCGTAATTGATTTCAAATGTAATTGGGATGATCACGTACCACTAATTAAGTTTGCCTACAACAATAGTTACCACTCTAGTATCCAAATGGCTCCATCTGAAGGTCTTTATGGGAGAAGATGCAGATCCCCTATTGGATGGGTTGAAGTTGATGAAGTAGTGCTGATAGGACCATATCTAGTTCATCCAACTATGGATAAAGTGAAGGTGATTCAAGAGAGGTTGAAAACGACACAAGTTGTCAGAAATCCTACACCGAAGTTAGGAGAAGAGATCTAGAGTTTGACTGGGATGATTGGGTTTACTTGAAAATTTTCACCCGTGCAGGGTGTTATGAGGTTTGTAAGAAGTATTAACTTAATCCCCGATATATTGGATAGTATAAAATATCAAAGAGAATTATCAATGTAGCTTATGAGTTAGAGATACCACAGGAGTTAGCAACAGTTCATCCGATATTTCACGTCTCCGTATTGAAGAAGTGCATCTGCGATCCTTCTTTGATCATACCAATTGAAAGTATTAGGATCAAAGATAACTTGTCTTACGAGGAGATTCCTGTGCAAATTTTAGATCGCCATGTTTGCAAGTTGAGGACAAAGGAAGTTGCATCAGTGAAAATCGTTTGGAGGAACCAATTTTTTGAAGAAGCCACTAGGGTAGCTGAAGAGGATATGAAGATGAGATATCCACATCTCTTTGAATCCGGAGAAAATGCAGCCAAGGTATTAATTTTCTTCTTAGTACTCTATAATTTATGAGTAAGCATGTTGTTGATTGTTGCAATTGTTTGTTGGGTGTTTGAATTTGATGTTACTACCCTTAGTCTAGTAAGAATAACCTCATTCGAGGACGAATGTTTCCAACGGGGAGATATTGTAACATCTCACAACTAGAAAGAACTATAAAGGGGTTTAAAATATGGAAATACTTATTTTTGGAAAGTATAAGGAAATCTGGAAATTTTTAAGTAAGTTAAAAGTGAGTTCAGTCAACTTTAAGCAGCCATAACTCCTAGGTCAGGATAAGTAAGGTGAAGCTCCGGGTATGGTTGGAAATCCCTTGGAATGATCTTTCCAACGCCGTCGAGTTTGCACGATTCCGAATTTGCATAAGTGAGTTATACCCTTTGGAAGTTGGGTTTTTGGAATAAGAAAAGACCAAATTCGGATTTTTAAGGGGTAGTTTTTTCTTTTCCTTGCCCAATTAATTTATTTCATTTTTGGTAATTAAGTTAGGGTCTATGTTGAACTAGATCAGTTTACACTTTTGCCAAAAGAGTTGGGGGTTTGAGAGAAGTGGATAAAAGAGGAGAGCGGAGAATGACATTCAACATTCGCCAAGATCATCGAAGTAACTTGTGGATTTCATCGAGGGTGATCCCTAAAAAGATATGTGGGTCTCTGATAACGTTGGGTTTGTTCACCCATGTGCCAAGCATGTTTGATTCAGCGTAATGTAGTTCTAAAACGATTGAATTTTGAATGTTCTTGTTGGTTGTTCTTAAATTACATTTATTCTTGAATATCGAGTTGAAGTTTATGAAATTCTTGAGGTAGAAAGTGTTTTTTCTTGAGTTCAATGGGTTAGATCCTTGTGTATATGATGTGGGTATATAAATCTAAAGTTAATTTAAGAAGAGGAATCAAATTAGAATGATTTAAGGTTAGAAAATGAGAGGAATAATTCGTCAAAAGTTAAACTGGGGAAAGGTTGGCGTGATGCGCCCCCATAGAGCAATGCAGGCTGGGGCAGCGCGCCAGCAGTGCGCCAAAAAGGAGCCTCAGTCAAGTGAGGCTGGCGCGGCACACCCCGAACGCACCTGAATCGGCGTTTTCACCCCGTATTCAGTCCAATTAAGCCTTTCTAAAGTGTTTTAATACTTCCTAATTATTCTAACTACTCTAATTGACTTCTAAACATATGAATTTCAACCTTGAATCCATAACTTCAAATTCAAGGAAAGTTAAGAGCCAAGTCTAAAAAGTTCTTAGAGTCTTTTCAAGAAGACTTTTACAGATGCTTTTAATTTTGTTTTAAGACTTAAAGATAAAGTTGAGTAAAGAGTAAAGATAAGGAGAAGAAGTTCATTTCAAGTTTCATAAGTCTTTTACAAATGTTTTAACTTCGCTTTAAGACTTAAGTTTGAGTTCAGTTTATAGTAAAGTAAAGTCTTTTATTCGAAGAAGTATATGGGGACTAAGTATTTTCAAAGAAGTATAAAATGTTTCACATTTAAATAATAATGGAAAATGATATTTCCAAAGAGCCTACGGGCTAGTTTTCAGAAAAGAGTAATAGCTTTCTAAATGAAGCAAGTAGGGAAACTGAGATTTCCAACATAGCTTTTGAGCTAAGTTTTGAGCACTAATCTACAACCACAGAAGTAAGTATGTTTTAAAAACATAAGAGATAATATAATAATATTTTTGGGAGTAGTATTCAGCACCAATATGGGGGAGAGTTCAGATAACTCACAGCCCCCATAAATCATGTAGCCACCCTGAGTAAACAAGGGTCATACCTTTTAGATGATTCCTTTAGTTCTTTTTAGCATATACTAGTGGATCCACTTAGTAGTTCAGGTTCTATACTGATGGCAAGGTATAGGACGACACTAACAACATGAGGCAAAATGTTATATCATCACTATAGCTCTTAAGTGATGGTTGTCGTTTAAAGAAACTCCAACAGAATTTAAATGTATTTTATATACATAGTTAGTTGTTTTTTTTACATACATCTTAGAGTTACATTGTATCTTTACATACATATAAAGTTGACATCATATTTTAAACAACTTTTGTTTATATTGCACTTACTTTAAATTGATATATATTGAGTTGAGACATGTAAGTTTCCTCAAATTCTCCTTTTCAAGCCTATGTTAGTATTGTTTAGCATTCAAATTCACATACTTGTACATTCAATGTACTGATGCCAGTTGACCTGCATCGTCTTATGATGCAGACAAAGGTAACTAGGATCCGTATCCAGCGTAACATTGATCGAGTGAGAAGTTTAGAGTCTGTTGGTGAGCCTCTTTGCATTCTGGAGGAGTCCTTTTATTGCTTTCAGTATTTTTCTTTATTAGGATGTTGTGGGGTCTGTCCTAACATCTATCACAATTGTTTTAGAGGATTCATAGATAGTTAGACAGTTAGATATGAGTCTTTTAGCTCTATATTTCAGATGTTTTTCTATGAGACTTGAGTATTCATTTTGGCCAGTTGAATGCTTTTATTTAAGATATGGTTAGTTTATTTCACAAGTTCTTTATATAGACTATTCTTGTGTTTTAAGTCTTCCGCTGAGTAAGTAAGCCAGGACAAGGGTTTGCTTGGGTCCAGTAATGGTCTTCGAGTGCCGGCCATGCCTAGGGTGTAGGCACGGGGCGTGACATAGGGACTGCTCAAACTTAATACAACTAAATAACTAAATTGACTCGTGATGTTCCAATACTCCCCCCTCAAGTTAGGTGATGGGTCACTAAGCCTAACTTGAAAATATTACTCTCAAATGCAGGTTTAGGCAGTGCCTTGGTGAGAGTGTCAGCTATTTGACGGCACCATGAACATAAACAACTCAAATCTATTTGGTGTCGACATGATGGCGAACAAAGTGAAAGTCCACGACAGCATGCTTCGCACGACTATGGAGGACATGATTCTTTCTTAGGATGTGGCTCCAAGATTGTCACATATATTATGGGCAATTGATGGATTGGGAATCACAACTCATTTAGGAGATTGGTGACCAACTAGGTTTCAAAAAGAGAATTAGCTACTTCCCTATACTCAGACTCGGTAGAAGAGTGTGAGACAGTATTTTACTTCTTTGAAGACCAACTAATCGGATTGTGACCAATAAACAGAATATAATCAGATGTTGAATCTCTGTCAGTGATGTATCCATCCCAATCTGCTTCAGAATACACACGTAGATTGAAGTCATCAATTAGAGTAACACAGGTATCAGAGGATGCTCTTTACAGCTTTCCAGTGAAGGTCTCATGGGGCTTGCTTAAATTGAGATAGCTTGTTGACTACAAAGGCTATGTCCGGTCTGGTGAAAGATAGGTATTGAAGTTTTCCCAAGACTCGACAATAATGTGTAACATCAGTCAGGTGAGTAACATCAGATAAAACAAGAACTTAGAGGAACTCCTTGGCGTTTTGGCACTCTTGCAGTCATTAGCTCATCATTTAAAATCTCGTTCACATAGTTTCCTTGGGTGAGAATTAAACCACCAGAGCTATGTAGAACTTCAACACCAAGGAAGTAGTGAATATTACCTAAATCTTTAATAGAGAACTGAGAAGCAAGGAAGGTAATAACCTGATTGACACTGAAGGTGTTGGTCCTAGTAACAATAATATCATCGACATACACAAGGACAAACAATGTATCACCTGGACCATGTCTGACAAGAAGCGAGGAATCTGACTTTGTCTTAACAAATCCTATGAATGAGAGATAACCCATGAGGGAATTGTACCACGCTCAAGGAGACTACTTCAAGCAATAGTTCTCCTTGCGCAGCCGACATATATATGATGGCTTGTCCTCATTGGAAAACCCAAAAGTTTGTGCCATGTACACTTCCTCATCTAGGTTTCCTAATTGAAGGAAAGCATTATTGACATCAAGTTGACTATGAGCCAATTATGACGAAGTGCAACAAAAAGGACGATGCGAATTGTAGTTGGCTTGACAATTGGGCTGAATGTGGCATGAAAATTAATGTACGGCCTTTGGGTGAAGCCTTTTCAATAGACGGGTTTTGTATCTGTCGATGGTCCCATCTGCATTCCTTTCGATTCTGAAAATCCACTTACAAGACACCATATTTTTGTTGGGTCAAGAGGAACAAGTTCCCAAGTCTGGTTCTTTATTAAAGCATCAAGCTCCTGCTTCATTGTGTTACACCACTCGAGATATTTGTGTGCTTGTTTGAAAATTGTGGATGTGATGGTGGGCTTCAAATTAGCTAGGTAATCAAAAATTCCTTGGGTTTGGTTATGTTGTTTTGGGATCGAGTGACAACACGGGTAGAAGGATATGGACAGTGAGGCGGTGAAGGAGCGAGCTCCAACTCGGGGATAGAATAGGATGGTAGAGGATCCAAGGGTATTGATGGGTTGGTACTTCTGCGTTGATAGACAAGTAAAGGAAGCAAGCTAGTGTGCGTGTTCGTAGAGATAGGCATTGGTGAATGTGTAGGGTAACTTGGCGGTGGTAGACATTGGGTAGTAGGTTGAGACGAGGGGTTCTGGGAAGTGAGAATTATAGAAGGTGAGAGAGATAAAGACAGGACTGGAGAAGGAGAACATGCGAGAGGTGAAGCTTCTTCTGCCACTGATGCATTGACGGATGAGGACTGTGAGTTTGAGTTGTCTTGGGACTTGGCTGGAGAAGAGGCAGACGTTGATGGGGAATCTATTTTGTGTACTTCTATTTCTAATGGAGGGGGTAGATCTGTACTTAAAGAAAGTTTAGATGTTGGGTCGAAAGAGTTGGAAACTATGGTTGTTTCCCATTGTAGGGGAGTCGATTTATTGGAAAGGTTGGAGAACAAAGTTTTAAATGGAAAATTATTCTCAGCAAATCGCACATCTCTAGATAAATACAATTTTGTAGTGATTGGGTCAAAATATTTATGACAGTGTGAGACAAGGAGAATCCGAGATAGACACATGGTGTAGATTTTGTTTCAAGTTTATTTATGGAGTATGGTTTAAGCCATGGATAGCATAAACAACCAAAGTGCATAGAGAACTATAATCAGGTGATTTTCCAATTAATATTTGGAATGGGGATCTATTATCTAGGTGTGAGGTCAGAAGACGGTTAATGATGTAGATAGTGTGGTGACATGCGAAAGACCAAAATCGGGTTGGAAGGGACACCTCATGTAGGAGTGTGCTTGCAGTTTCAATGATATGTCGATGTCGTCGTTCTATGGGTGCAACTCGTTGAAGCGTATAAGGTGGGGTGGAAAGGTGTTCAATGTCGTGAAGTGAAAGATAGGAGTCTAGAATTTTATACTCTCCTCCGCCATCAGTGTAAAGCGATAAAATTTTGGTGTCGGAATTTTTTCTATCAAAGGATGGGATTTTCGAAAGATCTCTTTTAACTTCAATTTTTTTTGTTAATGTATAGAGCCAAGTATATTTAGTATATTCGTCAACAAAAATATTATAGTATAGCTTTTTATCAAGAGATAAAATTAGTGATGGTCCCTATAAATTGCTAAAAATAATTTGAAGAGGTTTAGAGCTATACAGTGATAGTTGGGGAAGAGGAAGTCGTTAAGCTTTATTAGATACAATGAAAATGTTTTTCTCGCTCATGAAATGGTAACGAGAACCTATTTAAAATAAAACTAAGAACTCTAGCGTGAGGATGACAATACGTTGATGCCAAGTAGTTAGAGGAATGAATGTAGTGGTCATGTGAGCTTAGGGAGGTGGGACAAGCCACTCATACAGTCCATATTTTATCCGGTCGTGCACCAGCGGATTCCACATTTTCAAATCCTTCACAACAAAGTCAAAAGGAAACAATTCAATCGACTTTAGATTGTCTTGATAAAACTTAGAAACAGAGATAAGCATACGTTTAAATGAAGGAGCACAGAGAGTGCGGGTTAGTTTAAAAATATTATTTGACGCATTTAATTGAGTAGAACTAGTGTGAGAAATAGGAATTTTATTACCATCACCCATGGAGACGTCTTCGTTACCGTGGTACGGTTGTAGATTGTGTGGCTCTGTGGTGATGTGATGGGTGGCTCCCGAGTCAACTATCCAGGGGTTGGTGGCAGCAGTAAGCCCAACTGCATAGTTGGCTTTGGCTTCAAAGTGATTGTGAGACTCCGAGAGACAAACATGGGCGGTGTGGCCTATCCTGTTACATAGTTGATAACGAGTAACGATGTTTGGATTTGAGTCAGACTCCCATTGTGGTGGAGTATTTGGCCGTGAGTTCTGACGCCATTGTCAAGAATTGGTTGTCTACCTGCGATTGTTGTGATAATTGGTGTGGCGGAAGAGTTCATAGTCTAGTAGTTTTTTAAACAATTCCTCATAGGAGATAGTCGTATCACGTGCACGAATGGAAACAAATATCTCTCGAAACTCAAGGCCCAAACCACTTAGTATTTTGACTATGAGTTCAGGATTGGACAAAGAAGTACCAAAAGTGGCTAACTCATCCGAAAGGGACCGAATATTGTGAATATATTCAGTGATGGTACGAGAGTCTGGAAAGATGATCACGCAAACTGAAGACTCGAGTTTGAGAATTGTTCGTAAGTGGTATGCAAAGCATCCCAAGCTGATTTAGCCGAATCAGTGGTAGCAAGAGTAGAAGCAATGGTGGGTTCGACAAAAGCCATAAGGGCATTTTGGATGAGTTTATCTTGGTGGAACCAAGGTAAGAAGGCAGGATTAGGAGATATGTTCGTAACGAGGGAAATCGTGCGATTGGGGGCTGGAGTGGTCCCATCGAGATGACCAAAGAGGTTGTAGCCATACATAAACATGGAGAATTGGGCTTTCCGGGTGGCGAAGTTGTGACCACCGTTTAGTTTAATGGGTAGTTGGGAAGCATGATTGAACTGAATGATTATGTTACTACCCATTGTGTTATCAGCATTAACAACTATTGGATTATTGTCATTGTTGTTTCCGTTGGGATTAGTCATTGTTGCTGATTTGTGTGAGGAGAAGGAAGGGAAAAAAATTGGATTGTTCTCGTTAGAGTGTGAAGAGACTTGATACTATATAAAGACTGGGTATAACTTGAAAGACGATAATTATTAATGATGACAGAAAGTTGCTTAAATAGAATTACAGTAAAAAGGCTCCTAAACGAACTGAAGTAATAGAACCTAACTAGACAATAACTGATGAAACTTAATCCTAAATAAACAGGGATAGGGACTGCTCAAACGACTACATAACTAAAGACTCGTGATGTTCCAATATGTTAATCAAATTGGGGTGGGGTGGGGGAGGATTAACCTAAATACAATTGATATTATTTGAATATAAAATAACTTTAAAGTATGTATTGTTTCTTCTCTATCCTTCTGCACACTCCACAAGTGGCATCTCATCTATTATTTGTCATCTCTCCACCATGTTACATACATCGCCTTCAGTTTTCAAAATATCTTCTTAAATTAAACTCAAATATTTTTTTGGATTATATTTTTTTATTTATATATCAAACACAAAAAAGTCATTCTTTTTCTAACTAACGACTTTTTCTAACTAACGACTTTTTCTAATACCTCTCTTCCAATATTTTCTTCCTATGTAGGGGCATGGGGAGGGGTTTCGTACTTCGATTCGAAGTTTAAGAATTTCAATTCGATTATTTATGAGTTTTTAATTTTTTTTAATGGGTCCATTTTTACCCCAATTTTTCTTTAGAAATTAAACTCTCCTCTCAAATTTCAACAATAGACATTCTTCCTCCAATATGTCAATTGATTTTTTTAAATAACTATTCTATCCTTACATCCTTAATCTTTATTCCTTTTTACTTCTTTAAAAGAATTATATATATATATATATATATATATATATATATATATATATATATATATATATATATATTATTTTCAAGATGAAAAATACATTATAATTTAGAGTAAAATAATCTCTAAACAGTAGTATGCATTCTATATTAAAAAACTTTCTTCATGCGATGTTCTTTTTCCTTAACAACCACCATTTGGTGCAGCTTGCGTGATAGTCATGTTGGCAACAGAGTGTCCTCATTACAACTTTCTCATCTTGCCGATGATGCAAAGTTCTTCCTCTTGTCACCCGAAAGGGGTCGATTGTTCACTAAGAATAGTATGGAGGATATCTCCAATGTTATGAGGATCGAGATGACAAATTATTTACTTTGATTGCCTTTCATTGAGGCTCACAATAGCAAGTGCAGCTGATTGGTGATCAAAGTAATCCACAAAACCATAGAGGAAGATTTCCACTTAATATGGGCTCTATCTTAAGGTGTGCTATGTGACAATGATGATATATAAAGGGACTGATAGCTGCATCAATGCTTGCTGTTGTTGTATCAGACTTTGCTGTTGCATCATCTTCAACTAACAAAAAAAATGCAAAATTTAAATTGAAGATAAGAAATTTGAAAGGGTAATTAAGGTTTTGATTGAAATCAAGAAAATCAAAGAAAAAAATATAAAAACTAAAAGAAAAAGAAAAGACTATTCATTTCTATTGTAAAAAATTCTTTTTATGTAAAGTGCAATATTGAAGCTCGACACAGAGGACAATCCTTTTTTCTTAACAACCACTGTTTGATGCATCCGACGTGATATTCATGTCTGCAACAAAGTGTTCCAATAGTCTCTTCATGCTTATATTCACCCAGACATATGACACAAATCTCTATGAATTCTCTATCACCAACTTCTTCATTAGTTTTGGGATTATTTATGCCATCTTTAGGCGCAACAACATGATGAGTTCTTATTTTGACATACCTCTTTACAACTTTCTCATCTTGACGACGATGCAAAGTCCTTCCTCTTGTCACTGGAAAGGGGTCAATTGTTGAATCATGATCACTCATATAAGTTATACCAACACGAACACAAGCAACAAAAAAAATGTATAAAAGGGTTTGAGTGACATTGAACAATATATAAAGATGACCTACCATATCTCATAGTTCATTTGGAAAAATAATAAATTTCATTCCTAAATTATTTTGGAAAGCAAATCTATACACAATATGAAATACACATAGAGATGGACTATCATATTTCCTATTTCACCGGGAAATTAATAAGTTGCATTCCTAATTTCTGTTGGAATCAGATTTAATGATAATATTAAATATACATATAGCTGGCCTACTATAATTCCTAGTTCATTTGAAAACATAATAAATTTTATTCCAAATTTTCTTTGATTGGAAATAGATTTATTGATAGAGTTGTTATTTACTCAGCTAAATTAGTTTAATCCTTATAATTTAACCTTTAGTTTGGGAAAATAATTTCTAAAGGAAGTAAAATGAAATACAGTAAAAGTTAATTACTTATATAAATTGTATTAGATCACTACAAAATTAATTAGATTTGTCATAGAAATATGTGGTTCTTTTGTCACATGATAATCAAAGAAATGATGATTAGTGAATTAGATTAATATAAAATGTCAAATAAGAATTAGTTTGACCAAACTTTTAAAATAATCTATGGGTCTTATATGTCCCCTAATTTTGCGATTTAATTTGATATATCCCTCGCTAAAAAATGATTCATATATATTCTATTGTTACATAAATGACCCAGATTTACCCTTTTTGTCTAATAGGAGTGAAAAACTATATTTTTTTTGATATTTTATTTAAAAAGAACGATCTATATATAGGGTTATATTTAATCCTTCTCACAAGTGAATTTTTTTCCTTCTTTGATTCAACAACTAAATTTGATTTGTTATTTTGATGGTCAGATTTATTTTTTCACTCATGTTCTTGCAAAATTTATCATAGATGCTCTAATATTTTATTCATACAAAAAATAAATTATAATATAGCCGCAAAAAATTAGTTCAAATTATTTTTTTACTTAGTTATCTTTTTTTTATTCAACTTTTTAATATGTATTTCTTATATTTTCACACCAGAGAAAGAAAAAAATAAGAATAAGAAACTCAAATAATAATAAGCAAATAGATCTACAAGGGAGATATTGAAAACTCAAATCCCTCATTAAATTAAGGAAGTCCAAAAAAAAAAATGACTGAGAAGAATCAAATACCCACTTGAACTTTATTAAGAAAGATCATATATACTCCTACATGTTTTTTTTAAAAGAAATTAAAAAGTCAGAAAAATTTTGAAATTAACTTTTTGGCTTTTGTTAGATGAAAATAGTATATGTAAGACACTTTTAACAATAGGGGTATATGTGAGTCACTTTTCTAGAGATATATGTGACTCACTTTATAATGGGTATCTTAGCTCTAAAGTATAATGTTGAAGGGTATATCAGGCCATTTTTCATGTTCTTAATTTTGGGCGGTGTTTCCACTAATTTTTCTTCGCTTATTTAAGTTTGAGATAAGAGCAAGAAAATACACATAAACTATCCTACTTTTATGAGTTTCATACCTAAACTATTGAAAGTGTGAGATTAATACCTAATCACTCATTAGCTTGAGAAACACACCTCAGTGGTGTGGGTAATGCATTCTATCTTTTATTTGAAAAAATCATGACACATGACATTTCACATGGCTAAATATTCCATCTTGAAAAAAAGTAAATACTCTCTCCGTTTCACAAAGAATGGTCTAATTTGAATTGGCACGGAGTTTAAGAAAATAAAGAAGACTTTAAATCATGTGGTCCTAAATTAAAATTATGTCAAATGTACAAAATTGTCCTTTAATCTTGTGGACTGCAACATGTCATGTTGAAAGTTATTACCAAAAAATAAAAAGGTCATTCTTTTTTAAACAGACTAAAAAGGAAATGAGGTCATTCTTTTTGAAACGGAGGGAGTGATAAACTAATAATATTAACTAATATTAATTATTATAGTAATATTATCCTCAAATTTTTGTGTTTTCATAAAATAAAATTTAAATTAGTTTTCTTACCCCACTCCACCATCTCCTCTCCTTACCCCACCCCCGACAATCCCTCATTGTTTGTTTTTAATAAAATTATGTTGTTAGTTTTATTAAAAATACTTCACCTCCCCCCCCCCCAACCAAACACTCATTCCCCAGAAAAATTTGGTATTATTTTATTTTTAAAAAGTAAAAAATCCTACCCAATCTTATTTAACTCCCACTCGTAATTTATTTATTTACTAGGTAAATTATTCGTGCTTCAAACGGGATTGAACTATTTTTCTAAGCTTCCACATGATTAATCGATAATACTCGTATTTTCAATACATACAATACATTGTCAAGAAAAATATATCTTAAGGCAAAGAGTTCCACTGAAATCTTAAATTGCCATATTTTTTTAATTTTTGTTTTTGTTATACAAACATTATGAGTCACAAAAAGATTTTAAGTATGAAAGAACTCTAAGAAAATTCTCCATGGAAATAGTTGGTCAGAAGTAAAACACTCTCAAGTAAGTGGAACATCACATCCATATAAGAACATAATTAACTAAATTCAAATGGAGGACCTGCGGATCCTTTCTTATGAAACTCCATCAATCTCTTTTTATTATAGTATGTCGTATCATTTATAAGTTAAAAATGACTCTAAAATTGTTAGTATCATAAATGTTTTTCCTCATTGTCTCAGAATAGTCATTATTATTTCCAGAATTGAAGTGAAGAAATAGGGAAAAACGTTTACTTGGAGAGTCTTGGAAGAAATTGATAAATAAACCAAGTTTTTTTATGAGCTTTTTTTCGAGCCTTTATATATGCTTTTTCTTCATTATCTGCTAGAAAATAATTCAATAATATACTAATTGTGCCAAGCAAGAGAGAAATATGTTTAGTTCTTTTAACAAACATCATCATTGGTTCCAGTTTAGTTATCACATATTTATTGTTGTACGCTATCAAATATAGCACAATGCAAAAGCAATTTTTCCAAAAAGTATATGAAGAAACATGTAGAAAGGGACACAAGAGAAGATAAATTTTCAATCATCCTCAATGAAATTTCTAATAGAGTTCACCAAAATAGTAAAACGAAATTGCAAGAGATACATGAATCACAATGACTTACGGTAAAAGCTCAAGCTTCACAAAATAGGAGGAAGAAAACTTTGAGTAATGAAACACACTTCATAAGAAGCTTAATTAATATATTTGAAATTGATTCCCTACAACAAAAAAAACCCGGCAAATAATAATGGCATAAATAAAAGTTTTGTTTACTAAAGAACCAAATGTAATGAATTCAATCATTTCAACAACGTTATGAGTTGTGGTTTGAGAGGTGCAAGAGTAGTAGTGTCGCACTGCAATTAAAATTAATTTTCTTTGTCTGTATGAAGAAATCTATAGAAAGGGACAAAATAGAAGATCAATTTTAAATCATCTTTGCCGAAATTTTTAACAGAGTTAAAAAAAAGTAATAAAAATAGAAAAAAAGAAAATTGTCATAGTTACATGAATCACTATGACTTAAAGTAAAGATTAAGCTCCATGAAAGAGGCGGAAGAAAACTTTGAGGAATAAAATAAACCTCATTAGAAACTTAATTAATGAATTTGAATTTGACTCCGCTATAGCAGGGAAAAATATCCTACTAATAGTAATAGTAGTGACAGAAAATCCCTCTATTTATAGACAACAAATGGTAGTGTGAACAAATGGTTATTGTGCCTTGTCGAAAAGGTCACAACTCATTGAAAAAGTTACAGCCATTCGAAAAGGTCACAACGTTTCATAAATGTCATATTCTTCCATAAAAGTCACAACTTTTCATAAAAGTCACAACTTTTAATACAAGTTACAACTTTTCAGAAAAGTCATAACATTTCATAAAAGTCACTACTTTTCATAAGTCACAACTTTTCATAGAAAAAGGAATGCTAGTTTTGAAAATAAATAAATTAAAAGGAAATTTTGGTTTCTGGTGGCGCCACATAGGCTGTGTGCGTGCTTGCGTGCGTATGTGTGCGTGTTTTTTTTCTTGTTTTGTATTAAATATGTACATATATTTTAGGAATTTTTTTCTACTTGTGTACCGAACATAACATAATAAAAAATTATTTTAAAAAAATTTGTGTCGCAACAAGTAAAAAATATTTTTATATGTATATATATAACACAATTTATCCTATCTAAATTAGTATTTATTGGGGGGAGGGGGAGATGAAGTGAAAAAAATTAAATACTTTTATAAAAGAAATTTCAACAAAAGGACTAAAAAAATATGTGTGTGTGTGGGAAGGGGGGAGGGGAGGGGGTTAGAGGAAGTGATTGAGTGGGGTAAGAAAAAAAATACATTTTACTTTATAAAAAAATATTTATTTATTTTCCATAAAAATTTGTTAATCTTTAATTTTAACTAATACTAATAATTATTTCATTTTTGTTAATCTGGAATGTTTTGTCCATGTATAGTGTGATGTGATAATTTTTAAATAAAAGATAGAGTGTATTACAAACACTATGATGAGAATGTTATATAAGAGAGAAGTCTGTTTCTCAAACTAATAAGTGTTAGTTTAGGTGTGAAACTCACACTCTCAATAGGTTATGTATGAAACTCAAAAAAAGGGAATGACTTATGAGTATTTTTGCCACTAATCTCATTATGTTTTCTTTTTCCTAAAAGAAAAATATGAAGTTTTCATACTTGTCTAGCTTTTGTCTTGTAGGAAAGGCTTATGACTCTATAGATAGAGGATCATTCCTTCTAACATGGCAACACAATTTATCCTAAGAGCTATAAGAGCTTTGCTTTGGGGGGAGAATTTTTGACACACACACATTACGTTATCACTTGTACGAGTATTTTCTTATTCCAAGTGAATTTGTGAGGTTACTTTTCTCGATCTCTAGTATTCTCTTTTATATAGTGTATTTCTCCTCTCCTCTCCTCTTATGAATTAGGTTAATTAACTAAACCACGTTAAGTATTTGTGTCTCTTTTGACATATTTGTCCTCTGTCTTCCTATTTAGTGTCTTTTGAGGTTTGTTATTCTAGTTAATTATGAATGACATTTGATTATTTCTATCCTACCAAGTGCTATCGGAACAAGGTTAAAAATGAGTGTTTGTCTTGGCGTGTTCACTTTTAACCACAACCTATTTGACGATAGCAAAAATTTTAGTTTGAAATTTTTTATCATAATGTTACACATTGTGGAGACAGATTTATCGGGGGATATTTTGGAGATGGATATTTAACTTGTTAAAAAATTATAAGAAGAAGGTGGAGAAAATTTAAGTTGTTAGAAATCCTGGCCAAATGGGAGTATTGTTGGGTGTTTGTTTCAGAATTTCTAACCATAACTGAGTTTTTTTTCCTAGAAGGATTTCACGACTCAAGGTAGACCCTATGAGTAACATGACGTATAGGACCCCGAGAGACCCTACAAAAGCCACTTAAAATGCATAAACATGATAACATAAATTCAAGAGAATTTTAAATTAAAGACAGTTACTAATTATAAGAGTTTTACAAAGTAAAGAGGAAGTTTAACAATGTCTCAAAGTCATCTTATACAAACGAGTGATCGGGACGTAATACATACATCACATACAATATGAAATTAAAGGCATAAAGAAATGAAAGATTGGTCCTCGGAACATGAGGACTTACCAATCTTCAAACTTCTACTATGATATCCCTAGTGTTATGGTCCCCAATTATGGATCTCGTTATGGGACGCTGCAATATGAAATTTGAAGTTTTCTTCTTACGACCTATGGTTCTAATTCGGTAAGAGAAAACCTGCAATTGAGTTAAAGTACTCAAAAACTGAAATTACTTTTCTGCTTACATTTTCTGAGACAAACAGACAATTTAAATATAACACTTAAAAGATAACTATCCCTAGAAACTAGGACATGACTTCCTAACATAATTGGAATGAAAAACTGTACTCTTACATGAAAATAACTACTCCTAAAAGGAAATACTACTGCCAAAAAATAATAATTAATGATGTAACTATTGAATGACAAAAGAGTGATAATATTACTCTCCTCCTTCAAATCGTGCTTGTCCTCAAGCGCTAAGTGCGGAAATTAGTATTTCTCTCCTTTCCAACAAACTCTTCCTCATCATCTATAAAGTCAATACAGATTAATTTATTGCATTGATGACCTCGGGTAATGGTTCATCACAATTGAAACAAAGCCCCTTAGGACGCCTTTCCTCGATTTAAGATCTGGTGAGTTTCTTCACAAATCTGGCATGATGTTGAGGTGAGAAATCTACTGTCTTGGATTTGCAAGCATCTAACGATTGCGAACAAACGGGTTGTTACTTGCGTTCATAAAGTTGAGATAAACTCATCGCTGTAGCCAAATCTGGAGGATTATGCAACTCAACCTCAATTTATATATAAACAGTAAGACCATTGATATAAAGTTCATTTTTTTGCGACTGAGTGAGTGTACTAGCCCACGAAATTAACTGCTCAAAATTTTCTTTGGTAATTTGTCACGGACCCGATCTGTCATAACTTAGCCAATTCTCCCAATTTCTGACTTCCAATTGGTGGCCCAAAAAGAAAGTTACATTGGCGCTTGAATTCATCCCAAGATGGTTGAGGCATATCTATCTCTAGTTGAGAAACCAAAGTTGTGCATTTTCTTCTAAATGAAAAGAAGCAAGTCTAACCTTTTCTCCTTCTTGAGTTTGTTAGTGTCGAAAGAAATGTTCACATTTATTCAACCATCCCAAAGGGTCCTCTTGGCAATTATTCATGGGAAATCCAAATTGGCATGTCGAGGAATGATAAAACTTCATACTACTTCTGAACCTGACCCTCCAATCACTTTATTTTTTTCCTTCCAACCGTGATTCTGACTTGTATTTTCATTTGAATCAGAATCGACCTTAGAAATATCAAAATTCTTTGCGAGTGCATCCAAACGAGCATTTATTGCTTCCTATCTGGCCAAATTGGTTGCACGTTTTTCGTGGTACAAGTTCACCAATTGTGCTAGTTGATGTTGAATTCGGTCTCCCATAACTCGTGTCTCTAATACCAAGATGTTATGGTCCCTGGTTATGGATCTCGTTATGGGACGCTGCAATATGAAATGTGAAGTTTTCTTCTTATGACCTATGGTGTTGGTTCGTTAAGAGAGAACTTGCAATATATTGAGTTAAAATACTCAAAAACTAAAATTAGTTTTCTAACAGTTACAAGATAACTACCCATAGAAACTAGAACATGACTTCTTAACGTAACTGGAAAGAAAAATTGTACTCTTACAGGAAAATAACTAATACTAAAAGGAAATAACTACTGCTAAAAAGAAATAATTAATGTTGTAACTATTGAATGACTAAAGAGTGATGACACATATCCACGAAAGTGTGAATCTGGAGTGTCGGACCCTACAGTTTGCTTATAAGAATGTAGGCAAGAGTATGCATTAGTACAAAAATGTACCAAGTATGATAGAAATGCATAAAACATATGAAATCATCCTTAAAAGGACATTTTCATGATATGCAATGACCAAGCTAAAACATGAAATAAAATAGTTAGAAAACATAAGTCATTAAATGTGGTCAATGCAAGTTAACATCTTTAAACATTCATGAGATACTTCTAAAAGTAACCTTAATCCATTATTGTTGGAGATTTACCTTTATATGACATGTAAGACCATGTGAGATATTAACATACAATCTGGTGTCTACCCCACATCGAAAAGGGGTGTCCTACTTGCCAAGGTAAGACCATGAACTTCTAGCTAATATGGATCCACTAGTTAATGTCCATCTACGGCAATCATCCTATGGGGGCACGTAGGTATCAGATAAGGAGATTTCAACTAGAAACCCGACATCTCCTAACAATAGAGCTTCCATATCAATATCCTCTTAGTGCTAAGCATAAATCTCATGGAATAGTCATTGTTTTAACTTGTCTTTATTATCTATGGAAGGGCACACCATATTTCCAATCCAAGCTAAGTCATATATCATCCATGAAAAGGTACAATTAAGCAACCAATCCAAGTTAGTTTTTCTTAAGGTTTAAAATTGCCCTTTTTTTTAATAGCCTGCTGACTTGGCAAATAATGAGTCAATAAAATTGGACAAATGGCTTCATCTTATTGGTCCACCTAATTTTATAAAATCCAGCCCAACGACCTGACCCATCTATGCTACAAAATCTCAAACCCACCCACACACCCATTTACATATTACCCTAACATATCCTTGAACTCTAGTTTACCATGATTCTTAGCCTTTTTAAGTAGCCGCCAAGAATGGATAACACCAACCTTTTCTAAGATGGTGCCAGGTGGTTCTTATTTTGTTATACCTATCTGTTGTGCGGAGCTCGATAAGCATCATTAAGGCAAATTCATAATTACTATACTTGTTTGTAAAGCCATCAACATAACAACTTATTGCATTGTTAACAACTTCAACTATCTTATTATAGAAATAATTCAGCTACGTGTTAACTGATATCCGATACAAACATTTCAAGGGCTATATGCTTGAAATTCGCTGCTAGCTACAACTCTTCTATCATGCCTCAAGCTACCCTCGAGGCACGAACACAGGACCTAGGACCACAAGTGATCCCAAGCTAACCCTGCTTGCATGATCATGAGCATACTAAAGATAACAAACTGATGCGGAAGTATCATGCCTCAAGCTACCCACGAGGCATGGACACAGGACCTAGGACCACAAGTGATCCCAAGCTAACCCTGCTTGCATGATCATGAGCATACTAAAGATAACAAACTGATGCGGAAGCTAAATCAAAATTTAAATGAAAAGATGGGGAATACCCATATACTATAACTGAGATATGAAAACTAATGAGTTTAATACAAAGAATATATTAACTCAATACTAAGATGAAACTAACTATGTCTGAAAATAGCCTATATCTGACTAGAAATACTGGGACAGGCCCCAGCTAAGTCTAGAAAAACTGAAATTAAAGGACCAAAATTACTAAAAAGAAACTCATGACTATTGTCCTCGGAGAATGAGGACTCACCACTGATTCTGCTGAACTAAAGATCGGGGATTGATCTAAGCGTGATCTGGATGTTCAGAAACTGAAACTAAATCATGAGAAGATATAGTGCACGTATGTGCCAGTACTTGAAAGGTACTGAGCATAAAGGATAGAGTAAAGCTTAAATAATACATAACTCAACAAGCACAAAAACAAGTATAATATTCTGAACATGATATATTGAATGCTGAGCTAATTAGATGCAATGACCAAATTTATAACATGCTGAGACTGAGTATTGAATGATTGTAAATATGGTCAATGCAATAGAGTCTGACTGAATTGTGGGAGCTATTAATAACCGATAATAAAACTACATGAGCTAAATGTGGAGTCGATGTATACGCCCCATCGAGAAGACCCAATATACCCTGCCAGAGTTATAAAGGCATGCTGGTGTGATCACTAAACTGATGCCCACAGAGGGGACTTACAACCTACTTTGCTAGCAGTTCTGGACTATTTGGGTACGGTGAACACTAGTATAACTTGGTATTATGCTACTCCCAATGAATTAAGTAATTAATACATTATGACTGAATTTCTGTAAGTTACTAGATAGCTCAAATTGAACATGCAAACTCAGGAAGCAACAATTAAACTTATATTGATGCATAAATAATTGAGGTATGTATAATTGAATAACTGAAATATCTAACCTAGCATGTGTAATTCAATAACTAAAAAAAACATAGTAGGGGTTCTGAAATTCATGTAATAAACTGAATATTAACTTAGTAATCTGATTTGAATCATTCTAGTAGCTAAGAACCCAAAAATTCTACAATTCAATAAACCCTAGGTCTACTCATAATAAGGGAATCAAGAAACTAACTGAAAACTAGGGAACCTAATGGGTGAAAGGAACCCACTAGTGAAATCCCACGTACTTAATGGGGAATTCCACGAAGAAATATTTTGATTTCGGGGCTGAAATTGATGGAAACTTGCTACGTTCTTGAACTAGGGTTCTTGAACTTTTTCTCCTCTCTTGCTTCTAATTTCTAAGTTTTGATTAATGATTTGATTTAGGTAAGTTCTAGTTATATTTCTAGGCTTAAAATGACTAAAACCTCATTATTTAGTGTCTAAATGACGTATCTTATAGGCCAAACAAACAAAGAAAATACCAAAAGACCCCTCAATCAAAAGTTGTCGGAGTTACTAACAGAGTCAACTGATGAACCGTAAGTCAACTTATGGTCTGTACTGGTCGACCGTCATTTGCGATGGTGTACTTAAAGTCCGTTGGTCTATCGACGAATTCGACAGACGGACCGTAATCTGACCGACGGTCCGTATTGGTCGACCATCGTTCACGACTAAGGATTGAAACTTGACTGGCCCATCAACGGAGTCGGCTGGCTGACCATAAGTTGGTTGACGTTCTGTAATGGTCGACTTTCATTCACAACTGAGGACTGAAAAAGTTGACTGGCCTATCGAGTCCGTAGTTGGCTCCATCGCTCACACCTGCAACTTCTGGTCTGTATTTTTGGTCTATTTTTTATATGAGTTGTTACATTATCTCCCTCTTGGGACTATTAGTCCTTGAATGAAGACTAAAATTGCTAAGTATGAAGGGAATGAGTTGCAATCCCTATTACTAAGCACTGAGAACTGAATTTCTGACTTAACTGAGTTCCAAGAACATGCAAATATGCTGAAAATACAAGTACAAACTGAAAGAACATGATACTAAGACATAATTTGCGCTTGAATGACTGAAAAACTGAAGAGAAACTATTTTCTCAAGCTGGAGTGGAATAAAAAATAAATAGGTGAGGATACTTGGATTTCATGCCTTCTTCTGCTTCTCGAGTAGCTCTCTCTACGGACAGACTCCTCAACAAAACCTTAACTGAAGCGACTTATTTGTTTCTCAATCTTCTAACCTAATGGTCAAGAATCTCAACTTGTACATACTGGTAATAAAGACTATCCTTCACAGCCACACTCTCTAATGGCACTACGGAGGTCGGATCACTCACACACTTATTCAAGAGCGAGATGTGGAAGACTGGATACACTGCTGCTAGTTTTGCTGGCAACTCTAAATCATATGCAACCTTGCCAACCCTTTTCAAGATCTTGTAAGGGCCTACTTATCTAGGAAAGAGCTTCTCTATATTGCTAAATCTGATCACCCCCTTCATAGGTAACACTTTAAAGAAAATCCAATCATCAACTTGAACTCTAGTTCTCTTCTCCTCACATTTTCATAAGACTTCTAATGACTCTGGGTTGTATTAATTCTTTCTCTAATGAGTTGCACTTTCTGCATAACATAATGGATTGAATCTGGTCCTATCAAAGTTGCTTTACCTACTTCAAATCAAACAACAGGAGATCTACATCTACGCCCATATAGTGCCTCATAAGGGACCATCTGAATGTTGGATTAACAGTTATTATTGTAGGAAAACTCAATAAGAGGAAGGTGATTATCCGAACTACCCTTGAAATCGATTACACAAGCTCTCAACATATCCTCTAGGGTATGAATGGTATGCTAGATCTGCCTGTCCATCTGTCTGCGGATGAAATGTTGTGTTAAGATTAACCTGAGAACCAAGACCCTTATTAAATGACTTCCATAAATAAGAGGTAAATTGAGGACCTCTATCTGAGATGATAGACAAAGGGACCCCATGAAACCTCACAATCTCATTAATGTAAATCTTAGCATAGTCCTCCGCTGAATTTGTAGTCTTGACCACCAAAAAAGCGAGAAGACTTAGTCATCCTGTCGCTATCACCCAAATGGAGTCATTCTATCTGCGAGTACGAGGTAACCCTGTATGAGATCCATATTGATCACTTCTCACTTCCAAATAGGAATGTTGATCTCTTGATTCATACCCCCTGGTTTCTGATGTTCTACCTTCACTTGCTGGAAATTGGGGCACTTACTCACAAATTTGCTATATCCCTTTTCATGTCATTCCACCAAAAGACTTCTCACAGATTGCAGTACATCTTAGTGGCGCCTGGATGAATAAAAAATCTAGAGTTATGGGCTTCTATTAGAATATGTTGTGTCAACTCACCCACATCAGGAACACACAATTTACCCTGGTAGCGAAGTACACCATCTCCCCCTTGGGAGAAAACCTCCACTCTTTGATTGTGGAATGCACCCTTAAGTTCAAGAAAGATTGGATCATTGTATTGTTTTTCCTTAACCTCCACTACCAAAGAAGATTTTGCCCCATTCTGAACTGTTACACCACTGTCGGATATGCACATAAGGCGAACTCCCAAGCGAGCAAGTCTGTGAACATCTTTCACTAGTTACTTCCTTTCTTCCTCAATACACTACCCATAGATAATCTTATAAATGAATCTGTTACTACATTTGCCTTACCAGGATGGTAATGCACACTCATATAATAATTTATAAGGAACTCAAGTCATCTCCTCTGGCGAAGATTCAACTCTTTTTGGGTGAACATGTATTGAAGGATTTTATGGTCAGTGAACACCATACAAATAATGTCTCCAGATCTTGAGTTCAAACACCACTACTGCAAGATCGAGGTCATGAGTTGGATAGTTTTTCTCATGCACCTTAAGTTGTCTAAAAGCATAAGTTATAACCTTATCTCATTGCATCAACACACAACTTAGGCCAACTCTAGATGCATCACAATAGATCACATAAACATCTTAACCCTTTGGTAGATTCAAGACAGGAGTTGTAGTCAATCTATTTTCCAATTCTGCAAAGCTTTTCTCACAATTATCTTACCATAAAAACTTGACCATATTTTGAGTTAACCTAGTCAATGGTGAGTCTATGGATGAAAATATTACCACAAACCTTCTATAATAACCCGCTAGACCCAAGAAACTTCTGATATCTCTAGTATAGGTAGGTTTAGGTCATTGTTTCACTACTTTTATCTTCTGGGAATCTACTCGAATTACTTTACTATAAATAATATGCCCAAGGAAAGCAACTGATTGTAATCAAAACTCACATTTGCTAAATTTTGCAAATAACTGTAATCTTTGAGAGTTTGCAGAACAACACTCAAATGACTCGCATGTTCTTCCTCATTCTTAGAGTAAATGAGGATATCATATATAAAGAAGGTAACGAACAAGTACAAGTATACTTGAACACTTTGTTCATTAAATCCATGAAAACTGTAGGAGAATTGGTTAGT
Organism: Solanum sitiens; assembly: GCA_016801875.1. Taxonomy (NCBI): domain Eukaryota; kingdom Viridiplantae; phylum Streptophyta; class Magnoliopsida; order Solanales; family Solanaceae; genus Solanum; species Solanum sitiens. The sequence continues at coordinate 1,680,706 of JABWTJ010000298.1, forward strand.
CCAATGACATAACTACAAATTTGTAATGACCATACCGAGTTCTGAAGGTTGTCTTCATCTGACTCTAAGTTGATGATAAGTGGATCTGAGGTCTATCTTTGAGAAATGGCTAGCACCCTGAAGTTGGTCAAACAAGTCATCAATCCTTGGGATGGGATAATTATTCTTGATTGCGACCTTGTTCAACTACCTATTATTAATGCACATTCTGAGAGAACTATCTTTCTTCTTTACGAACAACACTGGTGCATCCAATGGCGAATTACTAGGTCTGATGAAGCCTTTATCTAGAAGGATTTTCAACAACTTGTTCAATTCCTTAAGCTCAGCAGAAGCCATTCTGTAAAAAGGAATATAAATAGGCTGGGTATCTGGAAGGAGATCTATTCCAAAGTAATTTCTCTTTCGGGAAGAACTTCGCAAAGACCTTATGGAAAAACTTCTGGAAATTCAATAACTACAGGAACTGACTCAAGAGTTGGGGTATTGGATCTAGATTCTTAATCGGAACTAGCATAGGCGTTAAACTACTACCCTTCCATTCTAAGATTTGTTCGTTTGAAAACTGAAAATGAACAATCCTAGATCTATAATTGATTGAGGCATAACATGAATGTAACTAACCCATTCCTAGAATGACATCGAACTTTACGATTTCTAACTTTACAAGATCTGTTGAGGTGACTTTCTGAGAGATTGTGACAGGGCAATTTATGTATACCCATCTAGCTATAATTGGGTCACCGACTGGAGTAGAGACTAAGAAAGGTTCTGAGAGTGTTTATGGACCAATACTAAATTGGACTTCTATATAAGGAGTTACAAAAGAGAGAGTAGCCCCTGGATCTAACAATGCATAAACATCAATGTCAAAGACTCATAACGTACCAGTAAGTACATCAGGAGAACCTTCCTGATCCTGGCGAGCCTGAAGAGCATACAACCTTTTCTGGCGCTGACTGCCTCCTGTACCAAATGAGTTACCCTACTGAGTCGGTCGAACTACTAGTGCCGCTGATGTTGTAGACTGAGTTCTACCGTTACTACTTCCTTGACCCCGTCTAGAAGGACAATCCCTCAACCTATGACCAGACTGACCGCATCCAAAGCATCCTTCTTTTCTTGTAAGTCACACGCCCGGATGGTTCTTACCACACTTAGGGCAAGTGGGGTAAGTCTCGGTGCCTGAAACATTTTCCTTTGACTTAGATCCTGGGGCCCTAACCTTCTGATTATACATGTTCTTGGAAGATGGAACACTAGCTGACAAAGGGCTGGGGCTAAAAACTTCTAGTGACTTTGCGAGGGATTTCTACCAATCGATTTCTACTCAGAATAGTCATAGTTCACAATCCTAGCCTTCTTATTCTCCTTGTCTTGCACCCTAAGATTTTCACCCTCAACCTACTGAGCATGAGTCATAAGCCTAGCAATGTTCATATCTCCTAGTAACATAACATTTCTACACTCTGTTTTCACCAAATCTGACACTCCGTATAAGAACTTATTTATCTGAGCTATGGAGTCAGCAACCATATGTGGAGCATACCTGGAGAGTTAGGTAAACTTGAGCCCATACTCTTGGACTGTCATGTTACCCATCCTTAAGTTCATGAATTTCTGGGCCCTAGCTTATCTCAACTCTATCGGGGAAAAACATGTCCAGAAAGGTTTCACTTAAATATTCCCAAGTAATACGTCCTACATCTGTATCCCTATTTTCTTTCCACTAAGTGTACCAGATATGAGCCACATCTTTCAGCTGGTATGATGCCAACTCAACCCAATCATTTCAAGTGACTTGCATCTCCTCAAAGATCTTCTTAATCTAATCCAAAAGATTTAGAGGATCCTCACCAGTCTGTGATCCTAAGAACTCAGACGGATTCATCCTAACAAAGTCACGGACACTAGCTGCGGTTGATCCCCCATTCACAAAATCTTAAACCCGCTGACTTTTTTGGTTGGCGACACTCTGAGCCAACATCTGAATGGCATCCCTGAATTCTGCATTGGAGACTTCCTAGCATTCACATTGCTAGTGTTAGCTCTACGAGGAGGAATGATCACTAAAATGAAGAACATTGAGTTAGAATGGAGTTAGATCATACCTTATGCATGATAAGAGTTACAAGAAAATGAAGATTTTTCCTAAAACACTTTGTAGCCTCCTTCTCATTAGATGTCGTGAACTTCACACCCATGAAAGGGACTTGACTTAGTGCGGCTTTTCAGACATCCTAGGATACTTAAACCTAGTGCTCTGATACCAAGTTTGTCACGCCCTGAGCAATCCCTGAGACGTGGACACGGGACCTAGGATCACAAGTTATCAAAAGCTAACTCTGCTGGCATGATCATGAGCATACTAAATATAATAAACTAATGTGGAAGCTAAATCATAATTAAAATGAAAAGTTGGGAAATACTCATATACTATAACCGAGATATATGAAAACTATTGAGTTTAATACAAAGAAGATATTAACTCAATACTAAACTGAAACTAACTATGTCTGAAAATAGCCTCTAAATCACTAGATATGCTAGGACAGGCCTCAGCTAAGTCTAGCAAAACTCAAAATAAAGGACTAAAATTACTCAAAAGAAACTCATGACTATTGTCCTCGCAGAATGAGGACTCACCATTAATTTTGCTGAATTGAAGATCAGCGATCGATCTAAGCATGATCTGGATGCTGAGTACATAAACTTACATCACGAGAAGATGTAGCGCACATATGCGTCAGTACTTGAAAGGTACTGAGCATGAAGGATAGAATAAATCTGAAATAATACATAACTGAACAAGCACAAAAGAATGTATAATATTCTGAACATGATATATTGAATGCTGAGCTAACTGGATGCAATGATCATATTTATAACATGCTGAGACTGAATACTGACTGAATTGTAAATATGGTCAATGCAATAGAGTGTGAATGAACTGTAGAGCTACTAATAATCTTAATTTAATTACATGAGCTAAATATCGAGTCCGATGTATACGATCTATTGAGAGGACCAAATATACCCTGCCAGAGGAATAAAGACATGCTGGCGTGATCACTAAACGGATGCCCATAGAGGGGACTTACAACCTACTTGGTTAGTATTTCTGGGACTATTTGGGTACGCTGAACCCTATTCCAACTCGGTATTATGATACTCCAAATGAATTAAGTAATTAACACTTTATGACTGAACTTCTGTAAGTTACTGGATAGCTCAAACTGAACATGCAAACTGAGGATGCAACAATTAAACTGATATTGATACATTAATAACTGAGGCATGCATAACTGAATAACTGAAATATATGACCTAGCATGTGTAATTAAAGAAATAATAAATAGCTAGGGTTCTAGAATTCATGCATTAAACTGAATATTAACGTACTAATCTGATTTGGGTCATTCTAACGTCTAAGAACCCAAAAATTCTAACTTTCAATAAACCCTAGGTATAGTCATAATAAGGGAATCAAGAAACTGAGTGAAACTAGGGACCTAATGGTGAAAGGAACCCACTAGTGAAATCTCACATACCTAGTGATAAATTCCACGGAGAAATTTTTCGATTTTGGGGCTGGAATTGATGGAAACTTGTTGTATTCTTGAACTAGGGTTCTTCACCTTTTTCTGCTCTCTTGCTTTTAATTTTTTAGGTTTTGATTAATAATTTAGTTCTAATTATATATCTACGCTTAAAATGACTAAAATCTCATAATTTTTGTCTAAATGACGTAGCTTAGGGGCCAAACAAATAAGGAAAAGACTAAAATACCCCTGACTCAAAAGCTATCAGAATCGACTGACGGTCCGTATTGGTCGACCATCATTCGCGATTATGTACTGAAAATCAGCTGGCTCATCGATGGAGTCGACTGAAGGATCGTAAGTTGATTGACGGTCTATATTGATCGATCCATCGTTCATGATTGAGGATTGAAAGTTCACTGGCGGTCCGTAGTTGGCTCCATGACTGACATCTGCAACTTCTGAAAAACTTCATTTTTGGATACGAGGTGTTATATCTGCCTTACAATAAGCCCTCCATTCAAGTTTCAAATGAGGAATTTGAATTCTAAATGACTAATGTTTCAAGATAGCTTCGTCAACATATATCAAATAAATTGAATTCAAGAACTTGCTTATAATAGAAGTAGAAAACCTGTAGAATTTCCATATGATATTTATCAAAATCAACTTTGTAGTGCAACCATGTGCAAAAACATAGAGAAGAAATTGATTGTTCCAAACATTCTAGTTCCTTGATCTTTTTCTTCTTGCAATTAACTAGAGAATGGAGAACAAATGAATTGAAGGACAAGAAAGAAGAGAAGTAGAGCTAATGGAAACAAAAGACCCAAAAACATCAGCCTACCGGGTCAAATTTTTTTAAAATGGTTTTTAGATTAACTGGGTCATATATTTTGAATGTGTAAAGAAAATCCATATCACATTTTTCATGTCAGCAGGCTGTTAAAAAGGGTAATTTTAAACCTTAAAAAAACGTTGAGGGCATTTTGAAACCAAATAGAAGGCACTTTTGAACCATTTGGAATATGTTAAGGGAATTTTAAACCCTTTTCCCTAAAGTAATTACCTTACAACAAATATAATTATGCTTTTATTTGAATTAAAAAATATCGAAAGTCGTAGAACATATACACTAATTATGATACACTATTTTCTTTTCTTTTTCAATTAAAGACGTGGCAAAGACCACTTTTTATTCCAAAACAATAACATAAGCCCACAAAGCCCAATTCGGCTAAGCCCATATCCACCCGAATTAGAAAACAAAACAACACAAAAAAAGACAAAGAAAACTCTAGAAACAACTACAGAAGAAGCAAAAGGGGAAAGGTGCATCCAGAAAATGAAATTCTCATAGGATCCATCAGATCTTCACAAGCAAGCTAGTCTATGTGTAAAATTGAATCTTCTACCATGAAACGATTGTGCAATGACCAAAATCTCTCATGTGTTGGATCAATTTCATTCTAGACATCAAAAAATGTCAGTGATGTCGAGCAATTGATTCTGTTGAAGGCTTTTTCGGCACAGTGTTGGTAAGAAATTATCTCTCAATCTTTCATAAGATATATCTCAGTAATAGCTAGGATGGTAGCTTTAAAAAAAATTGATGACATTCATTATTTGCTCGTTTCAACCGGTTGAGTTTCAAAATAAATTAATACCACAGTTGTTAGAAAAAGGTTCATAGAGGACTAATCACCAAGATAATTCAGGTACGAATCATCAAATTTCCGTTTTGATAGAATAAATTTGAACCCAAACCTATAGCATGAAATTAGTGTTCATAATTATCCCTGATTAGACTATATGAACTGATGTTATTGTAGTATTTGGTGGTTGTAGTATCTTGAATGTCAAGTTCTTTTGGCATTTTTGTATTTTGATGTTTGCAATCTGATTTTTTTTATCAAAGAGAAAGATATTCTTTCTTTTTTGGGGCAACTCTTGTAGGCTGCTAAATACTAAGTACCTGCAAAACGAACAACTAGGTTTGTTAAATAATGTGCAACTGATTACCCTCTCTATATACATGCTCCACAAAAATATGACATTTATCCATTAAACCTTTAATGTTTTGTTTGTCTAAAGAAATACTCAAACCCCGTCTAATACCTTCTTCATAATTAAAGAATCAATTTCTACCACCACTGGAGTAATCCCATTATTGAAACAAAACTACATATCAACTTTAATTTCTCCTACTTCAGCTATTAAACTTGTGCCTTGTGTTAACTTCCTAACTTTGACATACATCAATTACCTTTCCCAATCACTTATATAGAAACCAATTGCACTAGGCTCTGGGCTCCCTTTTGATAATTCATTACAGTTGCATTTGTATACTCTTCTAAAAATTGCACAATCAGGGGCCATTGCGTAGGTAAATAATTCAACCATGGATACCTTGTTCTAGCCAACTTATACAATCTCCTGTTTAATTCAAAATTCAGATTGCTAAAAGTGTCTACTCGTACTATAACTTATGCAATTTCTTCTTTTTCTAACATGCTACAAAATGAAAGAAAAATAGCCTTGTATAGGGTTTTAGCTTAGCTGGGCAAAATTCACTTTCCACTAGTTTTAATAAAAGGTATGATAATTTAAAACCAAATGCTGGACAGTTTCATTGTAACAAGAACTGAAACGTCATCTACTACTCCCATTTTGATCAACTCTTCTCCAATGTCTTCTTCTACCCTCATCACTACTGTTTCATAGAAATCAAGAAAAAAACTTGGAAATCAGATAGTGCATTAATTCATGAAATTCATAAAAATTAGTCAAACTTATTCAGATTGCCTTTCTTTTTTAGGTCATTGTTACTTTGTATAACTATTTACTTGTTGCCTTTTTTCTCTATCATTTTCAAGTTTCTAGTTTGTAGCTTTGTGACTTGCATTTTTTAAATATTGTATTCTAGGGTTTGAAGAGTCAAAAATAGTTCTTGTCCACAGTATTTATGTGAATAAACTTCACGTAGTAATCAGGTTTTTAATGCTTAAAGAAACATGAAGCGCGTATAATACACAAAGGATACTCATTTGGTTATCTATTCCACATCAGTATTTATGATTTATTTATTCCATTGTAAAATAGTTTAGGGGGTAATAAGAGTCTGGTTAAGTTTAGGTGTGTCACTGAAATTTCGTATATAGTTCAACGGGTACTTATGCATTATTTCTTTTTATAACTTTAGTTTTGATATTTGCATTATTTTTATTGAAATCTTCGCACCCGTATCCATACCTAGATCCACACCCTGAATCTTAAATTAAGTGATGAATAATCAACCTCTAGATCTACCCCGAGTCCGAGCAACCTAGGTTGCAATGCATGTTAAGTCTTTCCCTGAAAAGTTACATTTAGGTAAAAATGTTGCACAAGATCAATTTCTTCAATCTAAGTCTTTGTTAGTATTGTGTACATAAAGGCTGCTTTTTTCTTGTCTTTGATATATCAAAAATGGTTCTCTCAAAGGATGTCTGAGCAGAATCAATATGGTACAAATGTCGATGATATGGTAGTGATCTCTTAATAATATAAGACAGAAACAAATTGTTCTTGTATATATCAAAGACGTATAGTGCTTTAGATCCACAACTGCAGAACAACTAATTATCTTACTAAGTTTAATGAGATGAGTTTTACAAAATACACAAACAAGTATTGATCAAAACTTTATACTACTAGCTACAACGGAATTTCAGAATAAAATAATCTCTAAATATTATTCATTTCTATAGATATCTTTGTTTATCTGAAGGGCAAAACTGAAGCTCGACAGACTGTCTTTTTTACTCAACCACTATTGTTTGATGTACCCGGACCCAAGTGTCCCAATGGACACTTCATTCTCAAATTCCGCTTGACATGTGACACAAATTTGTTCATTTTCCGTGGGATTATTTACTCAGTCTTTAAGTGCAGCAACATTTGATTATTTTAAAACAAGAAGTCATCAGGTTGCTATGCCTAAAGACGAAGTGAAAATCCAACAAAAACTGAAGAGATTTGTGTAATATGTCACACAAAATGTGAGCTGAAAGAGACCATAGGGGCACTTTGGCGCGGACACAAATATCATGCAGGTTGCATAAAACAATGGTTAAGGAAAAATTATTGTCCATGTGCAGAGCTTCAATTTTGCCCTTCACGTCACCAAGATAGCTATAGAAATGCATTGCATTTAGAGATTATTTTATTCATTAGTTCTATTGTATTAAATCTGAAACTTTCTTTCTATAATTTTGCAAGAGTGATACTAGTTTGTGAACAATTTTTCAAACTCATCACATTAAACTTAGTAAGATAATAAGTTGTTTTGAAGTTGTAGATGTCTCACACTGTACTTCTTTGATACACACAAGAACCACTAGCAAAACACAGTATCATCAACATTTATCTTGTGTAAACATTCTAAAATACATATGGTATACAAGTGATTTGTATAGTAATGATTTGTGTCTTTCAGAACTATAATGTCACTGATGCTTTAATTTCTTGTAACACTCCCCACTCAGGCTCAGGTGGCATCAGTTTTGTAACGAACAAAACAAATGCAAACATAAAGAATACACCTGCTAATATGTACCAATCAATCAATATGAAGTGATATGAAAGCCTCTAATAAGTTATTATAAAATTGTGTTTCTCATACTCTATTCCTTCCAATAACTCAAAAAAATCCAAAATTCGTTTTGTTTTCTAATGCTCTGTTTCTTCAGAAATTTCAATATTTATTCCACATGAAGTTAGTCCAAAGGGACTTCTTGGATTCGAAAAACTACCATAACTTAGCAAAGTCATTAAACTTTATTTTATATCAATAATATCACTCAACTTAAAGCTTTTATCTTCAAAAATCATCCAATTACATTTTTTATTAAAATAAATTTAATAAGACAAAATAAGATACTTTAAAGATCATGTATAACTCCACAAATAAATAAAATTTCAAAAATCATATTATGCTTTTTTCTCTTCTTTTTTTAAATTTATCCTCGAGATAAATTTAACATGACATATAAATTATTTTACATATCACATAAATATGAATTTCAGAAGGCAAAATTTTATATTCAACCTTCAAATAAACCCACATTTCTCACGTTGCTTCAATTTTCATTTCTAGATTTTGTGCCACTATGGTAAAAGTTTTTTTTTGTTTGCTAAAATAATCATTATGTATTGGCTACTTTGGTTAGATACTCCAGAGCAGAGACGAAGCGAGAATAAAGAGTTTGGGGTTTTAAATTTCTTTAGAACCATCGACAATCAATTTTGTTAGTGGTTCACAAATTATATTACCAGTTTGGGGTTCTAAAATTATGGATAATTTTTTTTTGTGTCTATATCATCCAAAGCATGGATATGCTACTTCTTATAACATTATATTACCAGTTTGAATATTTTTTTGATTCAGTCAAAGCGTCTAAAAATAAAGTCATTCATACCATTAATGAAAAAATGGAACAAGCTGCTCAAATCATAATGAGTATTGAATTTTGACAAGTGAGAAAAGAAGCAAAAAAAAAAAAAAAAAAAAAAAAAGAACTGGTAGGAATGCTTAAAATGAGGAGGGGCTCGTAGAGGACTTGTTTTTTTATCCATGTTCATTGTGGATTATCGGACATCTACCAGTAGTCAAATTTTAAACATTTTTCGATAGGTATGAATTTTACATACATGATGAAATATAAATTTTTATCTATTTTAGGGATTAACGAAGACAACATAGAAGATAGTTTAAAAAAAGAAGAGCTTTTAAAATCTATTTTAAGAAGATGATGCAGTTTTAGAGAGAAGCAGACATGAAGACAGAGTAACCAAGGAGAAAGAAATGAGTTAGGGAATGGGACGTTAGTTTTAACATAGAAAAGTTAAATTTAGGGTTTAGGATCAAAATGGTACTCATTTTGCATACATTAAGAACTCTTTCTATTAAGTGATACATATTAAGGACCAAAATAAATCAACCCTTATACATGAAGGATCATTTTGATGATTTTCTCTACTATCTACTAGTACCTTTTTTTTTTCTATGATATTATTTTCGAGTTTCTCGTTTGTAGCTTTTGTGACTTGCATTTTTGTTATGATTTCAAGGGTTTGAAGAGTCAAAGGTAGTTCTTCTCCATAGTATTTATGTAAATAAACTTCAAGTGTTCTTCTCCATAGGTAATCGAGTGTTGCTTCACTTGTTAGTTGAATCCGAGGGAGATAATCCTCTACCTCTATAGGAGAAGCTTCCCCTTTGTGGATTAGATCTACCACAATCTCCACTAAACTTTTGATCTTGAAAAGCCATATTATGATTTGGTTGAGTATCTTCCACCATATCATAATTGTGTATCATATTATTCGGAGTTACCTCATTCCATTTAGGAGACCAATGCCTGTACAAAGCCCAAACATCCCCCTTTCTAGGGAAAATTTGGATAACACCTCCAACTCCTTTCACCCACTTGACCTTGTGGGAGAAAGAATTGAATGTCTTATTGATATCATGCTTGCCTATCCTGAAATCTCCACTGGTCTTGAGGAAGCCAGAACCAACCCAATTAATTGGGTGGAGTTCAGAGTATTTTTGGAGTTCAATTAGCTAAATTTCACTTTGAATTTTTTTCTAGATATCATATCGTGAATCGGAGCATAATTGTGTGACATGAAATCATTGGCGTCATAAGCAGCCCATACTTGATTACCATAAAAAATATTTCCGTTCTATCTTTGCCAAAATTGTGGAAGTCAGAATCAGGAATAGTCATTGACTTAGCTTCTGGTTCTAAATCAGAACTAAATCAATGACTTCCTCATTCCGACTTCCATAATTTTGACAAGGAAAGAGCGGCAACATCTTTTGATGATAATCAAGTCTGAGCTGCTTATGACGCCAATGATTTCATGTCACGCTATTATGCTCCAATTCACGATATGATATCTAAAAACCATTTAAAGTAAAATTTAGGTGGTTGAACTCCAAAAATAACTCTGAACTCTTCCCAGTTAATTAGGTTGGTTCTGGCTTTCTCAAGACCGGTGGAGATTTCAGGATAGGCAAGCATGATATCAATAATACATTCAATTCTTTCTCCCACAAGGTCAAGTGGGTGAAAGGAGTTGGAGGTGTTATCCAAATTTTCCCTAGAAATTAAAGGGGGATCTTTGGGCTTTGTACATGCATTGGTTTACTAAATGGAATGATCTAACTCCAAATAATACGATACACAACTATGAATGGTGGAAGATACTCAACAAATGACAATATGGATTTTCAAGCTCAAAAGTTTAGTCGAGGTTGTGGTGGATCTATCAACTAAGGGGCACCTTCTCCTCTAGAGGTGGAGGATTCCATCCAGCTATTGGTCACACTGAATGTTTCTATTGACGAAATTTCCATCATCAAGCACCTGATGAACTTCCTCAAGTACAGAGGATGAGAACAACACAAGATGATAAATTCTACAGGTAACTTGTCCAACTTTCAGCATCTTATAAAGGTCCCAACATATTGGAAGTGCGAAAAATTCTGGCGTGATTGGGGCATCCAAAATACAAAGTTATAAGTAAAGTGTATTGATAGCACTTCGAGAATATGAGTTAGTTGTCAAATCGGTAAAGGTTGTAAGGTACTAAGATATCTTTTGGAAAATAAGACTGAGAATGAATCCTTGTTGAAAAATTGCTGTGATATGCACCTATTGATTGTCACTACATATGATATATTACGTCATTTTTGTTGATGATCATACTAGGTACCCTTGGTTGTATCCCTCGAAATAGAAATCTGAAGTGCTTGATGTGTTTGTTGAGTGTCAGAAAATGGTATAAAACCAATTTTCAAAGAGGAGTAAAGTTTTTCTAAAGCTGAATTTATTACTCATGTCGAAAATTGTGAGACAAGTTTTGTGCCCAAATACTCCTGGACAAAATAGAGTTGCGGAAAAGAAACACAGACATCATGTGGAGACTGGTTTAACACTATTGTATCATTTAATCTGCCTCTTTATTTGTGGGTTGATGCATTCTTGACTGCTATATTTCTCGTAAATTGGATTCCCTCATCGATTCTCAAGATGGAACTCCCATTTTCAAATTGTATGATACTCATCCTGCCTTCAATGTCCCTTAGCTCCAGTGTGAGCACTTCAGATTTTGAATGCAGAACGAAGCTGAGGAGCCGACTATTTCAGGGGAAGAGTTGACAAGAGGTAAAGAGTTACGTCACTGAGCCAGTTGACGTTACTGTTGTTCCAAGTGAGCTGACTGATGCTAGTATATCAGATGAAGTGATCAGGAGTCAACTGAGACTGTTGTAACAAATGAGTTGATTGAGGTTACGTTGATGACTTTGTTTGCAATGTTTTGATAGCATTAGCTATTCCACATTGGCATATCGCAATGCACTCAAAAAGAATGATACATGGAGTCTTGTTCCCAGGAAAGTAGGTATGAATGTAATTGGCTCGTAATGAGCATTTAAAATAATAACGGTACAAAGAATGATTTTGAAAGACACCTCACAGTTCCTTGATAGCAGGGGCGGATCTATGTAGGGGATTAAAACTGTTAACAATTGTAACGACTACAAGTATCTGTCGATTCTCCTATGATAAAAGATCTTTCTGAATTTTGAAACTAATTTAACATAGAAGAATTGATACATCATACATGGCTTGTGCCCTCTTTGGTGCAGCCATTATATAAATCCAATAATTACTACTTCAGTGTAACTTTCTAAAGCTTGAAGTGTAGCTTTTTTTTAAATCAAAACTAAGTTAAATAGAAAAGAGAAACATATTAGAGACTCTCGTCTTGTTTATCGGAAGGATGTTCCAAGATTTATCCTAAAACTTGTTTTGACTACTCATTCAAATAACGTTTTGTTGATACAGGAAGCTATTATGAATGTGAATTGGAGCTGACTTCATTGTTATGTGGTAAACTTTCTTGCGTTCAGCTATCATAGCCATCAGTTCAAAATGATTCAATCAGATCCAGTTTCATCACCTCCAACTGCAGCTAATGTCTCAAGTTCAAAGACCAGCACGTATGGAAGTGAACATGCTGCACAAGATCAATCACTTCAATCTAATCAAGCTTCACCGGTATTGTGAACTTAAAGGCTGCCGAGTATGTTGAGACAGGGCCAGTAGCTTCCAATGGAAAGGAGACTTAACTGTGGAAGAGAGTGAAGATATATTTGGCATTCTGTAGTTGCATTTGTTGAGTCAATTCTATTGTTGAGTTAATTATTCTAACTTTATTAACTAAATGTAATGCAAAGAGACAAATGGAAAATATGTTTCAAAGGAGAAGATACATCCGTTCCAAAATGATGTAATGACCTTTAATGTCATTAACATTTCACATACGTTTTTTAGAAATTACTTCTTCTCTTTGAAATTCCTACTTTGCAAATCCTAAATAAAGATGTATCTTGAGTGAGCATAATACAACACTACAACATAAATAAAAAGAAGAGAAACTTTTCCCTCCTTTCTTCTTATCCATGGAATATTTTCGGGCAATTGAGTTTGAGCAACTTCCAAACTCTCAGTCACGACTGCATGTGTTTGAGAGTAACTGTGAAACCTTGGGGAGCGATCGACTACAACGATTTGCACCGGAGTCGAGTCGAAATAGCTTTCAAGGCAATGGCTTGCCACGACACAGTGTTTATGATAAGTTATTTATTATTTTATAATTCCTATCTAATATCAATATTGTAGTATTTTTCTTAACAATTTGAAATCGAATTTGCTAGGGTACAATATTGATAAATGACTATTTCTTTGAACAAAACTTTTTCTAATTTGTCAAAACTTGAGCCGTTGATGGAAATAATTTAAAATAATGGTCACATAAACTTTAAATTTTCTTTGAACAATTAGAAGTTGATTACGTTTTATTTAAAGAACCTTCTATAAATGGTTCTAATACCACTACTAATTCTAGCAATGTTATAGTTGTTGATGATGTTGTTAAAAAGAAGTTTGAAAAGGATAACAGAAATGTGAGAGGACATTTGCTAAATCACATGACTAATCATTTATTTGATTTTTTTTGCTACTTATAAATCTGCTAAAGAAATATGGATAGTTTGAAAAAGAAATATGGTACAGATGATGTAGGAAAGAAAAAAATATATTGTCGGACAATGGATTAAATTTCAAATGGTTGATAATAAGCTAATAATAAAATCAAGTTCATGAATATGAGAACTTGACTGTTGATGTTCTCAACGAGGACATGAAGACATGTGAGACATTTCAAGCTAATGTTATGATTGAAAAGTTCCCACCATCTTGGAGTGGTTATAGAAATCAATTAAAATATAAGAAAAACAATTTAACTCTCTAAGAACTTATTAGTCATATGAGGACTGAAGAGGCAAACCGTCTCAAAAATAAGATGAAAGAACTTTCTCTTAATTCTTCTAAAGCTAATCTTGTTGAATCTTCTGTTACTGTTGTGGAAGACAGGTTAAAAGACAACATAGAAGAAAGTCTAAAAAAGGAACATATGAAGAAGAAAAAACAATTCAACAAGTTGGAGAGCCAAATTCAAAAATTTAAGTGTCTTGTTTTGTTTGTGGAAAATTACAGGGCCACCAAGTGCTATCAAAGAAAAGGGCAGGACTCAAAGAAGGAAGGACAAAGTGATGTCCAAGTAATCTTGTTGAGGGTAATGAAGTGATTGCTCCTGTAGTCGTTGAGGCAAATCTAGTGGCTACCAAAATTGACTGGGTTCTAGACACAGACGCCTAAGAGTTATTTCATGACTTTGAGTAGTCAACTAATGGAGAGTGTGTATATATGGGTAACTCCACAACTGCTGTAGTAATGGGTAAAGAAAAATTTTTACTTAAATTAAATTCTGGAAGACATTATTTTTTAACAATGTTTTGTATGTTCCCTCCCTCCGTAGAAACTTAGTTTCCGGAGCACTTCTCAACAAAGTAGAACATATTCATATTCATGCATTCAATCACTTATCATTTTTCAGACATATTAATACACTGCTACCACATTCACATAAGAGAATTGAGCAAATTAATTGGGTAAATTTCATGATTTTCAGTTAAAAGTATAAAAATTTATGTTAGTCATCATCATATCATCACTATAGTGCATTAGGACTTAAACCCAATGTCTTACCCATATAAAGACACCTTTGGTCATAAATAATGGGACTTGAACCCAACTTCTTATTATCATGGTGCACCAAGATTTTAACTCGATGTCTTACCCACTTGGTGCGATGAAACCTGAATTCACCGTCTTACCCTCAACCAATGCCTTAATAAACCAAATGCATTACCAAAAAAGAAATTATCGAAAATCATAAATATAATCTGAACTTGACTTAATATACAAGAAAAATGAACAAAATCAATTAATTAGAACAACATGTTAGAATCATATAAAAGTCCCAAGTTAAAATAAATTCAAACTTTTTAATAGTCCCTCTCAACATTGTTATGAAGATTATTATAATTTACTAACTGTTTTAGAATAACTACAAAACAAGATTTGTTAGTACAAATAATATGTTAATAATTCATCAAGTAAATGATTAGACAAAGAAAAATAAAGAGGTGCAAAAGTAACCAACAATAGTAATTCAATCAATATGTATATGCCACATAACTCAATAAAACAAGATCGTAAAGAGCAATTTCTTTACAAATTGTTAACGTACAAAACTAATTTTACTTTTTAAATATATAAGTGATCAAATTAAAAGTTTGCTAAAAGTAAAAGGAAAATGCACAAGTACCCCCCTAGACTATGTCTGAAATCTCAGAGACACGACTTAACTAAACTAAGGTCCTATTACCCTTTTGAACTTATTCTTTTTGTAATTTTGTGCACCTTTTTGGCTTACGTGACATCCTAATATCTCCCACACGCCTCAATTGCGTGGAGTCACGGAGTGTGCCACATAAGAAAAGGTGCACAAAATTAAAAAAAATTAAGTTCAGGGAGGTAATAGGACCTTAGTATAGTTAAGGTGTCTCTGAAATTTTGGTCATAGTCTAGGGGGGGTACTTTTGCATTTTCCCAAAAGTAAAAGCAACTTGTTGGAATCATATGATTTTGAGATGTTAAGAAAATTAATGATGCATAATCAAAAGTAAAATATAAAATAAATTATATAGTAATTTACCTTGAGAGAAAAATAAACACAAATATTTTTACTTCAATCATTCAATAGTAGAACAATCCCGATGATAACGTATTGTAAAACTAAAGTGAAATAAGGCAAGAAATATAGAAGATGAAAGCAATAGAAATAGGGAAACAAGAGATGAGAGATTTTCTTATTATTCCAACTTTTCAAAGTACTCACCAAATCTTTTCATTGTCTACAATATGAAGCTTTATGCCTCTATTTATAATGTAACATAGAGGCATACAAAAGGTTAGTCATAAATATTGACATTAACATGAATATAATGGAGAGGTTATGAAAGTGAAAGGGTACAAGAGTAATGGTTATAAAGTTGGAGGTTATGTTTATCTTCATAATGGAGGAGGTTATGTAGTAACTTCTTGGAGCAGTGGACATCCATATTATTTTGTTTTATAACATTTTTTACTTTTTTCTCTTTTTTCATTCACACTTTTTAATTTCTATTTCTTATATTTCCACACTAGAGAAAGAAAAAAAATAAGAATAAGAAACTCAAATAATAATAAGCAAATAGATCTAAAAGGGAGATATTGAAACCTCAAATCCCTCGTTGAATTAAGGAAGTCCAAAACAATTATGACTGAGAAGAATCAAATACCACTTGAAGTTTATTAAAAATATAATATATACTCCTACATGTTTTTTAAAAGAAATTAAAAAGTCAGAAAAAATTTGAAATTAATTTTTTCACTTTTGCTAGATGAAATAGTATATGTATACAAGACATTTTTGTAACAATAGGGTATATGTGAGTCACTTTTGTAGGGATATGTGACTCACTTTTATAATGGGTAGCTTAGTTTTAAAGTACAATGTTGAGGGGTATATCAAACCATTTTTCATGTTCTTAATTTTGGGCGCTGTTTCCCCTAATTTTTCTTCGCGTAATTAAGTTTGAGATAAGTATCAAGAATATACCTAAATTATTCTCTTTTTTATGAGTTTCATACCTAAACTAATGAGAGTATGATATTGATATCTAAAATATCACTTATTAGCTTGAGAAACACACCTCAGTGGTGTGTGTGATGCATCCTATCTTTTATTTGAAAAAATCTTGACACATGACATTCCACATGGATAAAATATTTCATCTTGACAAAAATTAAATAATAAACTATTAATATTAACTAAAATTAATGATTATAGTAATATTATCCTCAAATTATTATTTTTTTCATAAAATAAAACTTAAATTAGTTTTCTAACCCCATCCACCACCTCCTCTCCTTATCCTCTCCTCCCCCACCCCCCCACCCCACCCCCCGACAATCCCCCATCATTTTATTTTAAAAAAATTATTTATTAGTTTTTTTTTAAAAAAAAATTATACTTCACCTTCCTCCCCCACCCCCCACCCCCCACCCCAAAAAAAAAAAAAAACTCATTCCCAGAAAAAATTGATATTATTTTATTTTTTAAAAAAAAAATCTACCCCATCTTATTTAAGTACCCTCACTTCTAATTTTTTTTTTTGTATTAAATATGTACATATATTTAAGGAATTCTTTTCTACTTGTGTACCGAACATAACATAAATAAAAAAAAATATTTTAAAGAATTCTTGTTGCAGCAAGTAAAAAATATTTTTGGTATGTATATATCTAACACAAAACGAGAAAAAATTGGAAGCGGAGGGTTAAATGGAGTGAGTAAATTTATTTATTTATTTGAAAAATAAAATAATTTCTAAATTAATATTTGGGATGGGGGGATATGAAGTGAAAAAAATTAAATAGAGGATCATTCCTTCAAACATAGCAACATCCAAAATGTAGTCCTCATAGCTTTAAGAGTTTTGTTTTGGGGGGAGAATTCGTGAGAGACAAACATTATGTTATCACTTGTAGAGTATCTTTTTATTCCAAGTGAATTTGTGAGGTTACATTTATCGATCTCTTGTATTCTCTTTTATATAGTGTATTTCTCATCTCCTCTTATGGATTAGGTCAATTAACTGAATCACGTTAAATGTTTGTGTCTTTTTTGACATAATTCTCCTTTGTCTTCTTCTTTAGTGTCTTTTGAGGTTTGTTTTGCTAGATAATTATGCATGACACTTAATTATTTTGATCCTAACAAGTGCTATCAGAACACGGTTAAAAATGAGTGTTTGTCTTGGCGTGTTCAGTTCTAACCTCAAACTATTTGACGATAACGAAAATTTAGTTTGAAATGTTTTATCATAATGTTACACAACGTGGAGATAGATTTAATGGGG
Source organism: Solanum sitiens (assembly GCA_016801875.1). NCBI lineage: Eukaryota > Viridiplantae > Streptophyta > Magnoliopsida > Solanales > Solanaceae > Solanum > Solanum sitiens. The sequence continues at coordinate 1,698,673 of JABWTJ010000298.1, forward strand.
GATATTTTGGAGATAGATATTTAACTTGTTGAAAACATATAAGAAGAAGGTGGAGCAAATTTAAGTTGTCAAAAATCTTGGCCAAACGGGAGTATTGTTGGGTGTTTGCTTCAGAATTTCTAACCATAATTGAGTTTTTTTTCATCAAAGGATTTCACGACCCAAGGTAGATCCTAGGAGTAAGATGGCGCATAGGACCCCGAGAGACCCTACACAAGCCACTTAGAATGCATAATTAAGATAACAGAAATTCAAGAGAATTTAAAATTAAATACAGTTGTTAATCATAAGAGTTTTACAAAGTAAAGTGGAAGTCTAACAATGTCTCAAAGTCATCTAGTACAAAAGAGTGATCAGGACGTAATCCGTATATCACATACAATATGAAAGTAAAGGCATAAAGAAATAAAACCTCGGTCCTCAGAACATGAGGACTTACCAATTTTCAAACTTCTACTATGAGATCCCTAGCCACGGAAGTGGTGAATCTGGAGCGTCGGACCCTAAATTTTTCTTATAATAATAATGTAGGCAACAGTATGTGTTAGTACAAAAAAGTACGAAGTATGATAGAAATGCATAAAATATGTGAAATCATGCTTAAAAGGACATTTGCAGGATATGCAATGACCAATCTAAAACATGAAATAAAAGAATTACAAAACATAAGTCATAAAACATGGTGAATGCAACTTAACATCTTTAAACCTTCAATAGATGCTTCTAAAAGTAACCTTAGTTCATTATAGTGGGAGATTTACCTTTAACCGACATGTAATACCATGTGAGCTATTAACATAGAATCTAATGTCTATCCCACACCGAAAAGGAGTGTCCTACTTGCCAAGGTAAGATCATGAACTTCTAGCTTATGTGGATCCACTTGTTAAGGTAATGTCTATCTAAGACAATCATTATCCTATGGGGGCACCTAGGTATGAGATAAGGAGATTTCTACTAGATACCCGACCTTTACTAAGGAAGAGCTTCCATCTCAACATGCTCTCAGTGCTAAGTGTAAATCTCACGGAATAGTCATTATCTTAACTTGTCCATGGAAGGGCACGTCATATTTCCAATCCAATCTACAACATATATCATCCATGAAAAGGGACAATTAAGCAACCAATCCAAACTAGGTTTCATTAGAATAACTCCTTAACTTTGATTCATTTTAAGTGACAAGACCTTTCAATCTTAGAATCCTTTATGTGAGAAAACCTTTCACATTCATGCATTGAGTAATTATGTGAGAAATCATTTCACAACAATCAACCAAAACAACATTATTTATGCTCTACTCTCAAAGCAACTTAAATCATTTTCATCAATTCCATAAGAACATGCATATTTCCATAATTCACCTTTTATGGTCAAAAATCTAGAAAACATAGGTTAAGCATGGGTTCATGTGATTCATCTTACAAACATGTAAATATCTCAATTCGTGCACAATAGTTCATGAAACAATGAAATAATTCAACATTGAAACGAACCCATGACAAGAAGAAAACCCTAACTTCAATTGGGGATTTCTAACTTCAAAATTGAGAAATTTAGAAACTCTATGGAGGAAAGAGCTCTATAGATGAAGACTATCATACCTTAATCCCAAAGCTTGAAAGCAGTGGAGGATTATGAGGATTGATATTGAAACTCTATCTTTCTTCTTCAACTTCTAGATAGAGAAATATTTGGGGAGGATGAACTTGTTCTTCTTTTAGGAATTTGAGAGAATGAATTGAATTGGGTGATTTTGGGGGTAAAAACATTTATACAGGGCTTTGGATTAAGGGAAAAACGACATAGAAATAGAATTATCTGATTTCATTCGTTCTCAATAGCCACGAGATGATCATCTTAGGGTGATTCTTTTGTCAACGGATGCTCTTATTACACTCGTAGTCTCTAAAGGATGAGAACCAACTATGTAGCATCTACATCAAGAATTCAAGTATTGTATACGCCATTAGTCCGATCCTGTGTAGGAACTACCCGTAATGACGAACTTGCAAAATGGATCTGTTTATCATAAAGAGATTCGTCGTTCCTGACCCTGCTTCACCTTAATTGTTATTTGACCAAGTAAAAGTTTTGTCTTGGTCCGAGTGGGGATAGCATTTCTCTTCTGCATGTCCATGGAGTTTAGAAAAATCCAAACATCTCAGAGATAGATAGAGAGGTAGGAATTTATCGAACTTTCAATTAAAATAATTAGAAAAAACCCAAAAGACCCTGACTTAAACATTGACTCGACCACTTCCATGGTGGCCTTCATGGCCCGTCAAGGACTTCACAATGGTTATGGAAGTCATGGTCCTTGACAAGTGGCTAGGGGAAGGACTCCTTGCGGTGGGTTACTTGACGACAACCACCACAACCCGTCATTCTCACCACGGGCCGTCTAGGCCTTCATGGGAGGGACGCTGGTCGTGGCCGTCATTGGCAATCCCTCATGAGCACCATAACGAGTCGTCATCCTCTCCACGATCCATCTAAATCTCCTTGGGAGGGACTCCTGCGAGGAAGGTATGGTGAAACTTACCACGAAGCCCTTTCACGGTCTGTGGTCCCCTTCACAACCCGTTTGGGGCTCCGTGGAGTGTTCCATGGTCCAATATTTGGATGTGAGTTTCCCATCAGCCTCTTTTTCAATCTTTTTTGAATTCGAGGTGTTACAAAGGAAATCACGACGTTTTCATATCTGACTAGTTTTTTCTTTTGTAAAAAGGGTTTATAAATATTCAATAGAGGTTCATTCCCACCTTCAGCATCAATACACAACAAAGCCCAACTCTCGAGATATTACAATACACTATGAAGCCTTCACCTTCACAAGCAAAGAAAAAATAGAAGTTGAAGTTAACAGAGTTTTGAACTTTTGAAAGCTTGCCTTACAGTTGTCGAACTATTAAACACAACATTCTTCTGAGTCAACTAATTCAAAAATATAAAAATAACACCAGATGCACATTTAAGGCTATATATATCAAGTTATAAACATATTTTTTAAAAATTCTTACTTATAGCAGATTATTTTCGAGTTATGACATATCAATTAAAATTAAATTTAAATAAAAATTAATTATAATCTAATTTGAATATTAATTAATCTGTTTAAATTTTTAATTTTATTATTACAGTTACCTTTTTAAAAATCACCTCTTTAAAATTTTAGTTTATTAATTATAAATTCTTACAGTTACCTTTTTAAAACTAAATATTTAGTTTACATATTTTTAGGGATTTAGATTTATCATGTTCCTTATATACTGTTACCCAATCACTCATACCCTAATCACAGCCCACTCCATCACAAATCAATCGGAAGTTACACGCAAATCTATAAAAATAGAAAAAAATATATACCTTTCTATCACTGCAGAAGAAAAATCTTTATCATATTTCTATAAACATACATAAACACTACAATACAATTTCAAGCATGGGAACTTAGATGGGTCTGTCTTGAGAAGGTAGCATAACTACATAAGAGAAATTAAAAATATCCCCTCTATGCAATCATTCCGAAATGAAGAAAAGACTAATGATCTACACTGAAAGTATAACTGTACTGCAAATCTGCAATTGCTATTGCACCAAATAAAAGTTACCAAAAAGGCAGAGATAATGGTAGTAATAGATGCTCCAATGAAGCCTTTCCAAGTTTTCTTAGGGGACAATTTGATCAAAGGAGTTCGCCCAAAGAAGAATCCGAAAAGATAGGCAGCTATATCATTGATCACAATGACGAAGCTGGAAGCAGGAAGCTGCATAAAGTTAATCTGTGTTTTTTGGACTAAATGTTTTTTTAACTCTTGAACAATTTGTTTATCTTTAAGTATTTCATTATTTTTCAATATCATATGTTTTTTTTCCAGTTATTCCATCTTCATATGAATTACAAATTGGTTTATATATTTATGGATACTAGTACTATACATAAATCATACCATCTGCATTCAATATTTCAAAGTAGCACTTTCATTTCAAAATGTACCACTTAATAGATGAAATATGTATCAAATATGATTAAAATATGTATGAATTTTTCTTCAATTATTGATTATTTTAATTTCATAATACTATATATCAATGGGTTGTCAATGTACGCTTATTTTGGATGAAATATGTATGAAGTTTGATTACTACTTGTATGAGATGTGAAATATGTATAAAATATGTATAAACTATGTATTAATCTTTATCTAATTTTTTATTATTTCAATTTCATGATACTGTATATCAATGGTTTTTCAATATACATTTTTAATTTGTTGGTTTTTTGTATGAATCTTTCTTCAATTATTCATTAATGAAGTCTGATTACTATATGGATGAAATATGTATGAAGTCTGATTACTACTAATATGAACATGACATCACATTTTTTATTTATTATCGTTTAGTATGACAAATATCATACATTTTTTTATCTATATGTATGAACTTTGTACGAACTACGTATGATCTATGTATGAACTCTTTTAACAAGAGATTCATTGTACCATTATATGCTTAAAAGTTGTTCCATATATATGATTTTTGTAGAACTTCGTATGAACTATGTATGATTCTTGTATAACTATATATTAGTATAGGAATAAAACTTGAAAATTGGCATAAAGTGTGTTTCAATGTTATTTATAGGTGAACAATATTCAGAAATCACAATTACTTGAAGATTTACCGATACCAAATACACTATATAAAATAAAACATGTGTCTAACAGACAAAACAACATAAAAATTGTTTGACACAAAGTAAAAAAATAAGAAATAATTTTCTTTGCTCATGATAATTTGAACAAGTCTTCCTGTTGTGTCCAACGTGACGACATCTACTACAAGTAATCTTTGACCTTTTGAATTTCACATCAGCAAAATCCTTCTAGCGTTCAATTTACGGTCTTCCAACTGATCTCTTTGGACCGGGTGACATCAATTTAGGCTCTGAAATATAACTTGATATATCCCATGTATTCTCGTTGGGTATAGGTTCAACAGGGATGACATATGCATAAACTTTACCTGTTTAATTACAATAAAATAATAATTAGTACAACATCTTATAACTTGAATAATATTAAATTTTCATCATATAAATTAATACATACAATTCAGAATTCATACAAACAAAATTTCAAATACATTATAAACAGTGTTTTTCAAACCCAGTTAATACACAATTCATACCTATTTAATACACATTTCATACCCAATTATTACACAGTTTATACCATTTATTACACATTTCATATCCAATTAATATACATTTCATACAACAAATTTAACACAAACAATTAAGAATTTATACAAACAAAATTTCAAATACATTACAAACAGTGCTTTTCAAACCCATTTATTACACATTTCATACCCAATTAATACACAATTCATACAACAAATTTCAAATACATTACAAACAGTGCTTTTCAAATTACAATTCACACAACAACAACAAAACATTTCATATTTCATACCTTATTTATACACGATTAATAAAACAATCATTAAGATTACCACCTTCATTCGATTTTATCATACCAAATAACACTTCATATTTGATGCCCTAGTAATAAATTTACTGCAACAATCATCAAGTTTATCGAATTTCATAAAATGTGTATTAATTTTTTCGTGCACGTTATTTATCACATTGTAAAACTGAAACGTTATGCACCATATTTGTTGAAAGTATGATAAAAAAACAACGGAAAATGTAATATGAACAACATTACAAAAAAAATCAGTAAACTATAATAAATACTAACCTGACGGATTCCATCTTCCACCATGTTTAATTAATATGGATATGATATTGTCCTTTACAACAAGTCACAATTTTTTTCCACAGAAAAATAACTTCAGTCACTCAAAAAAAAAAATGAAATTGCAATCTGCAAACAAGAGAGAGAAACGTGATATATAAAAAAAATCAGATTTTAATTTGATTTTAATTTAGTTGAGCGTTTTAAGGAATAAAATCTGATTTTAATTTGATTTCAACTTATTTGAGTGTTTTAAGGAAACCGAATAATCTTACTTTTTTGAATTCCTTAATATGTGCTAATTAGTTATTATCTATTATTAATTGATTTTATTTTAAATTACAAAAATCTTGCTTATTTCCAATTAAAAAACATAAACGATTTTTTCTTTTATTCTTTTTTTAAAAAAAACAAATGCTTTTAATTATTTAAAATTAATCTTTATTTAAAAATATGTCATAACTTGATATATTAAATGTTATATATTGAAAGTCAAACGCTAATGTTATAGCTTGAGAATATTATTATAAGAAATGCTATATACCTAATTTACACTTCAAAAATGGTGCAATAGAGAAGAAACCCTCCACAAAATTCTGGTAGTAACTTGCCAATCCAAGAGAAGTCTGGATCTCGTTAGACGAGATACGCTAAATCCAATCTTGGACTACCTCAATCTTAGTTGGATCTACCATAACACCCTCCTTGGACACGTTTATGTCCAAGGGATTCCATAGAACTGAGCCAAAACTCATACTTCGAAAATAAAATAACCTCCTTTGACACAACATGTCCCAAGAATGCCATGGAACTGAGCCAAAACTCGCACTTCGAAAACCTAATGTACAATTATTCATGTATCAATCTTTGGAGCATAATCCTCAAATATTAAGTGTGCTCCTCCTTAATATTGGAACACCATATTTATTAACTTCATAAATGTCACCGGGGCATTAGTCAACACAAAAGGCATACAAAACTATTTTCATAGAAAAATATTTTACATGAAAAACATTTCACTTCATACCAACACACCCTAAGAATAATTCGATTAAAGAGATCTATAATTGTAGACAATGTCGCCCATTTTTGAGGAACTTCTCTCTTGAGCATATATGACCGACCACCTTGAAGCACAACGGTAAACAACAATTTCAACACGTAATATTCTTGCATCCATTTCTAGATTGAGAAAACATAAATATATATATAGATTGGTAAATGAATTGGCAAAGGGCCAAATGCAGAACGAAGAAACAAGCAAGCTCTGCACAGTATCCAGCTTAACTTCTAAGAAACAAGATTTACAAATTTTCCCATTTCCATGTTTGAAACATCAGAATATAGACCATCCTGCTAGAACATAATCTATATATAATACATCATTATCCCAACCCATTCGAGAAGAATGATTTTTCACGTATGTGTCTTTTCTGGAGCTAAGAAATCCTGACATCCCTAGCCAGGGAAAACAACCAGAAGTTGTCTGTTGACAGCAATGGTAAAATTCAAATGAAGACCTGGCGTTCTGCTGGGCAAAATCCAGTACAGTATATTGCTTGGTGAACTATCTTTGGGGCAGCTCGAAATTGGCTTGAGCATCTTGTTCAAGCATCGTCAAAAAAACAAGAAGGAATATCTGGAGGATGCAATGCAGCCACACACTTGTACTGCATCCAAATATTTATTTTTACGAGAAGGGTCATGGATAGAATATGTTAGAACACAGACAACACTATCAATTATTGCCCATAGCAAAAGCCTAGTACAGTTCAGAGGCTGCATTATTTAGGAGGAAAGCCCCAGCGAGATATATTTAGGCTTAAGAAGAATTCTGCCAGTACTAGAAAGTAAAGTAATTTCACATACAAATCAAAACTAAGTACCTTGTGATTCATATATTTTTCTCTTAATGCCCGCCCAGTTGCTTCCATTCTATTAGATTGCAACTCATGGATAACGAGAACACAATCCTTCAGTTCAGATGGTTTATAACCTGTACATTGTTGAAGGGCCGAAGTCTGCAAAACCAAAAGAATGATCAAGACTGTTGGACTCTGTACAGATCAGTGCTGGCAATTTCAGCATCTGAATAATGGCTGAATAGTTTTCAAAAAAAGTAGATCTTAGAAGCTACTATCTTTAATAATCCATATCATATTAAAAAATAAATAAGTAAAAGCACGTTGATTATAACAAGTTTGGAGGCCCCAGTAATTTTTCTCGCAAGGAATCTAACACATCAGAGAGTGATATATAGATTAAATACTCCATACGTTTTCTTGCCACGTTGATTCTTCTAAAATCAGGTTTTTCATCTATTTTATTCTTAGATAATAAAAGCTATTGTTTGGTTGCATATGTTCCCTTAATTAAACAATAAGCACACAATGAAACTACTTCAAGCTCTTACTTTAACTATCACACTAAACCAAACCAAGAGAATCCAAACTTTAAGAATAAATAGATTTTGACGAACCAATACTGTGATTGTGTTAAATTCATGACATACTTTTTAAGATTTAAATGCACCAAAAGACGTTCCACAACATCACCCAAGTTTCTAGTTTTTGTCTAATGTTGTCTTCTATTCAATACATAGTGAAACAACAACATACCCAATGTAATCCTACGAGTGGGGTACGAGAGGGTAGCTTGTACGCAAACCTTACCTACTAGCCATACTTTTACCTAGTTTGTGTCCTCTATAGCCTCCTATCTAAGGTCATCCTAGGTAAACAGTGAAGTGCTATACTTACCATAGGATCCTAATAACTGCATGTTCCTAGTAATCCTGGTTTTTCGTTGAAGCTAACGGTGCTTGTATCAAAATAGGATCACTGGAGGATCACATATGGACCTAAAACTCAAACACCATCCTACCACTTTTAACAGTTTTATATGTTTTTGTTATTTTCGATATTTTATTTTACGACGTAACCTCTGCATTACAAACCCAGACATAGTTTCATTGTAAATAGATAGAAACAACAATATAGCATAAGATATACCACATATTCAATACCATAATTTGTTCAACATTACTAGTTTTAGAATTTTTTTATGTATACTTCATGCTACAGTTTTGAACGACAGACATTGAGCTATAGTATTCTATTTGGCCTCGATTTTAACATACAGTAGGGTTTTACTAAATGTTTAGTAGTCATTTGAGAAGAGTTATGCAGTTTTATTTAGGATCTCGATTTAAAAATCAGATTTAGTGACTGGATACGAAGATCTCTACAACAATATCATATCTAGCGTTCCAATCTTCAAAATAATCATGGAGTATTCTTTATGGGTGCCTTGCAAGTTAGAACAGCTAAGTAAAAAGAATCTACCTTTTAACCAAATGCAGTTTTAACTTATGTTCACATTAGAAAGTGAAAGTCAGTAAAACATAAACAGCTAAAGTGAAGTTGCACACTTGAAGTTCAATAAGCTCCTCATATCATGATTAGGTTACAGAGAGCCCACTACTTCCCCCACCATCTGGTTCTCGGTGCTGATCCCATAACCAAACAAAGTGATGGCCTAAAATTCACAGGTGATATACTCCAATACATAAAATATGAAGAAAGAAAACCAATCTTACCCATGGGCAGACTTCAGGCAACACTGTAAACCTTGATAGAAAGATAGCTGAAGCAGCAGTCATTGATGGCAAGAACCGCACACAACTATAATCTAACAAACTCAGTTCCGCGAGATAACAGCTCAAGAATTCAAATTGCAAAGTTAAAAACTGCAGCAGAGAAAACAATTTATCATTGGGAAATAGTGACATTAAGAGAAACATATTGACCAGAGACCTATAAGTAAAACTTACAGAAAAATTATCTTGGGCAGCCTTCATAAAGATTCTGCAAATTCACCAAGGGAATTTTCATCATTGTACAGCCATTTAGTCAAGTATACATAAAACTCTAATGTAACAAGAGTAAATGCATACAGAAGGCAACAACTAGGATTAGATGTATGGGCTTGAGGACAAAAATTATGATCAACTACTTCTAGAAATACTGTGTGCATCCAAACCTGAGAAATGTTATTGTGGTCGGACTACTGATCTCAAAATTCAGAAAACTGAGCAAATCTCTCTCCATATTCACTACCTGAAGTTCAAATCCAATTTATCCAATATAAGAGTTTGCATATTAGTCAATAAAGTGATTGAAAGAGATGTAAATCAACCTCTTCTCTGGTGTATGTATTGTCTGTAATGTAACAAAAATCTTCAACATGAGGCGGACTGATCTCTTCATACTTTCTGAAGCATAAAGCACTATAAATGAATATATCTGATGTAACAAACAGTTTTTAATTAACAAAATTAGAGTTTTAAAATCCATACGATGCAACAAGCATGCAAGATACACCGAGAAGCTGAAGCTTTTCCATGGCTAAAACGTGAGAAGACAAAAATCTGTCGATGTATGACACTGCAAGATAAAGGGTGTCTGAAACAAGTTTGTATTCTTCTGTAACCTCCACCAACCAATCAACTAAAACCGTACGCATAGAAGGAATTACGTTATTCTGAACCTTCTCCATGTAGTTAGACAAAGGCCTCCTCCTTTCCTCAACCTATATACCAAATTTAGCATCAGATTGATGCATTCAAAGAAATTTTTACACTCCAAAACGTTAAAGACCTTGAGATAAACAATGTGTAAAGATTTGCAATAAGCTACTGGGACTTGTAAGGTAAATCTTGCCTTTCAGAACTACAGAAACTGAAACAATGGTGGAACAGCCTTCAATTTTGGCTGTTTTCTTATTACTAACTATTCTTGATACAGTACAAAAACTTCAACAAATTCACGTCCTATAAAAGTACAAATCTAGCAGTATGTCTTTCACCTAGTTGCAGAGATGAATCCGGCATATAACAAGTGGATGCACGTGTATCCACTGTCTCTTAAGAATATGTACATATATGATTGCCTTACAATTTTGGATCCACCTCTCCCAGATGGTAACCAGGGTTCATAATGAAAAAACAAGTTTGATCCCTGTTTCCCACTTGACATTCCCTCAACAAGAAAAAACGAAAAGTTGGGACTCACATCTTTCTAGAAAGCACATGCACATGAATTACAATAAGGATGAAATATGACGGACATTTGGTCATTGTTGTCAAAAGTAGCTTTTAAGCCCTCAAGCGAGGCTCAAAATGTGTTGAGCTTTTGCCTCACTTAACGTATGCTTGATTGTAAGACATACTTTCCCTTGCCAATGAGCCTCTTTTGAAGAAGCGATACTAAATATTGATATTTCACTTTATTGTTAAAAAATCAATTTCTTTGTTCGTACATTTTTCATTCATTTCATGCTTATAATTATCAGTCTTGGACTAAACATACATATTTGTATTTTTTTCTCCCTTGAAGTTAACGTTTTATTCTCACTTTGTACTTAAAACCCCAACGGACCTTAGAGCTTTTCCCTTTTGATAACACTGCATTTGATTAACAGAATAATAAGTACATTGACAAAGTTTTCAGCTAAATCTCAGAAGGCAGAATCTTACAAAACCAAGATTGTAATAAAGCATAGTAAAACTTGAGTAAGAACAGACCTATACAAGGAAAAGAAGGGAGGCCTTTGTGATCAAGGAGTCTAACAAAATCACAGTCTTCAGGAAATATTTTAAAACTCAGGAGACAAAATATATACCCCTAAATCTGACCAAAGGGAAACATCCAAATTCACCCAAAAAGCAAGTTGACACCAGATACTGTATCATCTAATTAAAAACTGTGTAGGATTTACCTAAAAAAAAGCAAAAATTCAAAGCATCAAAAAAAGAAAACTAGTTAAAAAGGCCAACAGAAAAATTAGGAGCAACAGATTTCCTTTTCATTTCAACAACTACCACCATGCCCTCAGTCCCTAACTAGTTCGGGTCGGCTATAAAAATTCTTAATACCCAATTCATTGTGTAGCAGGTTACTAAACCAAATAAAAAACCTATCTTTTCAACATAAAATTATGAAATTCCCAAATTGAGTGTACCTCCAAGGAGTGAAGATGCTGATAAATGAGAGGACCATAAGAACATTTCTGCAGATTATCTTTAGGACTAGAATTAGCACTAGTCTCGGGTTCGACAGTTTCTTTAACTACACTTCTGGTTGTAGTTTTTCTCAACTTGATTTTGCGTTTGGACTCGTGGGTTTCTGTCAAATCTGAATTTTGAGTCGACACAATAACATTCCCCAAGTTGTTAAGCTCCCCCAAAACAACCCTTTTCTTGTTCGCGGGGTATGGTCTCTCTGAAATTTGCAGTGGATCATTTTCATTGGTTATGGCTATGGAATCAAAAGCCCGTTTGTTGGATCCTCTACTGGCGGCGGCGGCGGCGGCGGGAACCTTATTCTTCTCGTCGACCATTTTGACAACAAATGATTTAGGATGTGGTTTGGCGAATTTAGGGTTTACTACGGTGAAGGGCGAAGTGAAGAACAGGCTCTATTCAATTTTTCGTAGCAAAGGCTACAGAATTCAGACGCATTTCCACCATTTCAAGAGGATGAGATATTTCATTTGATTACAGTTTTGAGTATATTTGGAATATGGTGACTCAATTATTATTCCGTACTAGTTTTCTTCAAAAAAGTCATTTTTGTCTTTGTTTTATAATGAAAAATCACTCAATATAATAATAATAATAATAATAATAATAATAATAATAATAACAAAATAATGTAAGATAAACTTTTTTTCATCCTTTCAAGTGTATTTCCAATAACGTATAATGTTTATAACATAATTCTCAAAATCTTTATTCATAGTGTTACCTAGAGAATTATAAAAAGATAATCATGAATTGTTTTTCATGATTATTTTATCACATGAACCCTTTTTAATCCGTAAGAATTAAATCTAGGAGTATTACCCAAGTTTTCATGGATTTTGAATTGAGTTATACTCATTGTTATTGAATTCTTATTCTTATCCTTGAGAATATAATACTTCATGTATGTTGGGTCTTGAATTGTTGTTCATGATTATTTTATCACATGAACCCTATTTAGTTGAGAATCCTTGAAAACTTTTGCATGATTATTTTCATGCATTGACTTCTGAATTAAAGTAAGTTCAAATATTTTAAGTTAACAGTTATGAACAGTTTTTACGGGAACACTATTGGTTCCAAATGCACTATTTTGTATTGAAAAAAATATTGTTAATTTAATAAAAGCATAAATAGTTTCATAAGAAGTTTCAGTCAATAAAGTAAAAACAAAATTTTCCTAAATAGGGCCTTTTGAGTACTAACTCAACACAGATATCAGTATGAGCATTCTTGCATGTTATGAGAGTAGTGATGAACACTGATTTGGTACGGTTTAGATAACTCAAACTCCAAAATCTGCGCCACTAGTGTAGATAACATCGTTCCATTGGTCCGGACGACTCCTCATCCATCCTCATTGAGGGATTTTAAGAAGGAACATATGTTACGTTTTGTTGTCTTATAATTCAGCAAGATATATCATGGCTCTAGCAACATGGGCTTGATGTTGTATCATCACGAGGCTCGTAGTGATAATTGTCGGTTAGAGAAACTTCCCAAGAAAAATAAAGTACAATTTTAGAGATACACATTACCTTATTCGTATGCAAATTAAAGCTTTATTTATTTTATTACATTGCATGTTTTTCTTTCCGTCACGGTATTTTCAATATTCTTTCAGTTCAGGTACTGTTTCATCTAGCCTTATTACATATTGTACATTTTCTGTGTAAACGTCTTTCGATATTGTATCATTTTATGAAGTAGATACTTGTGCTCAAGACTATCAACATGCGCTCCATTGAGATCAATATCTCGTCAGCCTTTGATAAGACCTTATTGCTTTTGGAGAACTCCATTCATTATGCTTATATAAGTAGTAGTAGTAGTAGTAGCAACAATTAGTTAGTACTTTTGAAGTAGTCGTGGATCTTGTCTAGGTACCTACCATAGTAGAGGCTTCTTGGACAAAGTTAGAGAGTAAGTTAAGTATTTTCTTGCAGAAGCTTTGAACATTTTCATTATCTACATTCAGTATTTTTAAACTATACAGGAGATTTAGCTAGGTGTTTTTTAATGCTCATCATTTAAGTTTTTGTGTGTATGCGTTTAGTTTTCCTCTAAGTAGTCAACCAAATCAAGGATTCACTTGGGAGAAACAGTGGTTTTCAAGTGACGGTCACTCCTAGGGTGTAGATTCAGGGCATGATAAACTTGGTATTAGAGCACATAGTTCAAGTATCTTAAGATGTCTATGAAGACATATCTAGTAGAGTCCTTCTTATAACACCTCGAAAATCAGACCCAGAAAAATAACATGCACCATTGCACCACGGCAGGGTTCACGGACCGTGGAACCGTCCATGGACTTGACTTGGAAGTCACCAGGCCCAGGCATCATACCACAAAACACTTTCACCGTCCATGGTCTTGATGACAGACCGTGGTGACGCTTGTGAAAGTCAGGTAGTAGTCCCTTTTGCCAATCCCTCAGACACCCACGCCCAAGTGAAGACCACGAGGGCCTTCACGATCCGTGGTCTTCATGACAGCTCGTAGGAGTGTCCGTGAGGATTAAGCAATAGGCCCCCAGATCTGAGCCTCCAGATCTCAGCCCAAGTGAGGACCACGGGGACCTTCAAGGTCCATGATACTCCTCCACACGGGCCGTGGTAAGGGCTCGTAAAATAAAGGCCCCATTTCCTGGACTAAATCCAGATTACGACCGACTTCACGGTCTGTGGTCCCTCTCACGGTCCGTAAATATGATCGTGGTCATCCCTCTACAGTTTAAGTCAGGGTTATTTTGGTCTTTTACTTCTATGTTAGACTTTTAAATCTCGTCGTTTTTAGCCCTAAATTTTGTGGTTTTGGTTAGTTTTAGACTAGAAACATAATTAGAACTTACCTTAGGCAAATCATTAATCAAAACTTAGAAAATTAGAAGCAAGAAAAGAGAAAATAGTCGACCAACCCTAGCTCGAAGAATGCAATAAGTTTTCGGTAGTTTCAGCCTCGAAATTGAAAGATTTCTACGTGGAGTTCGTTACCAAGTATGTGGGATTTCACTAGTGGGTTCATTTCACCCATTGGGTCCCTAGTCTTCAGTCATATTCTTAATTCCTTTATATATTTAGACCCAGGGTTTCTAAAACTTCAGTAAATTATCATGAATTAGTTATAATATGCTCCAAATCAGATTATTATGTTATTATCAAGTTAATTTCATGAATTCCAAAACCCTAGCTATGTATTTCTTTAGTTCTTGAATTACATATGCAATTCTTTCAGATATACATATGCCTCAGTATATGAATGTGTCATATATATATATATATATATATATATATATATATATATATATATATATATATGCGCACATTCTCAGTTTGCATGTCAATTTGAGCTATCCAATATATGTATTATAGAAATTCAGTCATAATCATTTAATCACTCAATCTATTGGGAGCAACATAATACCAAGTTTGACTAGGATTCAGCGTACCCATAAAGTCCAGAACTACTAGCCACGTAGGTTGTAAGTCCCTCTGTGGGCATCATTCCAGTGATCACGCCAACATGCCTCTATACATTTGGTCGGGTATATTGGGTCCTGTCGATAGGGCATATACATCAGACTCCACAATTAGCTCATGTGATTTTATTATCGTTATTAGTAGCTCCTACAGTTCAGTTAGATTCCATTGGACTGACCATGTTTCAGTATTCAGTCTCAGCATGTTATAACTTAGTCGTTGCATTCAGATTAGTCATGTTTAGTATTTCAACATATATATAATTTTCAGATTATACATTGCTCTGTTACTTTATTCAGTTATATGTTTATTTAAGTTTTATTTTATCCCTCGTGCTCAGCACCTTTCAAGTGTTGAAGCATATATTGTGTTACATCTTCTCATAATGTATGTTCAAGCCTTCAACATTCAGATCATGCATAGATCGGTTCTCCATCTCCAGTTCAGTAGCATCAGTGGTAAGTCCTCATTCTTCGAGGACTAGTGACATGTTATCTATACCATTTTAGCTTAGTTTCAGTTTTGCTAGATCTAGTTGGCGCATGTTCCTACATTTCTAGTCAGTTATAGAGGCTTATTTCAGACATATTTAGTTTCAACTTTAGTTTTAGAGTTTAATTTCTCTCTTGTATTAAACTCTCAAATTTCATATATATTCAATTTAGTACATTGGTATTCCCCATTATTTTCATTGTTATGATATTTAGCTTCCGTACAATTTTATTATTCAGTTTATCTCTAGTATGCTTATGATTATGACAATAGGGTTAGCTTGGGATCACTTGTGATCCTAGGTCCCATTTTCGCGTCTCTGAGGTTAGCTCAGGGCGTGACAAACTTAGTATCATAGTATTAGGTTTAAGTGTCCTGGTATGTTTAAAAAGCCACACTATGTAGAGTCCTCTTCATAAGTGTGAAGTGCACCACATCTAATGAAAAGGAGGCGACGAGGTGTTTTAGGAAAATCCTCTTTTTCTTGGTACTCTTATCGTGCGTAAGGTATGATCTGATTCTATTCTAACTCGACGTTCTACGTTTTAGTGATCATGCCTAGAGCTAATGCCAAGAATGTGAATGCCTGGAACACACACGTAGCTCCTTTAGTCCCAAAATAGGATGCAGAATTTAGGAATGTCATTCAGATATTAATTCAGAGTGTGGCCAACCAGAACAATCAGCGGGTTCCAGTTTAAGCAAATGTCAATGTTGGGTCAGCTGCAGCTAGAGTACGAGACTTTGTTAGGATGCATTCGCCAAAGTTCTTAGGATTGCAAGTTGGAGAAGATCTGTAAAATTTCATTTATGAGGTCAAGAAGATCTTTGAAGTGATGCAAGTAACTAGAAATAATCGGGTTGAGCTAGCATCATATCAACTTAAGGATGTAGCTCGTATCTGGTATACTCAGTGGAAGGAGAGCAGGGGTGTACAAATGCAACTCCTATTATTTGGGATTGCTTTAGCGAGACTTTTCTGGACAGATTCTTCCCAATAGAATTGAGAGAAGCAAGGGCCCAAGAATTTATGAACTTAAGGTAGGGTAACATGACAGTCTAAGAGTATGGGCTTAAGTTTACCAAACTCTCCAGGTATGCTCCTCACATGGTTGCTGATTCCAAGGCACATATGAATAAGTTTATTTATAGGGTGTCAGGCTTAGTGATAACAGAGTGCAGAAATGCTATGTTGTTGAGAGACATGAACATCTCTAAGATCATGACTCATGCTCAGAAGGTTGAGGGTGATATGCTTAAGGAACAAACTAAGGAGTAAGAAAGCAAGAACATGCAACTATGAGTATGCCCAACATAAATCGGTTAGTGGAAATCGCTCGCAGTTTCAGCAGAAGTCTTTGACTCCAGCCCCTTCATCAGCTAGTATTCCATCTCCCATGTTCCGTAATGATCAGAAAGGTAGGGTATCAGGCTCTAAGACTCAAGGTATTATTTCAGGCACCAAAACATACACAACTTGCCCGAAATATAGTAAGAACCATCTGGGCGAGTGCCTCGCAGGTAAGGAAGGATGCTTTGGATGTGGCCAGTCCGGTCATAGATTGAAAGATTGACGTTCTAGACATGGTCAAAGAGGTAATAATGGTAGAGCTTAATCTACAACTTCAGCAGCACCAGCAGGTTGCCCGACTCAACTGGGTAACTCATCTGGTAAATGAGGCAGACAATGCCAAAACAGCCTCTATGCTCTTCAGGCTCGTCAAAATCAGGAGTATTCTTTTAATTTAGTCACTTGTACATTACGAGTCTTTGATCTTGATGTTTATGCATTGTTAGATCTAGGGGTTACTTTGTCTTTTGTAACTTCTTTCATAGCAGTCCAATTTAGTATTAGTCCAGAAACTCTCTCAGAACCTTTATAAGTCTCTACTCTAGTCGGTGACCCAGTTATAGCTAGACGGATATACAGAAATTGCCCTATCACAGTCTCTCAGAAAGTCACCTCAACAAATCTTGTAGAGTTAGAAATGGTAGACTTCGATGTCATTCTATACATGGATTTGTACATTCCTGCTCTGCCTCAGCTAATTGTAGAACTAGGGTTGTTCATTTTCAGTTTCCAAACGAACTAATCTTAGAATGAAAGGGTAGTAGCTTAGCGCCTATGGGTCGATTCATTTCTTACCTTAAGGACAGAAAGATGATCTTTAAAGGTCATATCTATCATCTAGTTCAAGTTAAGGATTCTATCTCCAAAACCCTAACTCTTGAGTCAGTTCCAGTAGTCAATGAATTTCCAGAAGTATTTCTAGAAGATCTTTCCGGAGTTCCTCCAGAAAGATAAATCAACTTTGGAATTGAACTTCTTTCAGATACCCAGCCTACCTCTATTCTTCTTTACAAATCCAATATAGCTTAAGGAATTGAAAGATCAGTTGAAAGACCTCTTAGATAAGGGCTTTATCAGACCCAGTATTTCTCTGTGGGGTGCACCAGTGTTATTACTAAAGAAAATAGATGTCTCTCTCAGAATATGCATTGACTATGTACAGTTGAACAAGGTCACAATCAAGAATAAGTACCCCATCCCCAGGATTGATGACTTATTTGACAAACTTCAAGGTGATAGTCATTTATCAATGATAGACCTCAGATCAGGTTATCATCAACTTAGAGTCAGAGATAGTGATATTCCAAAGAAAGCCTTCAGAACTTGGTATGGTCATTATGAATTTGTAGTTATGTCATTTGGACTAACCAATAATCTTGCAACTTTTATGGATTTGATGAATAGAGTGTTCAAGCAATACTTAGACTTATTTGTTATCGTCTTTATTGATGATATCCTTATTTACTCGACAAAAAATAATAAAGAACATGTGAGTCATTTGAGAGTTGTTCTGCAAACTCTCAAGGATCGCCAATTATTTGCTAAGTTTAGTAAGTGCGAACTTTGGATGCATTAGTCGTTTTTCTTAGGCATAAGTGTCTAATTAAGGGATTTGAGTTGATTCTCAGAAAATTAAAGAAGTAAAACAATGGCCTAGACCTACTTCTTATACAAATATCAGAAGTTTTCTTTGTCTAGCAGGTTATAACAGAAGGTTCGTGGAAGGATTCTCATCCATAACCTCTCTATGACTAGGTTGACTTAGAAAACGGGCAAGTATCAGTGGATGATTGTGAGAAAAGCTTTGCAGAAAAACTAGATTTACTACAATTCATGTCTTGACTTTACAAGAGAGTCCAGATGTCTATGTGATATGTTGTGATGCATCCAGAGTCAGCCTAGGTTGTGTGTTGATACAGCGAGGTAAGGTTATAACTTATGCTTCTAGACAACTTAAGGTTCATGACATGAACTACCTGACTCATGACTTCGAGCTTGCAGCAGTAGTGTTCGCACTAAAGATTTGGAGACATTACTTGTATGGTGTTCACATAGATGTGTTCACCGACCATAAGAGCCTTCAGTATGTATTCACCCAGAAAGAGTTGAATCTTTGCCAGAAAAGATGGCTAGAGTTCCTCAAGGATTATGATATGAGTGTGCATTACCATCCTGGTAAGGTAAATATAGTAGCAAATGCTCTTAACATATTTTATATAGGTAGTGTTTTATGCTTCAATATGCATCTTTTTATATTTTGTGATCAACGACACTAACCTACAGTTTGAGTGTCTACGAATCAAAGCTAGTAAAGTAACTCAACCAAGGGTTGGGGTCGTGTCCCAGGGGAGTGATAGTGAAAGTAGTAGCTACTTAGAATTCCATTTTTAATAGTGATAGCTTAAGACATTTTCGAATATTAAAATAAAACAAGTTTAATTTGTGACACCAAAGTGTCGAATATCAAGAAGAGGTTTTGTCACAAGTAGTAAAATAGCAAATATAAAAGAGAAAACAGTATGAGAGAGAGTTCTTGGAGTGTGACCGTAATATATGTTGACACAAACTAATGGATGCATGCTTTTGATGGTAAAATTCGCAATACAATGTTGACTAGGCTAAGCTTTATGTGAAAGTAAATTCCTTCTCGGGCAACTTACCCCATATCAAATGGGTTCCTCTTGGACACCCACTCATCTGATCTAACCAGCCTATGCCTTACCCACACCCTGACCTTTTGATAGAGGGTGCTTGGATATGGGACTAGAGCTCACCCTCTCTGGTTGAACCTCATGTCGACCCACTTCTTAGGCCATCAGTCTAGTGGTCTTGGTTTCACGACCTCCCTCTCGGGCAAGCTGAAAATACATGGGTGGTTTTGTATATGCAACTACAAACCCATTAAGTTAAACAACAACCACTAGGTGAAATCACCATTAAATATATCTAATCCTATTAGCAAGTAAGACCCAACAATAATATCAACACATATTTGCTAAATCACAGTACCCCAAGAATGGGGTTTTTTAGCCACACATCTAATCCTATTAGCAAGTAAGACCCAACAATAATATCAACACATATTTGCTAATCACAGTACCTTTAGGGTTTGCTTGCTGTAAAAGAAGGCAGAACTCTGCTATACGGAGTATCGCCAAGTGTGCATGGCGATGCGCACTTTGCATCTTCAACTCTTTTCTTCAATTTTGCGCCAAAGTGTCTATACTCCTACCAAATCCTCAAATACCTGAAACTTCAAGGTTTTTATCAGATATCGAGATAAAATACACAGTTTAGGACTCTATTTGCATTAAATAAGTCCCTAGATGAGTCCAATTTGAGGAGTCATCAACACCCCCAACTTAAACTTTTGCTTGTCCTCGAGTAAAACTTAAGTTCAGCAGTTCAAATAGAATGTCTCAAATAGTGCTACACAAGACTCAATGATGCATGTACACAACATGACTCAAACTACTCATGCGTAGCTCAATTGTATAATCAAAGATTCAAGTTGTGACACACCATTACCAATAATTATTAAGCTCATAATACTTGCTACTAATTCACGTTCAAGCTAACAAAAGTATCTACATGCCCTCACACAAAGAATGATTCCATTTTCACATACGTAGATTTATCAACTTAGGATCAGGAATCTAATGCAACACTCACATTCACAAAGAGGAACACAATGCATGTATTTAACCATAAGTTTGCCCTTATTTTCTACTTGACCTTCAGTTTGATTCACTCAAGATCAAAATTGTCTTTTTAAGGCTTATAATGGGGTTGAGTGTAAAGGTATGATCATTTAGGCTCAGTGACTTTTCTACAATGAGATGTGATTTCCTTAAGCTATCCGATATCTTCTTTCCTCAATCCTTGGTCAAGTGCTTCTAGGTCATCTTTTATTTCCCTTCATGGATTGCTTTGAAACCCAATTTCTTTTCATCTCGTGCTTTTATTTCACGACTTTTCTCTTCTTTTTCTTTTTCTTTTTATTTTATTTCTCTTTTTCTTTTTGTTTGGAGGGTTTCCATTTCTCTACAATACCATGGGTTTGCGAGACTTCTCTTGTACTTCTTGACTCTTTCTTTCCCTTATCACCACACCCTAATTTTAGGCTTTTGGCCTATGTTGGCTATTTACTTCTATCACATCTCAAAAAGAATTATAAGTAGTGGATAACGTAAGGTTTAGGTTTAATTAAGGTTTTTCCATGGATAAGGATAAGATAAGTCTCACAGGGTGTTCAAAAGAGTTTCACACACTCACGGGTAGGCCACAAAAGAGGTATATGTCAAAGTTGGTTCATACTCTTAAGAATTGCCTAAGATAATCTCAAGGATACCTTTCTAAACCAATTAGACTAACCGGGAAATTCTAGGTTTATTCATGCAAGGTTCAAGGTAAGCTCATCACACAAGGCAGTGACACTTAAGTCAAACAAGACAACACACTTTCGCTAGTGTGCAATGGTCATTGCAAAAGAATCAATTTGATAATTGGCTAATCACAATGAGATGCAAAGAGTTCACATATTGCCTATGTAACTTCATTTGTTCTCGTTGTAGCCGCACATTCATGTTTGTTCAATTGAGAGCACTTTTCAAGTCATCGGTATTGATCAAAACTGAGACTTAAATTTGTACAAGAATAACCACTTTCAACACAAAAGGTGGTAAAAGTTTCAAAAGTGATTTTTTCGGAAAGGTAAAAATTATTATGAAATTAGGACCCAAAAGAGAGACATAAGCTCAAATATTTGCGAAAGCAATTTTTAAAACTTAATTTGAACAGACAACCCAAACATGTATCAAAACACATAAAATACACATTCATAATCAACAAAATAAAGTTGGGTCTCACCCCACCACAACAAGTGTTTGTCCTCAAATGCAAGTAATGACAATATCCATGATTTTAATTAAGATAAACAAGGAAAAGAGCAAGTGAAAGAGAGATCCTCTTCATGCCGCTTCTTCATAAGTCGGGGTATGAGCACCCGAAGTGTCTTCCCAAAACAGGACAACTGCTCCTGAAGTGCTGCTACTTTGAGCTTCACCACTGTTTTCAGCTGCCTTGGACTCAACATCGATGTTAGATGAAATCATCCTATCTATCTCATGGCTTGCCTTGAAGGTATGTATAACAAACCCTCGTGCCCATGAGTGCACATTAGGGTCGACAGGAATTTGTCGTTTGGCCCTGGCTTTCTTGGTGTAATTTGTCTGTCTGGCTAGCTCTGCTCTCTTTCCTCGTCTCTAAATTCTCGTGTTCTAATGTGCCTAGATGGATCATTTCTCCCTGCAACCTTTGGTCTAGCCATTTCTGCAAAAATTTCGATGACAAGTTAGGCAATAATTCAGAAAGAAGGTATTCTAACTATATAGTCACTTCACAAAATGTAATGAGTTGATTATGGTAGGGTCTTTATTAGAGAGATGCGCAGATGATGAAAGGGGTTTAGACAAAGGGTGAACAAGAAATCTTTCGGCGAACCGTCGAGTGCAATTTGTAATTCAATTTGACTGTCGGAAGTTACAAATCAGTCAACATAAGATATTCATCTAAAAGTGAAATGTTAACATTAGGCGAACCACCGAAAAGTTTGGCAAGCTACACTCAACCTTCCAAACATCCCAACGTGCCTATTTTCAGGCCATTTTTTCAAATTTGCCCCCGCAATCCCTTGACAATGCGACTTAAACCTTTTCAATATCAATTTTTAACAAATATCCCTAGCATTTTCGCCATCCAACACATACATTTTAGCTCACAATAAATTCGAATGGGATTTTACCAATTACGCACAAAATATTGAGTAATAACCGACAGGAAATGCCATCCCATCACTTAGAGACTTAACAAAAATTTAGCACTATTAATCACTACCTTAATGAGTAAAACTTTCAATAAAATAACTGTAGATGATTACTAACCTTTGGTGCTGAATTAAAATGTAATGGTGTGCTAGGCAGCAATACAATCCAAGTCCAAGCACAATCCGACACTTAGAATACTAAAGAGTACAAAAAATAAAACAACCAGCGTGCAAGTGTGATTTAGTGAAAGGGAAAAAGTAAAGGAAAAGGTTTGAAGTAGGACTCTTAAGCCTAGTGCTTGTGACCGTCTGTATTGTGCTCTTTCGGCGATATTAACTTATCTCGATTAATGGCTCGACGAAGCACCGATTGTCTATTTTGTCGCTGAATATAACAGGATTCCAGTCTTTTGCGAAGGTTGCACTGACGGTCTTTGTCGAGATCGCCTATTGGGTTGGCGAATCATCGATAAAAAATATCATTCCCACCAAGTTTTACAGACTCAACCATTCAGGTGCATAGAGTCAAACAACATGGATTGATTAGTTGCACTGAGTCTGTCGGTGTTCCACCAAAAATACTTGTTCACCGTCTCTTTGTATCTTTTCAAGCACTTTTCGTCCCTAAATTTGCACAACCTACACACACTTATTTTCTTAAGATATAAAAAAGAAAGCAATTTGGGTTGCCTCCCAAATAACATTTTATTTAACGTCGTGGAACGACGCAAGTCAGTGCTTACCCTTCATCCTCGGAGTCACCCATGGTATAGTTGGGTGAATCCTCGGAGACTAGTAAATATTGACCTGTCATTAAGTGGTTTATCTGTGCATCTTGTAACTGAATTGTCATGGAATTTGTGGTAGTTGTCTCATTAAGCATCTCGATGTTGTCTTTCATATCATTCAACTTCTTATCTTGCTCTTCAAGTTTCTTTTGAATGACTGAAAGTGGACCATTAATCGATCCAGCCTCTTTTCCTTCTATTTGGGTGCATCTTAAAAGGGTGAAATTTGTGTCCCCTTCTCTGGATTGTTCTTTCAAACCCTTGACTCATTTGGACAACACTTCCACCTGTGTCGCTAGTTTATCACACTCGTATTTCTTTTGAGCCCTTTCAGTTGTTTCCACCATGTTGTCAAGTAAGGTTGGACCAACTTGGTAAGGTTGACTCATCATTCCTCCTTCAAGCAGGTGTTCAACTATTTTCCTATTCTTGGGTTCTATACCTCTATAGAAGTAATCCAACAATGTTTTATCTGGCATTCCATGGGATGGGCATGTTTTCAACATCTCTTTGAACATCAACTACAATTCTATAATTGTCTTTTCCCCCTCTTGTTTAAATGTCAACAGATTGTCCTTAAAGTTTAATAACATTAGCAGAGGGTGGTCTGTGTGATATCCATAATGGCCATCCATTGTTGTTTCCGTTTTGTAGACAACAAATAAGACAAGCAAAACTACAGTTAAGGTTGGTAAACCTATACAACAAGGAACTAAAAATTATAAGCAACTACATTTTCACGTGACACCACTCCCCAGCAGCGGTGCCATTTTAATGTTTTAATATGTGTATCATTTTATATTTCATGATCAACAACACTAACCTACAATTTGATTATCTATGAATCGAAGCTAGTAAAGTAACCCAACCAAGGGTTGGGGTCGTGTCCCAAGGGAGTGGTAGTGAAAGTAGTAGTTACTTAGAATTTCGTTCTAAATAGTGATGCTCAAGACATTTTCGAATATCAAAACAAAACAAGTTTATTTGGTGACACCAAAGTGTCAAATATTTTTCCCACAAGTAGTAAAATAGCAAAAATAAAAGAGAAAACAAGTATGAGAGAGAGTTCTTAGGGTGTGGCCACAATATATGTTGATACAAACTAATGGGTGCATGTTTTTTATTGTAAAACTGGCAAGACAATGGTGACTAGACTAAGCTTTAGGTGAAAGTAAATCCCCTCTCGGACAACTTACCCCATATCAAATGAGTTCCTCTCGGACACCAACTCGTCTAAGATAACCAGCCTACGCCTTACACATACCCTGTCCTTTCGATAGAGGGTGCTTGAATATGGGACTAGGTCTTATCGTCTCAGGCTGAACTTCATGTCGACCCACTCCTTAGGCCATCAATCTAGTGGTCTTCATTTCGCGACCTCTCTCTAGGGCAAGCCGAAAATACATGGGTGTTTTTGTATTTGCAACTATAAACCCATTAAATTAAGCCACAATCACTAGGTGAAATCACCATTAAAATACATCTAATCCTATCAACAAGCAAGACCCAACAATAATATCAATACATATTTGCTAAATCACACCCCAAGAATTGGGGTTCTTAGCCACACATCAAGCAATAATCTAATATACTTAAAATGATAAAGGAATCAAATAGGTATAAGATATTAAACCTTAAAAATGACAAAGGAAGGTAAATGGAGAAGACCCTTTTCCAAGATTAGAAGAAGAACTTCTTTCTTCAAGCTTCCTAAAAACCTTCTCTAAACTTGTGAGAAAACTTTGAACAAAGTTTCTAAAATAAAAATATGAAGTGTCTCATGTTTCTCTACTAAAAACTCTCCTAAAAAGATCTCTCCAAAAGACCCCTCTAAATAATAAAAGAGTTTGTATTTATAGGTTTCAGATTTAGTGTTGGTGGATCCATTCAGCGTCTTTAGTAATGATTCGGCGAATCGCCCTTTTTCTGTTTTTTCGCCGTTTGCGCTTGCTTTTTTATCCATGCATGTTGTAATGTTGAGCGGAATAACTCTGCTTCGCGGAAATATTTGGCGAAGCACCGACTGGTCCTTTTCGTCGCCTTTTGATCCACTTCCTTCAGGGCTCGCTTGCTGCAACAGAAAGAGGAACTCTGCTATACGGCTTATCGCCAAGTGTGCATGGCGATACCATTTTGCATTCAACTCTATTCTTTTGTATTGCTTCTGTTTTGCGCCTAAGTGTCAATGTTCCTACCAGATCCTCAAATACCTGAAACTTAGAGGTTTTTATAAGATATCGAGATAAAATACACAATTTAGAACACCATTTGCATTAAAATTAAGGCCCTAGATGAGTCCAATTTGAGGACTCATCAGTGTTGCACATGTTGAGGAAGAAAGAAAGGATCTAGCAAAGGATGTTTACAGACTTGCTCGCCTAGGAGTTTGTTTTATGAGCATATCAGATTGTGGTGTAACGGTTCAAAATGGGGCAAAATCTTCTCTGGTAATGGAAGTTAAGGAAAAATAACAAAATGATCCGATATTACTTGAACTCAAGGGTGCTATCCACCAACAGAGTGTTGAGGTTTACTCCCAAGGGGGAGATGGTGTGCTTCGCTACCAGGGTCGATTATGTGTTCCTAATGTGGCGAGTTAAACAACATATCCTTGCAGAGGCCCATAACTCCAAATATTTTATTTATCCAGGTGCGACAAAGATGTACCGCGATCTGCAGAAAGTCTATTGGTAGAATGGTATGAAAAGAGATATAGAAGATTTGTGACTAAGTATCCCAATTACCAGTAAGTCAAGGTAGAACATCAGAAACCAGGAGGTATGACTCAAGAGATTGACATTCCTACTTGGAAGTGGGAACTAATCAACATGGACTTCATCACAGGATTACCTCGTACTCGCAGATAGCAGTACTCTATTTGGTGTGATAAATGACAGAGTTACTATCTTCTCGCTTTTTAGTGGTCAAGACTACAGATTCTGCGGAGGACTATGCCAAACTTTATACTAATGGGATTGTGAGGTTGCATAGGGTTCCTTTGTCTATTATTTCAGATAGAGGTCCTCAGTTTACCTCCCATTTCTGGAAGTCCTTTAGAAAGGTCTTGGTACCCAGGTGAACCTTAGCACCGCATTGTATCCACAGACGGATGGGCAAGCAGAGCGTACCATATAGACCTTATGTAACATCTCATAACTTGAAATAGCTAGGAATAACATAAGAAACTAAAAATATTCATTTTTGGAAAGAAAGTGAAAAATCTGGAAAATTAACTAAGTTAAGAAAGTAAGTTTTAATCATTTTAAACGGTCATAACTTCTAGCTCAGGATGAGTTAGAGGTAGTTCTTGATATGGTTGGAAATCCCTTTGAGAGATCTTTCCATCACCACCTAGTTTGCACATTTTCAATATCGTATGAGGGAGATATTTCTATCGGACGTTGGGTTGTTGATGTAAAAAAAGTCTAAATCCAGATTTAAGGAAGGGTAACCTAGTGTTTTCACCAATTAATTTCCTATTTCGTTTGTAGTGGTTATTGGGGTAACAACAAGTCTTAACTCAGTTTTGTAAAATTAAATTCACGCTTAGGGCTTGGAGAAGATATAAAAGGAGGAAAAAAAGGAGAGAAGTCACGAATTCGCCAAGAATAAAAAGATTTATGAGTAGAATTCATCGGGGGTGATCCCTATCAAGGTATGTGAGATCTTTTGTGTTGGTTTAGTTCACCCACACACCAAACTTGTTTCAATTAAGTGGTTTTAGAATTATTTACAAGTTAAGAAGTTAATTCTTGAAGAATCTTGTCGAATCTGTTGTTTGAGTTGTTTGAATGCCCATTGTTGTTTGATTCGTAATTTTGGGTTGTTTTTTTAGTTAGATATATTGTGTATTGAAGGTACTAATGATCCTAAGGGTTTGGGAAAAGAACATTGGAGGTTTAGGGGGTTTAGCATTGAAAAATAAGAGGAGAAAGACGTTAGACACACCTAGGCAGCACCAAGCGCGGCGCGCCCCATTCGCATCAAAGGGCCTAGGGCGGCGTGCCTGCAATACGCCAGGATAACTTGAAGTCTGGCGCGGCGCACCCTGGATGCGCCTGAATTGGCATTTTTCATTCAGTTTCAGTAGTTTAGCCTATTTAAGTCCTTCTAAGGTGTATTAACACTCTCCAATGATTCTAATTACTCATTTATAAACACCTAGGAATCACCAAAAAACACGAATCATAACATTGAATTCATCATTTCATTCAAGGAAAGCTAAGATCAAAGTCAAAAGAGTTAAGAGTCAAGTCTAAAAGTTAAGAAGCAAGTCAAAGCGAAGTTCTTAAAGATTTTCAAGAGTCTTTAGCAATGTTTAACTTTGTTTTTAAGACTCAAGTTTCAAGTTAAGTAACAAGTAAAGAGTTGAGTTCATTTCTGAAAAAGTTATAAGGGAACTAAGTATTCCCGAAGAGTTGATTTAAGACTCGAGTTTCAAGCTTAGTAAAGAGTAAGGGGTTGAGTCCACTTCTCAAACGATACAAGAGAACTAATTCTTCCCTAAAAACTTATAAATGTTTTCACATTTAAGACAAGAAGGAAACTAAGAGTTCCAAAAGAGTTTTGAACAAGAAAAGGGAACATTGATTCCAAGAGAGCTAAGTGTTGAGCAATTATCTCAACCCAAAGAAAGAAGTTATTTTAAAAACACATGATCTAAGTATATTATTGGGAGTAGTACTGAGCACCGATGTGGGGATGCGAGTTCACAATAACTCAAGTCTCCATGAAAACCATGTAGCCAATATGGGTGTTAACAGGTCATACTTTTAGATGATCACGTAAGTTAAGCTAGGGGATCCACTAAGTTAAGTAGTTCTATGCGACGACAAAGTATAGGACAGTTCTGGCAGCGTGGGCAAGATGTTAAACTATATTATATCATATATGAGTAAAGTAAGTTTGTTATTGTATTTCTTTAATGAACTAAGTGTTTTCATTGTTTTACAAGCTTTTATATATTGGATATGTCTATTTTCTTTATATTAAGTCAAGTTATTTATGAGTTGAGCAGATCCAAGGTAAGTGTTCCTTTTTACTCTTTTTCAAGCTTAAGTTGTTGTTAGTATTCCAACTCGCATACTCGTACATTCAATGTACTGATGTGAGTTGGCCTGCATCATATCATGATGCAGACGCAGGTAACCAGGATCAGCATCATCCAACGCCTCATGGATCCAGCCAAGCACTCAGAGTCAGTGGTGATCCTCCTTGCATCCCAGATGACTCTCTTTTATTCGCTTTTCAGTCTTTCTTTTTATAGTATATTGTGGGGTCTGTCCCAACATCCATCTTAGTATTATAGAGGCTTCATAGACAGTCAGACAGTTAGTATTGAGTCTCTCATCTTTGTATGGCAGACATTTTGCTATGAGACGTGAGAGTCATTTTGGCCAATTTATTTACTTTAAGTTATTGAATGAGACTATTGCAATAAGTTAAGTCTTCCGTTGAGTTAAGTAAGCCAGGCCAAGGGTCTGCTCGAGGCCAGCAATGGTCATTGAGTGTCGGCCATGTCCAGGGTGTAGGCTCGAGGCGTGACACCTTAGAGGACATGTTGAGAGCTTGTGTGATCGACTTGAAGGGTAGTTGAGATGATCACCTTCCTCTTATAGAGTTTGCCTACAATAATAGTTATCATTGTAACATTCAGATGGCCCCTTCTGAGGCATTGTATGGGCGTAGATGCAGATCTCCTATTGGTTGATTTGAAGTAGGAGAAGAAATCTTGATAGGAAAAAATTCGGTTCATGAAGTTATGGAGAAAGTGAAGCTCATTATTGATAGACCTAAGACAACTCAGTGTAGCCCGAAATCTTATGCAGATGTAAGGAGAAGGGAGCTAGAGTTCCAAGTTGATGATTGGATTTTTCTAAAAATGTCACCTACGAAAAGGGTGATGAGATTTGGCAAGAAAAGGAAGCTCAATCCTAGATATGTAGGACCTTACAAGATCTTGAAAAGGGTAGGTAAAGTGGCTTATGAGTTAGAGTTGCCAAAAGAATTAGCAGTAGGGCATCTGGTTTTCCACATTTCGCTTTTGAAGAAGTGTGTGGGTTATCCAGCATCTGTAGTGCTATTAGAGAGCTGTAAAAGATAGCCTTTATTATGAGGATGTGCCAGTTGAGATTCTTGATCATCGTGTTAGAAGGTTGAGAAACAAAGAAGTCGCTTCACTCAAAGTTTGGTGGAGTAGTCAGTCCGTAGATTGAGCTACTTTGGAAACAAAAGCAACCATGAAAGCCAAGTATCCTCACCTTTTTCCTTTTGATTCCACTCCAGCTAAACATTATAGTTCCTCTTCAGTTTTCAGTCATTCATGCGTAAATTCAGTCTTAGTATCATGTTTCTTAAGTCTATACTTATATTTTCAGCGTATTAGCATATTTTGAAAATCATTTCAGTTAGAAATTCAGACTTCAGTGTTTAGTGGTAGGGTTTGTAGTTCTTTCCCTCCAATTCAGCTACTTTAGTCTTCATTCGAAGATGAATGTTCCCAAGGAGAAGATATTGTAACACCTCGAAAATCAAACCCAAAAACAATTACAGAAAAATTACTTGCACCAATGAGCCAAGACAGGGTTCACGGACCGTGATAGGGTCCATGGTCCATGGAACTATCCGTGTACTAGACTTGGAAGTCACCAAGCCCAGGAATCAGACCACGAGAACCTTCATGGTCTACGTTCTTGATCACGGACAGTGGTGACGCTTGTGAAAGTCAGGCAGTAGCCCCTTTTGCCAACCCCTCTGACACCCACGACCTAGTGAAGACCACGAGGGCCTTCACAGTCCACGACCTTTATGACGGCTTGTAGGAGTGTCCGTGAGGATTAACCAGTAGGCCCCCAGACCTGAGCTTCGAGACCTCAACCCAAGTGAAGAACACGGGGACCTTCACGGTTCGTGGCCTTTCACACGGGCCGTGGTAAGAGCTTGTAAAATAGAGGCCGACCTCCTAGACTAATTCCAAACAACGACTGACTTAACGGTCTGTGAAGATGGTCGTGGTCATCTCGTCTACAGTTTAAGTCAGGGTTAGTTTGGTTTTTTCTTTGTTCTTTAGAATTCTAAACCTCCTCGTTTTAGCCCTAAATTTCGTGGTTTTTACCAGTTTTAGCCTAGAAACATAACTAGAACTTACCTAAGTCAAATCATCAATCAAAACTTAAAATATTAGAAGCAAGAAAGGAGAAAAGAGTCGACTAACCCTAGCTCCAAGAACGCAACAAGTTTTCAGCAGTTTCAGCCCCACAATCGAAAGATTTCTTCATGGAATTCGTTACCACATATGTGAGATTTCACTAGCGGGTTCCTTTCACCCATTGGGTCCCTATTTTTCAGTCATATTCTTTAGCCCCTTATATTATTAGCCTTAGGGTTTCTAAAACTTCAATAAATTATCATCAATTAGTTATTAAATGCTCCAAATAAGATTATTACGTTATTATCTAGTTAATTGCATGAATTCCAGAACCCTAGAAATATATTTCTTTAGTTTTTGAATTACACATGTTATGTCAAATATTTCTGTTTATTCAGTTATTTCAGATATACATACCTCAATATATGAATGTGCATATATATATATATATATATATATATATATATATATATATATATATATATATATATATATATATATATGCACATTCTCAGTTTGCATATTTGTTTGAGCTCTCAAGTATATATATTACAGAAAATCAGTAATAATCAGTTAATCACTTAATCTATTGGGAGTAGTATAACACCGAGTTGGACTAGGGCTCAATATACTCATATAGTCCCAGAACTACTCGTCACGCAGGTTGTATGTCCCACCTGTGAGCATCATTTCAGTGATCATGCCAACATGCCTCACCTTTGGCCTGGTATATTGGGACCTCTCTGTGAGGCGTGTACATCGGACTCCACAATTAGCTAATGTGGTTTTATTATTGGTAATTAGTAGCTCCCACAATTCAGTTAGATTCCATTGCATTGATTATGTTTCAGTATTCAGTCTCAACATGTTTGTTGACATCAAATTTTGGTCTGATAGTTCTAAAATTAATACTTTTTGAGTATTTTATTTTTAAATAGTTTAAAATACATGTTTTATCATTTTAATGCAATTTGTTGATAGTCATCCTTTTTCTCAAAGTATTAGGATTTTTATCGGTTGTGTATTTATATTATTTTGTCACAGACGGACGTTCAAATATTTGTTCATTTTTTTATAAAATCATTATTTCTGTTAAATTACATTTTTTACATGTCATTGTTACGTTTATTACGTTTTTTTATAATATTAATTTTATTTTTTGCATTGTTAATATTTATTTTGATATTATGCGCAGTCTAAAAATTTATTCAAATTCGAATACAATTTGCATACACATATATTTTATCAACCAACAATTTTTGGACCAAGATCTCAAGCCCATAACTTAGGCCCATTTTTAACAATTCCCTATATATATATACAAGGCTTAAGTCATTGATGAACACTTAAATTTGTCTGCATAATGCACTTAAACACCTGAATCAAGCTTGTACCTATTAAACACCTCTACTCCTTCGAATTTGAACCATTTAAATATTTTTTGAACAATAAGATAAAAGTATAACATGAGTGATATACACTCCCGATGACGTGACAATTTGACAAATTAAATAATGACATTTGTTATTTGGATCCAAAAAAAATATTTTAAAATGTATTATAGTTTAAAAGAAAAAGAAAACTACTATTATGAAAAATTATCTTTAATCCCGACCCACCCACCACCCAAACTCTTTCCCTGCAATCCATTCCAAATACTTCAACATTGTTCAAAAACTCCGTCGGCACTGAAATCTCCAATAATTTCGATCATTATATTAATGCTTCTATATGCACTTCACATGATAACATCAAAAAAGATATAGTTTTGTTATTCTGTATCCATTTATATTAGTATTTTGCTGCTACAATTGAATAAAAAGAAGACTAAATTAGAGAAATTTACTTTGAAATTAGAGAAATTTACTCGAAAAAGACGTCAAGAGTAGATGTGAGCTCGGAAGATGAAGAAGTGTTAAGAGTTAAAAAAAGATTTGTAAAGATTTTGTGAAACTTTATTGTTTTCATAGTCGTCTACTGAGGTTCTTGTTCTTCTTCCCTCGCCGGAGTATCTACCAGCGGCCAGGATCAGAACTAGCTACTTTTACCCCATCATAAGTTTCACAAAGTAAGAGTTAAATTAAAAATTTGTAACTTGTTTGGCTTCCAGAAATCAACAATATGACAAAGATTCAGAAAAAAAGGAATTTTTTTTAATCGATTCTAGATTTGAACAAAACAAAAACGAATAACTTTAAGTGTTCAATAGCTAAAATTCTGAATTCAGGTGTCTAAGTAAATTATGCGAACAACTTTAAGTGATTGTTGATGACTTAAGCCTATATATAATATTTGACTCATTAGGTTAGTGGTGGTGGAAAGATTTTAGGGGTATTTTTTTAGATTTGTTGTAAATAACAATTTGTGAATGTCCATTATACCCCTCTTATGCCTATAAAAGGTATTGTAATCTCTATGGAAAATACACCAAAATAAGGAAGATTCAAGTTTCCTATTTTATCTCTCTACTACATTCTTCTCTCCTTAGTTGCTATTAAGTTTAATTTTAGTACATAGTCTTTATTTTATAACACGTTATCAGCACGAGACTCTGTCATATCAAAGTTTGAAGACTAAATTTGAAGGCTAAGGTATTATTATTTTTCTTCTTTTTATTATGGCTAATCTTACTAAACTTGAGTTCGTTGCCCTTCAAAGTTCGGGCAAGAACTACCTTTCATGGGTATTGGATGCTGAAATCCATTTGGATGCTACGGGTCTTGGAGACACCATTAAAATTGAAAATAAAGCATCAAAACAAGACTGTGCTAAAGCAATGATATTCTTACGTCATCATATTGACGAAATTTTAAAAATTGAATATCTCACAGTCAAAGATCCACTCGTTCTGTGGAATAACCTAAAAGAAAGGTATGACCATTTGAAGATGGTCATTCATCCAAAGGCACGATATGATTGGATGAATTTAAGACTACAAGACTTTAAGTCTATTCATGAGTACAATTCTGCCATGTTCAGAATTACTTCTCAATTGAAACTATGTGGAGATACAGTTAATGATGTTGATATGCTGGAAAAAACGTTCTCCACATTTCATGCCTCGAATGTGCTTTTATAGCAACAATATCGAGAAAAGGGTTTCAAGAAGTATTCTGAACTGATTTCTCATCTTCTCGTGGCTGAACAAAATAATGATTTGTTAAAATTACGAGAATCGTCCCACTGGATCTACACCACTTCCTGAAGTGAATGAGGTGTACGCCCACCACGCTAGGCGTGGAAGAGGCCGTGGCCGTGGACGTGGACGTGGTCGTAATTACGACCAAGAGCGAAATCTTTTTCCCGGTGTTAATCATACACCAAAGAAAAATAGTCATCAAAGGGGAAAAGAAAAAGATGAGAAACGTGAAACAATTAAAATAAATTATTTCCGATGTGGTGGAAAGGGTCATTATGCACGTGATTGTCGTACTCCTAAACACTTGGTTGAGCTTTATCAAGCATCACTAAAAAGGAAGGATAAAAATCCCGAAACTAATTTTATCACTGATCATATTGACATCACACACTTGGATGTGACGGATTTCTTCACACACCCTGAAGGAAAAATAGATCACTTAATTTGTGACGATTTTGTGAATATGGAAGAATAATAATGGTTGATATTTACTAATGTTATTAATATTTGTTGTTTTGTATTGATCATAATTGAGTCCATTCTTTTAGAAACACCAATGGAAAGTGAGTTGGAATGTTATGATTTGAAAAGGAATTGAAAAATATTAAAATTATTCTTTCCTTTAACTTTTGTGGCCATAAAAGAAAAATGTATAAGTAAGACCACTACCTAAATTGGTTAGTGGAAAACACCTTTTCCTTTTTGTCACTCAAATGTCATTTCAAGATAATAAATTATATCAATACTTATTTTAAATATACTAAACTAAATCAAATTTAGTGTTAAAGATTTGAGTGATAAATATCTTATGCATTATTAATGATTCAAATATCATTTTTAACATTTACATTATTTCTTAAATATTTAACAAAAGATAATTAATCATTTAATATAAATTTATTTCATTACTTTTGAAGATATGGATAATTCTCCAAGCAAATTATTAAATTATGAAGACATTTGCTTGATTGATTCTGGTATAACACACACGATATTTAAAAATGAGAAATATTTTTCTCATTTGAGTATGGGCAATATGAATGTTACTACAATATCTGGTAGTACTAATTTGATTAAGGGCTCCGAAAGAGCCATTATAAGTTTGCCCAAGGGAACTAAACTCATAATAAATAATGCCATGTTTTCTCCTCAATCTCGTAGAAACTTATTGAGTTTCAAAGATATCCGTGAAAATGGTTATCATATCAAGACAATTGATGAAATGAATCTTGAATATCTTGGTATAACCAAAAATGTCTCCGAGCAGACATATGTTGTAGAAAAATTCACGGCCTTATCTTCTGGATTGTATTGGACAAAAATTAGTGCAATTGAGGAACATTCTATAGTAAACCGGGGGTTTACTGATTCCAATACTTTCGTACTTTGGCATGATCGTCTGGGACATCCAGGATCTATAATGATGAGACGAATTACAGAAAATTCAAATGGGCATCCATTAAAGAAGTTGAAAATTCTTTTAAATGGTGAATTTGTGCTGCGTGTTATCAAGGCAAGTTAATTGTGAGACCATCACCAACAAAGGTCAAAATTGAGTCCCCTGCGTTTTTGGAACGTATACATGGGGACATTTGTGGGCCAATTCACCCACCGAGTGGGCCATTTAGATATTTTATGGTCTTGATAGATGCTTCCTCTAAATGGTCTCACGTATGCCTATTGTCATCTCGCAATTTGGCATTTATGAAATTGTTGGCACAAATAATACGATTACGGGCACAGTTCTCTGATAATCAGATTAAGTTTATTCGCCTTGATAACGCTGCAGAGTTTTCATCCCAAATATTCAATGATTATTGTCTATCGATTGGGATAAGAGTTGAACATTCTGTAGCTCATGTTCACACTCAAAATGGTCTGGCTGAGTTATTAATTAAACGACTGCAGTTGATTGCAAGACATTACTTATGAAAACTAAGTTGCCCACTTCTGTGTGGGGTCATGCAATTTTGCATGCTGCAGCACTTATTCGTCTCGGGCCGACAAATTATCATAATTGTTCTCCATTACAATTGGCTTTGGGTCAACAACCCAATATATCTCATCTGAGAATTTTTGGATGCGCTGTTTATGTGCCGGTAGCACCACCACAGCGCACTAAGATGGGTCCCCAAAGAACGTTAGGAATATATATTGGGTTTGAATCGCCCTCTATTAATCGCTACCTTGAGCCATTAACTGGAGATATGTTCACTGCTCGTTTCGCAGATTGTCGGTTTGATGAGACACTTTTTCCAAAATTAGGGGGAGAAAATAGTGAAATTAAAGGAAAAATTTTGTGAAAAAATCCATCATTGTCTCATCTTGATCCTCGTACTTCCATTTGCGAGCTAGAAGTACAAAAGATCATTCATTTGCAGAAAATCGCAAATCAAATGCCAGATGCATTTACAGATTTGAAAAGGATTACTAAATCACATGTTCCTGCAAAGAATGTCCCAATTCGAATTGATGTCCCCGTAGGACCATCAACTAGTGTCATAGCTAATGAGTCAAAAGCACGCCTGAAGCGTGGTAGACCATTAGGATCAAAGGATCAAAATCCTAGAAAAAGAAAATTAAAAGATCAAATTGACACTATGAAAACACCTCATATAGAAAGTCAAGATGTGAGTAATTCTGATATACTTGGAGGAATCAGTGAGCTTTAGACTCAAGGAAATAATGAACTATCCATAAAATCAAGTGATCATGAAACAAATCTAAATCGCTCAGAAATAGCGGTGGATTATGTTTTTGCATACAATGTTGCATAAAAAATTATGCAAAATTGTGAGGATCTTGAACCTCAATCTGTTGAAGAATGTCGACAGAGAAATGACTGGCAAAAATGGCAAGAAGCAATTCAATCAGAAATGGATTCACTTGTCAAGCGCGAAGTTTTGGGGTCTATAGTACAAACACCTAATGGTGTTAAACCTGTTGGCTATAAATGGGTTTTTATTCGGAAAAGAAATGAGAAAAATGAAATACAAAGGTACAAAGCACGTCTTGTTGCACAAGGATTTTCTCAAAGGCCCGACGTCGATTATGAAGAGACATACTTACCCGTTATGGATGCAATAACATTGCGTTATCTCATTAGTTTGACGATCCATGAGAAACTTAAAATGTATTTGATGGATGTGGTTACAGCCTACCTTTATGGATCACTCGATAATGAGATATACATGAAAATTCCTGAAGGATTCAAAATGCCCAAAGCATACAGTTCAAAGCCTCGGGAAGTGTACTCAATTAGATTGCAAAGATCATTGTATGGATTGAAGCAATCTGGACGCATGTGGTATAACCGTCTTAGTGAGTATTTATCTAAGGAAGGTTATATAAATGATGCGATTTGCCCATGTGTGTTTATAAAGAAAACAATATCAGGGTTTGTTATACTTGCTATTTATGTCGATGACATAAACCTTATTGGAACTCCAATGGAACTTCACAGGGCAATCGATTATTTAAAGAATGAATTTGAGATGAAAGATTCGAAAAGACAAAATTGTGTCTTGGTTTGCAAATAGAGCATTTGACAAACGGTATTTTTGTTCATCAATCTGCATACACAAAAAAGGTGTTGAAAAGATTTTATATGGATAAAGCACATCCATTAAGTACTCCAATGGTTGTCCGATCACTTGATGTAAATAAAGATCCATTTCGACCTCAAGAAAAGGATGAGAAAATTCTCGGTCCTGAAGTACCATATCTCAGTGCAATTGGTGCACTAATGTACCTTGCTAACACTACAAGGCCTGATATAACCTTTTCGGTTAATTTGTTGGCAAGATATAGTTCTGCTCCTACTAAGAGACATTGGAATGGAATCAAACACATATTGCGGTATTTAAAAGGGACTATTGATATGGGTTTATTCTACTCTGACAATTGTAGTCCAAATCTTGTTGGCTATGCTGATGCAGGATATTTATCTGACCCACACAAAGCTAGATCTCAAACAGGTTATGTATTCACATGTGGGGGTACTGCTATATCTTGGAGATCTACGAAACAGTCCATCGTGGCCACTTCATCAAATCATGCTGAGATAATAGCTATTCATGAGGCAAGCCGAGAATGTGTGTGGTTAAAGTCCATTATACACCTTATTCGAGAAAAATGTGGTTTAAAATGCGACAAAGTACCCACAACCTTAATTGAAGATAATGCAACATGCATAGCACAACTCAGGGGAGGATTCATAAAAGGCGATAGAACGAAACACATTTCACCAAAGTTTTTCTACACACATGAGCTCCAGAAGAATGGTGATATCAACGTACATCAAATTCGTTCGAGTGATAATGTGGCTGATTTATTCACCAAGTCTTTGCCATCCGCAACTTTTGAGAAGATGGTATACAAGATTGGAATGAGAAAACTTGGGCAGCTAAATCATGGTTTTCATCAGGGGGAGTAAAATACGCGCTGTACTCTTTTTTTCTTAATCAAGGTTTTATCCCACTGGATTTTCCTGATAAGGTTTTTAATGAGGCAGCAAATAATGCGTATTAGGATCAACTATTTACATTTGTTACTTTACTAAGAATTTATTTTAAATGGACATTCAAGAGGGAGTGTTGTAAATAACAATTTGTGAATGTCCATTATACCCCTCTTATGCCTATAAAAGGCACTGTAATCTCTATGGAAAATACACCAAAATAAGCAAGATTCAAGTTCCTTATTTTATCTCTCTACTACATTCTTCTCTCCTTAGTTGCTATTAAGTTTAATTTTAGTACTTAGTTTTTATTTTATAACAAGATTTTTTATTTTATTATTGTTCATTATTTTCTGGTGACAAGTTCATCAAAGTTCCGCCGAAATCTGGCGAGTCCACCGTCCAAAAAGACCCCACTTGCTCCATTTCCAGTGTTCTTCTCAAGCAAGCAGACCCGTTTTTCATTTTTCCAGAAACAACCAAACTGCAACGACATTGACAACCCAAAGTTACCTCCATTCCTTACCTTTTCTGGTAGAAAATGACCCGATAACAACCGGAGTACCACCCAGACACCATCACTGCCTCCATTGAACCACAGCCACCTTTGTTCCCTTCCCCTTTCTCGAGTTCTGCCATTAACGGGGAGCTCCGAGTTCAACGAGCTTCAAGCTCTGCGAATCAGAAACTCCAAACCCCATTTTAATTCTTCTTCAACCAGACAACTCCGATCAACCACCGTCCAAAACCCACCAGCAACCAGCCCCCTCCACTGGAGAAATCACCCAAACCCCACCTCTATTCTCCTCTCTGCCACCGGAAAACATAACAGCAGCTCCGTCCTCCTTGGCTCGAGTTCCGCTATTAATGATGAACCCTGAGCTCACAACACCAAAGCAACAACAGCGCCCAATCCCCTTCCTCTTTCCCTTTCACGATTCCTCTTCTATTTTTGAAGGTCATCGACTGAAACCCATGAGCTCGACCCCATTGGAATCCACCAGCAAACAACAACAAAACCCAGAAACAAACCTACCCGACCACTGCGAGCTTCAAGCTCCGCAAACAACCAGACACAACCAGCAAAACGCCGACTCCGAGCTCCGGTGAAACAAATCCGTCGAGACCACAACACTTACACTGCCATCACAAATCTCAGGTGACCCTCTTTCAGCTTTTCCATTTTAATACATTTTTTTATCTGTATTGTGGTTTGTTAAATGATTTTATTTACAGTTGATTACCATTGTTTTTGATTTTATTTTGTTATTGATTCCATACTATTGGATTGTTCTTGTTTATTTTATTTTAATTATTTTTTATTATAATATTGTGATGCTTATTTTAGCTGATTCTTGAATTGTTTTATTCTATTAGTTAGTTTGTTTTTTTTGTCAAATATTTACTCCAGCATAGATTGACATCTGTTATTGTCACTGTTATTTTGTCATTGTATGTTGTTATTATTTTATTTTATTTATTCTTGTTACTGCTTCATTTGTTTTATTTTTTTTTATGTTATTAATTTATATTAAAATTCAATTACTATCTCATTTTGTCATAGTTTATTTCTAGGAAAAATGAATTAATGTTACTTGATTATTTATTGTTCTAGTTTTCCGTTGGAAATATTTTGATTTTTCAGATTTCGTTGTTGAGTAGTTTGATTTCTTGATTTGATTCATGAATTTGATAGTCTATATTATACCTTTCTTATTTTATATTGAGTTAAAATTGGCCAATGAGGAAATTTTTTCCGTCGGTTTTGGAGGACTTCCCATTTAAAAGACGAAAATTTAGTTCATGTTTATATTTTGGTTTGTTAAAAATGGCCGATGAAGAAATTACCGTCGATTTCTAAGGCCTTCCATGTTAATAAGATGAATTTTTAATTTAAAGTTGTTATTTGAGTCATTCAATTTTATTCATATTTATTTATTACTAACACTTTTACTAAGTGTGTTTACAGGTATCCCAAAGTTGCTTTCTTGAAGCCATTCGAAAGGAGTTCAAATTACATTTTCCAATTCATTATTTTGTATATATCGATGTTAGACAAACCTTAGGCAGATATTATTATTTTATTTTATTTGTGTATATTACATGTTTATTATATTTGTACATTATTTTATTCTTCTCCTCAATTTGAAAAAAATGAATTCGATCGGGACTCACATTTGTGGATTTCAAAGGATGCCTAACCCCTTCTTTCGGAATCACTTGAATCCCTTACCTAGAATCAATTGGTTTCGTAGACTTTCTTTTAAGTTAATTGATTAATCCGTTTTCTAGTTTTTCCTAAAAATTAGATGGCGACTCCCTTTAATCCCTTTTTCCGTTAACCCCTTTACCTACCTCTTTAAAATTCTTTAATTCTTTAAAGTTGTTTAACTATTTTTTTAATTGAGTCACCGCGATGTTGCTCCAATTCAAAGAATGTCAACAATGTTGCATTCAGTTTAGTCATGTTCAGTACTTCAACATATATATTATATTCAGATTATTTCATTGCTTTATTACTTTGTTCAGTTATATGTTTATTTAAGTATTATTATATCTCTCATGCTCATTACCTTTCAATTACTAAAGGATATATTGCTACATCTTCTCATGATGTAGGTTCAGTCCCTTTAGCATTCAACTCACGCATAAATCGATTTCCAATCTCCAGTTCAACAACATCAGTGGTGAGTCATCATTCTCCGAGGACTAGTGACATGCTATCTTTACCGCTTAAGCTTAGTTTCAGTTTTTCTAGATCTAGTTGGGGCATGTCCCAATATTTCTAGTCAATTATAGAGCCTTATCTCAGACATAGTTAGTTTTAGCTTTAGTTTTAGAGTTTGATTTCTCTCTTGTATTAAACTCTCATATTTCATATATATTTAGTTTAGTACATGCGTATTCCCCATTATTTTCATTGTTATGATATATACCTTCCACATAATTTTATTACTCAGTTTATCTCTAGTATGCTTAAGATTATGCCAGTAGGGTTAACTCAAGGCGTGACACTTCTGATCGATGTGAGTGTGCCACATCCATAATACTGGGATCTTTCTTTAAACTCTAGTCCATGCAATATATTTAACTTTATAAAATTTCTTCTAACTCTTGCGTTTATGTATTTTAGATCTAGCCTCCATAACGTACTACCATTCAGAGGAACGTTTCAAGTACTGAGGTTCTCCTTCAAACCAATGTAAGAAATTTGTCTCTATCGACTAGGATACGGACTAGGAATAGAGCTCGCTTGACAGATCAAAGTGAATGTTTTCGGGCTCAAGCTATGCCTTCTAACATAGTCAAGGTTCCAGAATCATATTTTCCTCAACGTGCACATACTACTACTTCAAAAATAGAGTTTAGGGGAGTTATTAATATGTTCACGTAGTTGGTAGCTGCTCAGTTAGGTCATCATGGCACTAGAATCACTAATTCTAGTTCCCAAGAGTCGTCAACTGCGAAAAGGATCAGAGGATTTCCTTAGGATGAATCCACCAGTATTCATGGGATCCAAGGTTGAAGGGGATCTTAAAATGTAATATGTTGAAAATTCTGAAGGTGATGCATGTTATTGAAACTGAGGGAGTTAAACTTGTTACTTACCAACTAAGTATGTGGAGAATATATGGTACGAGTAGTGGGGGGAGAGCTTTGGTGAGGAGGCTGATGCAATTATTTGGTATGAGTTTGAGGAGGACTTTTCCCCCCAAAGTTAAGAGAGGCTAAAGACGAAGAATTTGTGAATTTGAAGCAAGGGGAAATGAGTGCGAAAAAGTATGGTCTAAAATTTGCACAATTGTCCTGTAATTCTACCGAGATGGTTCCAAACATGAGATTTAAGATGAGAAAGTTTGTCTTTGGGTTAAACAAGCACATGAAAAAAGAATGCAAGGTTGCCTTGTTGGTCAATGACATTGATATATTCGTGTATGCTCAACAAGTTAAGGAAGACAAATAGATGGATAGTGAAGAGTACCAGAATAATAGGGCAAAGTCAACTGGCAAGCCCAATCAACAGATTAATGGAAATCGAAATAAGTCATTCTTTCACAAAAGATCATCTGGACCTGCCCTATCGCTTGATAGTGAACTTGCACCAAGGAATAAATATGATCAAAGGTTCTAGAGTAGTCAGAACTTTAGAGATCAGGGATCTCAATCTCAAGGTAGCGAGACACAAGGATCTACTCGGAACCCACCTTATGGTAAGTGTGGTAGGACCCATCTGGGAAAGTGTTGTGATGTCATACACGGTTGCTATAAGTATGTAGAAAAATGGGTCATTCTTTAGACACTTGTCCTATGTGGAAGAAAGGTAATAGGGGTAATATGTCATAGTCCTCTTCAACGGCTCCATCAGGCAAGGTCGCTAAAAAAGGTACTACATTAGGAACATACAAAGGTTCAAACCGTTTATATGTTGTCTAGTCTTGAGGATTAAGAAAATTTTCCAGACATCGTCACTGGTATGCTTAAAGTCTTTTCCATTGATGTTTATGTATTACTTGATCCATGTGCTAGTTTGTCTTTTGTGACTTTATATGTA
The DNA here is from genome assembly GCA_016801875.1 of Solanum sitiens. NCBI lineage: Eukaryota > Viridiplantae > Streptophyta > Magnoliopsida > Solanales > Solanaceae > Solanum > Solanum sitiens. Next base: position 1,741,757 of record JABWTJ010000298.1, read on the forward strand.
GCCATGAAGTTTGGGACTTGTCTTGAATGACTTCTAGAGCCTTTTAGTGTTTCTACTCATGTCGGTGAGTCTATTATAGTAAAACAAGTCTATAGAAATTGGACAATCTCTTTCCATCATAAATACACCACATATGACTTAGTAAAATTAAATATGGTAGATATTAATGTTGTTCTAGACATGGATTGGTTATATGCCTATTATGCCTCAATTGAGTAGTCAATTTTAGTTTCCTGATGAGTCATTCTTAGTATGACAGGTGGTCTAATGGTGCCTAAGGGTCATGTAATTTTATACCTTAAGACCAGAAAGTTAGTCTCCATGGGGTGAATCTATCACATAGTTCGAGTTAGTGTTGAGACACCATCCCTCTAGTCAGTTACAGTTGTGAATGATTTGCAGAAGTCTTTCTTGACAATCTTCTCGGAGTCTCTCCCAATAAGGAGATAAACTTTGGAATTGACTTCCTCCCCAATACTCAACCCATCTTGATTCCACCATATAGAACAGCTCCAGACGAGTTGAAAGACTAGTTAAAATATCTCCTTAATAAGGGTTCATCAAACCAAATATCTCATATTGGGGTGCTCTAGTTCTTTTTGTGCGAAAGATAGATGGTCCCATTGGGATATGTATTGATTATCGCCAGTTGAATAAGGTCACCAGAAGAAAATAAGCAACCTCTCCCTAGAATTGATGATCTATTTGACCAACTTCAGGGTGTACCACTTGTTTATCCATGATAGACCTCAGATACGACTATCATCAATTGAAAGTGAGAGAGAGTGACACCTCGAAGGCATCCTTCAAAACCCATTATGCAATTATGAGTTTCATGTCATGTCATTTAGTTCGACTAATACTCCACAACATTCATGGATCTGATGAGTAGAGTATTATATGGATATGTTTGTTAAATTATTCATTAATGACATTTTGATTTACTCAAGAAAAGAGGACAATCATGTGGTCATTTTAAAATAGTCCTCTAGGTTCAAAACAAATGTGAGTTATTTGCCATGTTTTCAAAGTGTGAGTGTTGGCTTGAATATGTGGTGTTCTTAGGCCACATTTTATTAGGTGAAGGTATCCAAGTTGATTCGCAGTAAATAGAGACGGTGAAAAATTGGGTTAAATCCACATTCCCAATTGACATAAGGAGTTTCTTGGGTTGGACTGGTAACTACAAAAGGTTTGTAGAGAGGTTTTCATCCATTTCATCCCCATTGACTTGTTTGACCTAGAAGAAGTCAAAATTTTAATGGTCTGAGACTCGTGAGAAAAAAATTTAGGAATTGAAAACTCGATTTACTACTGCTCCAACATTGACCCAACCAGAGGGCATAAAAGGTTTTGTTGTATATTGTGATATGTCCAGAGTTGAACTTGGTTGTATGCTGATATAGAATGGTAAGGTTATAACCTATGCCTCTAGACAACTTAAAATTCACGAGAGGAATTTTGCAACTTATGATCTTGAGTTGGTAGCAGTGTTATTAACTCTAAAGATATGATTTCATGATCGTTATGGCGTGCATGTGGATGTGTTCACCGACCATAAGAGTCTTCAATATGTTTATAATCAGAAAGATTTGAACCTTAGACAAAGAAGATGTCTCAAACTGCTTAAGGTCTACAATATAAGTATCCTCTATCACCCAAATAAGGCTAATGTTGTCGTTGATTCTCTTAGCAGATTATACATGGGAGTACCGCTCATATTGAGAATGGAAAGAAAAGTTTTGTTAAATAAATGCATAGACTTGCACGGATGTGAGTTTTCCTTGTAGACTCAAATGAAGGTGGTGTTTTTGTGCTAAGTGAGGTTGAATCATCTCTAATGGTGGAAGTAAAGGAAAAGAAAGACAAGGACCTCATTCTACTTCAGTTGAAGAAAAATGTTCATAAGAAGAAGGTGTTGGCTTTTAAACAAGTGGTATGTGGTATGTTGAGGTACCAAGGTAAGTTATTTGTTACAGAGATACTGACGGTCTCCAAGATAATGGCGAAATCCCATGGATCCAATTATTCGATTCCTTCAAGTTATACCAAAATGTACCATGACTTGAGAGAAGTGTATTGGTTGAATGAAATGAAGAGAAATATTGCACATTTTATTGCTAATTGTCCGAATTGTCAACAAGTCAAGGTTGAGATCTAGAGGTCATGTTGCCTGGCTCAGAACATAGTTCTTCTAGAGTAGAAATGAGAGATGATTACTCAGGACTTCATTACTGTCTCATCACGATGTCACTGATAGCACAATTTTATGTGGGTGATAGTAGATCAAATGACCAAATCAACCTATTTCTTGCCGGCAAAAACAATTGATTCATTATGGTGCTACACCAGATTGTACATCCTGAGATAGTTTGACTCCATGGAGTTCCATTTTACATCATTTCAGATAGGGTATCTTAGTTCACCGCCCAGTTTTGAAAGTCGTTGCGGAAAGGTTTTGGTTCAAAGATAAATTTTAACACCGTTTTTTCACCCTCAAACAAAGAGTCAGACAAAGAATATGAGACAAACTCTAGAGGACATGTTGAGGGCTTGTGTCATTGACTTTAACGGAAATTGAGATGATCACTTGCCTTTCATAGAGTTTGCCTTCAATAACAATTATCACTCCAACATTCATATGGCTCTTTATGAGTCTTTTTATGGACGAAGGTGTAGATCCGTGATTTGTTGCTTTGAGGTTGATGAAGCTGAGTTGATAAGGCCGGACTTGGTTCATTAGGCCATGGAGAATGAGATGATTATTCAAGAGAGGTACAAAAAATTGCATAGAGTCATCAAAAGTTGTATAACGATGCTAGGCGAGGAGATTTAGAGTTCGAAATAAATGATCGGGATTACTTGTAGATTTTACCCATGAAAGTTCTTTTGAGGTTTGGATATAAACAGAATCTCATTCCTCACTACATTGGTCCCTACCAAATTTCAGAAAAGATTGGCAATGTAGCTTATGAGCTGGAGTTACCACCAAAATTAACATCTTTCATTCAATATTTCATATCTCCATGCTTAAGAAATGCTTGGGCAATCCATCATTATGACCACAGAGAGTATTGGTGTGAAACATAACTTGTCCTATGAAGAGATTCAGATTCTTGACCGTCAAATTCACAAGTTAAGGACCAAAAAGGTTGCATCAGTCAAGGTGTAGTGGAGGATATTTTTGTTGAAGAGGCTACATGGGAGGGCTAAGAAGATATGAAATCAAGATACACTCATCTATTCATCCCTCCGACATTGATGTTGAAGGTAATCATCCCTTCCCTATTTCAGATTCGGTGTTTATTCATGTGTTGAGTGCTTCAATTTTAGTATCCATTTGGTCTATTTCAGCCTATGCATTGTATTCACACCTTGTGCATTTCATAGCTTAGTCATCATTCGAGGATGAATAATCCCAAGGGGGATATATTGTAACACCTTGCAACTCTATTGTTAGATCAAAATCAGTTATCATAAGTGTATCAACTTGGATCGGGTGATATAGTACTTTTTATATATGTTAAGGTTCATTCCTAAGTATTAGAATTGCTTCGGATGTGAGTTATGGTCATAACAAACCTTTAGCACAAAGTTAAGTTTAGTGGTTTTGCTAACGATTAATTCGTGTAAGTCATTAAGAGTCAACTTCAATAAATCATAACTCTAACATATGAAAACTTTTGTTGCTGAATACCAAGAAAATGAAAGCTTTAAAGTCTCTTTAAACCGCTTTTTACCATTCAACAATCCAAGTTATATGTTAAAAGTTATGTTTATTTTTTCTGGGAACTATGTAGTCCGCACAAACAGTATAGTCAGTCCGCCTCACGGCAAGGTCAGTGTTACTGTTAAGGTTGTGTAAATTGCCGCATGAACCAAGTTCCAGTTGGACGATCGTGCATGTTACTTCAAAATTCTTTTAGTTTTTTCTTCTTTTCACATTCCAGGGATACTTTTGTCTGTTTTGTCATCCATTCATCACAACCCATGAATATTAAGTTTTCCCAAAAACAAAAGTCAATTACTTTTCATTACTTCAACCTTCACGCCAAAAAATTACAACGCTCAAGAACTTCAAGAAACACCAAATTTAGGGTTCATCTTCCAAGGTTTTTCCTCAAAATTCATCATTCAGGTATGTAATGTCACTCATAGTGATGGACTAAGTTCGTTCTAAGGCCCTACATCTAAAGTTCAGTTGGTAAGAGTTAAATCTATGGGGTTTTACTCAAGTTTTCATGGATTTTGAATTGGCCTTTATTACTTGTTATTGAATTCTGATTCTTATCATTGAGATTATAGTACCTCATGGGTTTTGGTTCGTAATTATTGTTCGTGCTTATTTTATCATACGAACCCTATTTAATTAGTTGAGAATTGTTGAGAGCATTTGCATAACTATTTTCATGCATTGACTTTTGCACTAAAGTAAATTCACATATTTTAAGTTATTAGTTAAGAAGAGTTTTTAAGGGAACACTACTTGTACCAATGCACTATTTCGTATTAAGAAAATGTCACGACCCAAAACGATCTCGTGAGTGGCACCCACCCTTATCCTACTAGGTGAGCGAACCAACAAATCTAAACTCCAATATTTACCAATAGTTCAACTGTAAATAACAAAATAATGCGGAAGACTCAAAATCTGATTTAAGGTAACTAAGTAAATAAGCTTCTAAGTTTACACTTATCATCCCAAAAATCTGGAAGTCATCACATCAAGAACATCTATCCTCAAATTACAAAGTCTAAGAATGTTTGAGAAACAAAATAAGTAAGAAAATGGTCCATGTCCGAAATTCAAAGACATCAAGACTTGAAGAAGAGAATCCAGCACGAGCTAAGAATAATAGCTCACCCCGAACTCTGATATGCTGAAGACTGGCTAGAACTGAGGGCGAGTCGAAGACGATGGCACACTTGCTGCACTCCACAAAATAACAAAGAAGAAAATACAAGTAGGGGGGTCAGTACAAGGAACACGTACTGAGTAGGTATCATCGGCCAACTCAAAATAGAAAACAATATATACCGAATAATAATATACAGTCAACCACAATACTTAACAGATAGCAAGTAACAATTACATAAACCATTGGCAACAACACCATAATAAGTACACCATCAATCACAACATCAAGCACAACCTTGAGGACTCATGCCTCCACACCATACTCATTTGGGAAAAATAGTTTTCTTTGAATTTGAGTAAAATAATATAATTCAAGATTCTTTTTATTTAAAAATACCGTGTCGAACGTGACACTCCGATCCAAAAATACCGTGTCGGAACGTGTCGGAACGTGACACTCCGATCCAAAAATACCGTGTCGGAACGTGACACTCCGATCCAAAAATACCGTGTCGGAACGTGACACTCCGATCCAAAAATACCGTGTCGGAACGTGACACTCCGATCCAAAAATACCGTGTCGGAACGTGACACTCCGATCCAAAAATACCGTGTCGGAACGTGACACTCCGATCCAAAAATGTATTTAATTTATTTAAACTGTTTTCAAACCATTTTATTTCCACCAAGCCTTCTTTATTCAAGGCATCACTTCAAAAGAGAGTTTTCAAGAATAAAATTCAATAGTCTCAATATTTTAGGCAAAACACAAACCACACAATCATAATATACAACCACAAAATCAAGTAATAGGAGACTTTACAATATCATCCAATACATATCAATCGCTATTTAGAGTTTATCTATCACATAAAAATAAACCATAACCTACCTCCACCGAAGAACCGAAATCAAGCAAGCTACCTCTCCAATGCCTTTGCCTTTCTTATTGCCTAAGAACCCTTTCAATCCGAAGTCCAAAATGCCTGTTCTCCTCTCCCTTTCACGTTTTTCTCTCCTTGCTTCCCCAGCTGATCAGTTCTTCCCTATCTCAATTCAAGACTCCCTCCTCTAATAATAATGCAAGACTATACTTATTGTAAAAGTAATCCCCCATTAGTCTAAAGTTACTTTCTTTAATACCCACTAACTCCATTATAAAAGCTAGTCCACTAAATACATAAATAATAGCCCCAAACATCCATTAAAATAATTAGTGGAAGCTGACATCGTGTGGGGTTACGCTGCGTGTGACGGTCCGTCGTGTCTGTGATGGTCCGTCCTGCAGGTCCGTCACGAAGTTCAGAGAGTCGATTTCAGCATGTCAATTTTCAAGAGTTGAAGTGTTTTGGAACGAGACCTCCTCGACGGTCCGTCGTGTCTGTGACGGTCCGTCCTGCATGTCTGTCATAGAGTTCAGAGAGTCGATTTCTGCACTCAATTTCAGAATTCTAAGTGTTTTGGAACGAGACCTCCTCGACGGTCCGTCGTGTCTGTGACGGTCCGTCCTGCAGGTCCGTCATAGAGTTCAGAGAGTCGATTTCTGCACTCAATTTCAGAATTCTAAGTGTTTTGGAACGAGACCTCCTCGACGGTTCGTCGTGTCTGTGACGGTCCGTCCTGCAGGTCCGTCACAGAGTTCAGAGAGTCGATTTTCAGCACTCAATTTCAGAATTCTAAGACAGTTATTTCCAGAATGAACTCTACTGCTCAAAACAACTAAACAGGTCGTTACAATAGATACCAATTTACCCATCGTTCGCCCTCGAACGATCTAAAGAAGAAAAACAATGACGAGAACGAGTACCTGAATCTGGCAACAGGTGTGGATATTTTTCTTGCATATCAGCCTCCTTCTCCCAGGTGGACTCTTCAACTGGTCGATTCTTCCATTGAACTTTGATGGATGCAATCTCCCTTGATCTCAACTTGTGAATTTCTCTATCTAGAATGGCAACAGGCTCCTCCTCATAAGACAATTTCTCATCAAGCAGAACCGAATCCCAACGAATGATGTAGTTTCCATCCCCATGGTATCTTTTCAACATAGACACATGAAATACCGGATGCACTCCTGAAAGCCCTGGAGGCAAGGCTAATTCATAAGCCACCTCTCCTACTCGCTTAAGTACTTCAAATGGTCCAATATACCTTGGGCTTAGCTTACCTCTTTTACCAAACCGCATCACCCCTTTCATGGGTGAGACCTTCAGCAAGACCTGTTCACCCTCCATGAACTCCAAGTCTCTAACCTTTCGATATGCATATTCCTTTTGCCTACTTTGAGCCGCTAAAAGCTTTTCTTGAATAAATTTCACCTTCTCTAATGAATCCCTCAAAAGATCAGTACCCCAAGGTCTAACCTCAAATGCATCAAACCAACCAATGGGAGACCTACATCTCCTCCCATACAATGCTTCGAATGGAGCCATATCAATACTGGAGTGATAGCTATTGTTGTAGGAGAACTCTGCCAAGGGTAAGAAGTTATCCCAATGACCACCAAATTCTATCACACATGTCCGAAGCATATCTTCCAATACCTGAATCGTTCGCTCAGATTGTCCATCTGTCTGAGGGTGAAATGCAGTACTAAGATCCAACTTAGTACCTAACTCAGCATGTAATGTTCTCCAAAACTTAGAAGTAAATTGCGTACCTCTATCTGATATGATCGAAAGTGGAACCCCATGCAATCGAACAACCTCTGAGATATAGATTTTGGCTAACTTCTCTGCATTGTAGGTCACCTTGACTGGAATGAAGTGAGCAGACTTAGTCAATCTGTCCACAATTACCCAAATAGAATCAAACTTACCCAATGTTTTTGGAAGACCAACCACAAAGTCCATTGCAATTCTCTCCCACTTCCATTCAGGAATGGGCATTCTCTGAAGTGTTCCTCCAGGTCTCTGGTGTTCATACTTTACTTGCTGGCAATTTGGACATTTGGCAACAAAATCAACAATGTCGCGCTTCATTCTACTCCACCAAAAGTGTTGCTTTAGGTCACGGTACATCTTGGTTGCACCAGGATGTATAGAATATCCGGAACTATGAGCCTCTGTAAGGATAGTGTGGATCAAATCATCAACACGAGGCACACATACCCTTCCCTTAATCCTCAAAACACCTTCCTCATCAATTATTGCCTCTTTAGACTCTCCTCGCAACACCGTATCCCGAATTCGGCTTAGCTTCTCATCATCAAACTGTTTTCCCTTGATCTTGTCAAGAAAAGAAGATCTTGCCTCCACACTGGCCAAAAATCCTCCTTTCTCTAGTATTTCCAGTCTCATAAGGTCGTTAGCCAAGTTTTGGACTTCTCTAGCCAATGGGCGTCTAGAAACTTGTAAGTGGGCTAAACTACCCATGCTACCTGCTTTTCTACTTAAAGCGTCAGCCACCACATTTGCCTTTCCTGGGTGATACAGAATAGTAATATCATAGTCCTTCAACAGTTCCATCCACCTCCTCTGCCTCAAATTCAAGTCTTTCTGGGTAAAAACATATTGTAGACTACGATGATCTGTGTAGACCTCACACTTGACCCCATATAGATAGTGTCTCCATTGCTTTAATGCAAACACTACCGCAGCCAACTCCAAATCATGGGTCGGATAGTTACGTTCATGCACCTTTAATTGCCTCGAAGCATAAGCAATTACATTCTTCTCTTGCATTAGCACTGCACCCAAACCAGAATAGGAGGCATCACAATAAACAATGAAGTTCTTACCCTCTACTGGCAAGGTAAGGATAGGTGCAGTAGTCAGCAAGGTCTTGAGTTTCTGAAAGCTTTCATCACATTCATCCGACCATATAAATGGAACATTCTGCTTAGTCAAGTTCGTCAATTGGGAAGCAATAGAAGAGAATCCCTTGACAAATCGACGGTAGTAGCTGGCTAAACCAACAAAGCTCCTTACTTCTGACACATTAGTAGGTCTTACCCAATTCTTCACTGTTTCAATCTTAGAAGGATCCACCATCACTCCATCCTTAGAAACCACGTGCCCCAAGAAGGACACTGAATCTAGCCAAAACTCACACTTGGAGAATTTGGCATAAAGCTTTTTCTCCCTCAATACTTCCAACACAATTCTCAAATGCTCCTCATGTTCCTTCTTGCTCTTTGAGTATATCAGTATATCATCAATAAATACAATAAAAAAAAGATCCAGATATGGCTTAAAAATCCCGTTCATTAGGCTCATGAAAGCAGCAGGGGCATTCGTAAGACCAAAAGACATTACTAAGAATTCATAATGCCCATACCTGGTTCGAAAAGCAGTCCTTGGCACATCTGCTGTCCGTATTTTCAATTGATGATAACCGGACCTCAAATCAATTTTAGAGAAGACACAAGCA